>JAVKLA010000058.1:4120646-4140359 GCA_034782735.1 Sagittarius serpentarius | reverse complement strand
GAGGGGGAGAATCACGTCCCTCGACCTGCTGGCCACGCTTCTCTTGATGCAGCCCAGGATCTGGTTGGCCTTCCGGGCTATTACAGTGATACATTTCTTCACTTGTTATTAAAAAAAACATGAAGGTGATGCCTGGGGTTAGTCAGCACAACCTGCTTTAATATGTGTATATAATATAATGCGCTATATTAACATCACTGAATAGATTGCAACTTGCTAACCAGTCTGATGTCAAAAAACCAATCTTTAAGAGCAAATACAGGGATCAGGAATACAGGTACCAAGATGGAAAATTGATTGGTAGTTTGAACTTTCACTTAGAAAGACTTAATGGGATGAGGAGATTAATAATGGGGGTCTCTCGGGCTGTCTGTCACTATTTTAAGTACCCCAGAGGTCAGCAATAACAGCAAATGGATGAGGCAGGTCAGATAACTTGGTAGTCTCTTTCTGGATATTACTAGACGTACTTGGTCCATTATGCACTTTCTAGTTGGGACACAGCACAAAGCTAATTCTAGTAGCACTAAAAGACAGAAACCATATTTCAATTTAGTCTCGTCAGTGTTTAGTAAATCCCTGACAAGGTCTTGCTTCCTCTTCTGCCGCTGCAGTGGCGGCTGCTGCTTTTTCTGCATCTTCTTACTATTGTTCATTTGTTTATTGCACTTCGGGCTGTTTTATGGACCAGGACCCCATGCGTGCTGGGCAAGGTACAGGAGAAAACCATGTCTCTTGTCCTGAAGAGCCAGCAATGTAAGAAACAGGAGAAAAGAGGCAGACAGAGTGACCCCACCACAGGATGACAGTTTGTAACAGGAGAAAACAGACAGCACGTTCTCTCCTTTCAGCCTGAAAAACAAGGATGGGTGGCAGCACCCCCTTCACACATACCCAGATTGCTCTGAAGACAGACTTTTCCCCTCTTCTCTGCAGCGCTAAGACCTAAGCACAGAGCACCTGAAAGCAGGTGATAAAACATTTCCAGCCAAAGGGGTTCAGTGGCTTCTGCAGGGACAGTGTTGAATGGAGCCCTTGAGAGAGAGGTGACAGAGGGGAGGCTCTGTCACCTGTGGCGTCAGCCTTGGCAGAGCACATCGAGGGCTCCCCACGCAAGAGGACTGGCCGAGGGAGTTTCCATCCCTGGGCTGGGATCCCTCCAACGCTCATATGATTCTAGTACTCGGCCGCATTGCTGAACTGAAATCAATGGGATTGTGCGCTGAAATAAGTGAGTAACGATTTAACTAACCCCATTTTAGAACTGAAACACACAGTGTCGTACCATTACAACACTTGCTCTGCCAATGCTTTGTGGTATTTATCCTAATGCTACCCCCGGAGACTGAATTCCCTCATCTGTCTCCCTGTCATCTTTAATAAACACTGACCATACATTAACAATGAGATGATGTTGTAATTCAGAATAAGACAGGCTTTGTGCCTATGTCTTTTTCTTTGTTTCTCCTGAAGTCCATTTAATCCAATTGGATGTTGCTTTTAAAAGAGCATGAGCCAACTGAATTTATTTTTAAGGTAGTCTGCCTGAAAAAAAATTAATTATTAATAATATCTGAATTTGAATATGTTACTCAGCAGAAAAATCTTTACAAGGCTTCAGTTTATTCTGCAAGTGACTTCACTAGTTATTTTTTAAAAGCTTGGCGTTTTGTATAAGTCTTCCCTTCTAAACAGATGAAACAAACAAAATGTAAAACTCATCTCCATAAAGCACAACAAAATAATAATTTCCAGATGGGCTTTCTGTTGGAAGATCAAAGTCCTTCATCTCAAACTTGGGAAATTTCCCTTCCATGCTGCTATCAGTTTTATCTGAATGCAGTTCATCCAACATTTGTTTTTTGCAAAAAGGCAATTAGCTAGATGAAGCTGCAGGAGAACGCTCTTAGAGCTGAAAAAAATGGAAAAGATTTTACTAAAAATAGTAAAAAAAATTCTGGGTAGGTAAGGGGTGGAGGAATCTTTCTCACTTTGATTTATACAAAAATTAGAGATTTCTGTACACTGAAAAATGCAAGCCTCATATGCAAAGATGAAATAAGCAGGAGAGTTGTTTCTGCATTCGTGCAACTGGTTTGGACAAACTCCCTGCCATGCATCTCTGATTTCAAATGTCAGCCAAACTAGTCGTGTGGCTAGAAAATAATAGGTTAGTGTTTTTCCATAAATGTTTTATGCATCTGTGCATGTCGAGATTTTGCTTCCAAGAAGCAGCAGTTTCTACAGAAAGCCTGTACTCGTAGGGTGTCCACATTTTCATCTTAGCAGTGCCATAGAGTTTGTGTAAGGCTTTCTGTTTCTGAAATTCAACCACTGCTAGTAGATGTACCCATCACTCTGAATTGTATTTCTGTATTTTAGCATAGACAAAATAGATGTACAAAATACCTGTTCATTTCATTAAGTCTGGGATTTTCAAAAGATTGAGGAAGTCAAATTCCCCAGTCCTATTCATCCACCGAGGAGTCTGCCTTCTGGAGGACACTAGTTTCACTCTCCATCTCCATCTCTCTCTTTCCCTCTCTCTCTCTCTCTCTCTCACACACAAAATCTTCATCTTGTTTTTCCTCTCTCTACTTACATGCTTGCACAGAAACACAGTTCACTATTTTTGTCTCCTTGGTGCCATGCAAGACACGCCTTTTTGGCTAAAAGGCCTGAGAACATACAGTCGGAAATATTAATGCACCTCAGCAATGAGTAGTCTTTCACCTTGGAAAGCTTAATCTGCTTCTCCCTGATCGCTTTTCCCTGCCCATCATCAGTATGAAATATCAAAAATCTTCACAAGAAAAAAATCAACTCATCATAACTCACAGATGCACAAAAAATATTTTAGAAGCAATTCATTTGAAGGTCTCTTGACAAAGGGGATTATGGAACTGAAATGTATTATCGTGGCATTTAAGTTTCTGTTTCCACCATGTGGTTTGGTTCACATATTTGATTGCAAAGTTTTATCATTCAAAACAGCCTATAGGTCTCTTTTTCATTGCAGACACAAGGCAAGTACAGCCATCTCCGCCATGGTCCTACGACCAGTCCTACCAGTACCTGGGCTCCATTGCCACTCCCTCCGTGCACCCCGCCACGCCAATATCACCCGGCAGGGCTAGCGGCATGACATCCCTCACCGCAGAGCTTTCAAGCCGGCTGTCAAGTAAGTACCTAGAAGTTAGTCCGCCCGCACTGGGCCTCAGCAATGCCTCGAGGCTGACTCCAAAGCAAACTGGTCGCAATGTCCTAGGGTGCTGCCGCAGCTTTTCTCCAGTTGCCGCGAAGCCTATTGCAGGCCCTCTGCAGCAAGCCTTCTCCAACGCTTGGCTGGGATTTGTGCAAAGAGTAAAGAAATACGGTTGGGGGCCCAAGGTATCGTTGTCAAAAAAAGAAAAAAAAAAAGAGGAGAAAGCAGCCCTTTGAAGATACATGGAACTATGAAAAGAGTTTGGAGTGCTGAAGACCTATCGTATCTGCCAAGAAATGAATGCCACAGATATTTCAGTTCTGTTTCCTTCCCTTGCTCTAAATTCAGACCAGAGCACAGCAGGTTATGGGTGGACACACTGATTGCAGGATGGTAGGGTTTGACATTTTAAGTGTTGCACTGGATTGTCTTGTTACATCTTCGTCAAATTGTACTGCAGAGCTTTACAAGCCAACATAAAAATATAGCATGGAAGTGAAAGCTACCCCCCTGGTTTCCACCATACTCAGCTGACCATCTGCTGACTCTAACCCACACATATTGAACCAATATGTGTGTGTTCAATAGCAGGAATTTTCTTAAAATGAATGAGAGCCATATAATTCAAATTTGCACACAGCTTTTTCAAAAATATCTTCTTTGGCTGCACATATTGCTCTCATTTGAATACTCAGGGCTTCTAAGATCAGAGAGAATCACTTGAATGTGCGCCAGCCTGTCCTATTGTTGTCATATACAGCCTGCTTTGAAAGAGTCACAGGGAAGATGCCTACCAAAAGCAAATTATTTGTTAGGCCTGGGTTCTAATTACATCTTAGAGATAGCTGAAAATACAGGAAACCTTTCAGAAGAAAAATAGAAAAGGAAATTTCTTGTTTTAAAAGAGGTCTATAAAAATTCTCATTCTTCGTTGACACACTCTTCTTTTAAAATTAAAAGACTCCTTTTTGCTTTCTCCTCTGTGTTTCCCTCCCTTTGCACTCCTTTCCACTGGCAATATGCAGAAACAGAGAAAACGGAGAAGGCTGAAAAAAGATCTTAATAGCAACCAGAAAATTTCAACTAAAACAAATTATTTCATCAAGTTCTTTACTTGGAAAAGTGATTTTTCTTGACAGATTTGTTTGAAAACAATATTTACCAGCTATTTTGATTTTCAAACCCTATACAGGGGTGCCTGATGCATGTGTACTTGTAGGCATGGTTACGTGAATCAGGCTGAATGGCGATGTTAATCCCGTTTTACCTTTACCAGTGTGGGGACTGAGGTTGCCTTCAAATGAGTGAATGCACTTACTGTTGAACGCGATATTTTTTGCTTTGCTGTAGCGCCCAACTGTCACCACTGTGTACCAGGGCCCTTATTGTGCTGCGCACGCTATGAGCACCAAAGGCTTCCACGCTGGCTGCCCCCAGGAGTGCGCAGTCTAGCAGAAGACAGCCGCGTATGTGTGGAGTAACTGCACGCTGTCTTTCTTTTGCGGTACACGGTGAGCACGGAGGTAGAGCAGCAGCACTAGGGCTTGTCGGTGCTTTTTGTGCCCATGGTCAAAGTGATTTACCTTGGGGCAGGCATAGTTTCTCCATGACTTGTGAAGGAGCCTGGAAGTGCTTCGTTCACATGTCAGCATTCTTTCTTTCCTGTCAATTCTGTACATGTGGGCTCATCTCTACACATCTTAAGTGTTTTTTATAATGCTTCCAAAATGTTACTTCTATATTAAATGTCATTCAGTATTCCCAGAAAAGTCTTTCACAATATTTTCTCCCTAATCCCATCACTGTCACTCACACTTGCTGTCTGTCTAAGAAATTTCTCCTTGTCAGAACAAAGAGCAAATTTGAGGGCTTTTTTAGGCCTTACTATCTAAAGACACGGTGCCTCAAAAGAAAAAGCAAAGGTACGGGACATCCTTGAAACACCTTGTCATTAAGTCTCATTGTTCTGCTTTTTGCCAGACTGCGCAGAACAAACCCACATCTGATAAGTTATGTGTCCAGGCAGCTTCAAGAAATTTGATTTCTTTCTCAGGAATGAGGTGTGGAAGTAGCATTTAAAATCTGGCAGGTTGTCGGATGCCACCCTCATTGTTAGCTACTCTGAAGCTCCTGCCGTTCCATACCGTAGTGTATCTTGCCATGTTAAACCTAAAGGTGCTGGCATCTAGGGGAAGGAAATGTGTTCAGGGGTCCCATTAATCTTCTGCAAAAAATGGAAGAGAAACTCAAAAAGGAAGCATGCAGTATGTGTCAGAGCTTTTCTAAGAAATTTATAGAAATTCATCAAAGTGTGCTGGCTGTGCCATTGACGAGCTTTCAGAACTTGGCACTGGAGTGTGTCTGCTCTAGCTTTAAATCCGGTCAGAGCCAAGAGCTTTGTTTTCTCTCTGCTTCTTCTCATGAGTATTTCCTTCAGCGCATGGCTCCTCTTCTGCAGACTCCACGCCTTGTCTGACAGAAGAAGTTGTCTTCTGGAAAGATTTTTTTCTTAATTATTATTGTTGTTATTTTAATCATGCATGGCTGCCAACTCTAGGGACTGACACCTTCCACTAATCTGAGTCATGATGAAGTTCCTTCCTAAAGAGGCCATTATCTGCTTTGCTTTTTTAATCCTTGCACACCAGGGAAGGAGACGATGGGACCAGGCATACTTGCGCTGATGTCAGACAAAACAGAGCAGAATTTGACTGTCCTGTAAAACATTTCACTTAGCAGGATGAGAAAGGCTTCTAGCACACATGAAAGGAAGAAAAAAGGCCAACCCCCAAATATATCATTCTGCTTTGAAAAGGCAGTACTATTGTTGTCCTTTTTTACATACTGATTAGAGCCAAGATTCTTGGAAGTTAGTAACAATTATGTACGCATTATACGAGGACCCAGATACAAAGACCTTAAGTGAACCTGATTTATCTTGACTTTGGTAGTTTTGAGAGTCAATGGGGAACTGTGCTTCTATGTGCTGACAGGTGGGCTGAGCCTGTGTGTGTAAACCCTGCCTGTGCACGTCCGTGTGCCCGAAGGACAATCTCTGCTCCACAGGGCTTCCCATTTGAGTCGGCAAACAAAACTGGGTGCAAGGAGAGATTATGCAGAAGCTGGACAGGTTATATTTAGGTCCCATCAGGGTCCCTGGTGAGTCAAGTGATGCTGGGCAAAGAGCTTGAGATCTGTGTCCCTCTTCCCCACCCACCCGTTGAGGACAAGGACAATCTAGAAGTGTAAATAATTGCATGTGCTGTAAGGTCTCTAAGAGCAAACACATACGCCTACAAAACAGGGCGAGAGCTTGGCACTCCTCTTTAATTGCTGCCTTACTGAAATTAATCCAAAACATCCAGATCTACGAGCGTTTCAATGACTGCATTAGAAAGCAAGTGAGGGATAGTTCTGTTCTGGCCACTTCGATTAACCGTAGACCAGAGTTTGGATGTTGGTTATCGCCTCGAACAGGTGAACCTCCATTCTGCCAGCTCAGCAGTTCTCTGTCTCCCTTCCCCACCACCCAGGTGCTTCTGACTTGACTGCGTTCAGTGACCCCCGGGTGGGAATCGACCGCTCCTTCTCCGCGCTCCCCTCCATCTCCGACCCTCGGATGCACTACCCGGGAGCATTCACCTACACGCCGACACCCGTCAGTTCAGGGATAGGAATCGGTATGTCTGCCATGTCCACGGCCACGAGATACCACACTTACCTCCCACCTCCCTACCCCGGCTCGTCGCAGGCCCAGGGCAGCCCGTTCCAGACCACCTCGCCCTCCTACCACCTCTACTACGGAACCTCCGCCGGCTCCTATCAGTTTTCCATGATCTCGGGGGGAGACCGGTCCCCCCCACGCATCCACCCCCCCTGCACCAACGCCTCCACGGGATCGACGCTTCTCAACCCCAACCTCCCCAACCAAAGCGATGTGGTCGAGGCAGAAGGGAGCCACAGCAACTCCCCCACTAACATGGCGACCACAGCGAGGCTAGAGGAAGCGGTGTGGCGACCATACTGAATGAATATTAAGTAGTTATGGGTCAGGACAAACAAGCTTTCCATTTCCCGGTGCCCGTAGGTATCCCATAAACATCCGTCTTGCTTATGGGCCCTACCGTGTTCATACATCACTTTCAGAAGCAAACCCTCCAGAAGTCAGTGCTCCCAGGAGTGGTGGCGTGTATTAGCCAGCCCCTGGCGAAGCGACGTCGCTCCAGCAAAGCATCCCTCGTGGGGGGCTGAGCTTCTGGAAAGGAGGACGCCTGAGTTGGTGGTCCAGAGGTAGCAAGGGTGGGTAGAAAGGTACCCAGTCTGTTTCCAGGCCTGCGGCTTTCTAACATGCCTGGGCTGGAAGGTCTCCACAGCCCTAAAGAGAGTTTCGGTTCACTTCTATTTTTAAGACTTAAAATCTAAAAAAAATCTTAGTGAGTTTACTGCATCTTATGGACATATTAACTGTAAGGAAGTATAGGAAGATTCCCAGAGGGAAACTGTGAACGCTTCTGTTTTAGCAATGCTGTGAATGAGAGGTTTTATATGTTGGACTTCATTCTTTCTTTTTTTTTTTTTAACTATGTTGTATATTCCAAAGAGTATGGAATTTTTTATTGCTGGGGTTTTTTTGTTTTGTTTTGGGTTTATTTTTTGGTTTTTTTTAGGATGCAGCTCATCCTGCTTTGCATCTAGTTTGTTTTATTTCTCTTGGCACCTTATAAATTGCAAAAAAAAAGATTTTGCTCTTTTTTTTGTTTTAATCATGCTTGCTTCTTTCTTGCTTTGTCAACTGAAAGAATCAGCCCCTTTTTTGATGAGTTAATTTAACTTTTTCCTCTTGGACTTTTTTTTTTAATACAACGGCTACAGCCTTGGGTCATTTTCAACTACTGTACTACTTTGATGAGTTCATTGATATTTATGCTTGATATTTAGACTTTTCTTATTTGTTGATACTATTATTATTTAAATATGCCTATATTAAAAAAGATCAGCAATTGCCTTTTTTGGTAGCAGCCAAAGTCAAATTTATCACATTGAAAAAGGCTGGAATAACGATGGGTAAAGTGACCTCCTAATTACCTAGAAATATTGTTTACAGTTATCTCACTCTCATTTTACTCAGCTAACTGGGCTCAGATCCTCAAAGGCATTTAGGTGCCCAACTGTCGCTGAAATGATTTAGGCACCAAAATCCCTGTGAATTTCTGTGCCTTCCCACCCAGTGGAGTCATCTCTCCCTGTTCCTTCCTTGTTTTTCCTTCGTCACCGGTGGTGACCCTCAGGATCAGTAATCAGGTTGTACATATTTCATAATGCAGCCTCAATATTCCCTAACTAAATACATCCCCATATGGCCCCATTCTGCTCCCGAGCTTGCCTGGGCTTCCTAACAGCGCCAGTAGAGGCCTCCTAGTCTTTCAAAGTGAAAGCCAACATGCAGTTAGCACGGCAAGGGTGAAGTCCTGGCTCCGATGGAATCGGTGTGAGAATTGCTCCCAGCTCAGCAGAGCCAAGATTTATGCTCAGCACAAAAGCCACGTTCCAGTGTGCTGGAAAATAGATCAGTTCACGCATCACAAAATAACTCGAACTGAAGAGGCTTGTCAAGTTCATCTGGAAAGCAGGCTAGCAAAGAAGGGGCCTTAATGGTTCTCCCGTCACTGTCTTCTGAGGGAAGAGGAAGGCTATTTAAAACTGGTGCATACAATATTCTGTCCTGTAGCAAATATGCAAGGGTTATACTAACAGCATTTTTAATACAGAGTCGTCATCGTTGCCCATCGTTACAGCACAAACATCAGATGTCACTGTAAAGTTTATGGCACTATTTTATTTGAGGGTTTGGTCTGAATGCAGTTGTTGTACTACTCATTAATTACAAACTGCTGATGTTGACACATATGCGTTCCAAATTAGCTGATTATTATTTAATGTACCTCTTAAATGAGTGAAACAATTGCAGGTCAACTCAGAGAGTACTTGAAAGCAGGACTTCAGATCAGTGTTTGATGTTTAAAAAAAATTAAAAGGATTCAAATTAAAAAGATCCTTGGCTGCAGGCAGCAAAACAGCTGGACTTATTTAAAACCATTTGTTTTTCAAGTTTTCTTTTTTTTAATATGATTTTGCTTCTTTGTTTAAGTCAGATGCAGTAGCACTTTGGTATTGAAAAGTTACAAATTGAAGAATTTACATTGTCAATAAGGTCATTTTTGTGCAGAAAATAGGGAGTGTTTCAAGAGATCTCAGCAAAAGTTCAAAATGTTTCTGTTAAAATACCTGCATGGCCTTGTGCTTTTCATTTAGTATAATATTCTTTATCATTTTCTAGAGTTTGCTCTGAACAAAAAAGGCAGGAAACGTCAAAATTATAACCAAACAGCTAAAAATATATTTTGGAAGTACGGAGACCTTGCTGAATACAGAAATACGGAGACCCTACCTGTTGTGACATTTACATAGTTGGAATCTCACCTCTTCGGTAGCCTAAAAAAAAAGTCCTTCATCACTAAACAGTAGCTCTGTTGCAGAATCCATCTTACACATTCTCTGTCGCTGTGCAATTAAAATCATCATTTACTGCAGCTCTCACATCTGCCTTGTGACTGGACCACCCAAGTGCATAGTCCTGTGAGCGCGGACCGGGCAGTGAGGGAGAGGAGAGGGCCTCAGAGGAGCCAGGCGCCTCGCCGCAGAGGGCAGGGCTGCCGTGCCCGGGGGGGCTTCAGCCCCGTGGCAGAAGTGAGGCTGATGTGGGTAGTGCGCTCCCAGGCCTGCCTGTCGCCACAGCCCGCTTCCCGCTAAAGCCCTTTGCCCCTCTTAGCCCGTAGTACTGCACTACCCGCTTCTGAAGCTAAAAGGTCGGGGATTCACAAGGACAGGGAGTTGGCATCTCGTAGCCTGGAGATTAGACCCTACATTTAATATTTCTTATGTCTATACATCTACTTTCTTTACACTTGTCCTAAAGGTGAAGTTTAATTTAGCTCTCCCCGGTGTGAACAGGATGAGAAACTGCAGAACTGGTCACCACGCTTACCCTGTGTCTTTACTGACACGTAACAAAACCCTGGGATTTCCCAGTGTCTCACTTGTGGTAATTGCCAGCACCTAAACTTTTGAGTCTACCCTCTCTGTGTATGTCAAGCACAGCACAAAGCAGCATCCTCTTTACAGAGGAAAAGCTAAGTTCATTATCCCTTGTAATTGGTCTGTTTAATCACTGTGGGTTTCAGTGTATTCACGCAAGTGCTTATGAGAAACCACAGTTTACTCAAATCTATATTTTTGCAACCATCCCCTGTCCCACTAAGGACAGCAAAGATCTCCAAGGCTGTAAAAATGCTCTCATGTCATTCCTCTTGTATCTTAAGAGCAATTAGCAGGCAGAAAGAGGACATTTGGATAAAACATTTCCCCCATTCACACATCTCCAAATCACAGTATATAAGTATATATTTTTATATATATATGAAAAATATATATATATATTTATATAGTTTTATCATCCCGGTAGCTGAATGGAATAAAAAAAGAACTATTGTGCTTCTGTTCACAAGTTGCAGTCAGCAGAGTGCCTTAGATACCGTCCCCCACCGAAATACAGTTAATGGCAGTCCTTACTATCAGCTTGTGTGTTCCTTTCACAAGACACAACTCGCCCAGATGCAGCCGTATCAAACAACTTCAAAGTAAATATAGGGCCCAGCTCTCATTTGCTCTAAGGCCCATTGCTTCGCTCTCAAACAACATTTATGCTCACTTCAAGAGTTCCTGCTACGCTTCCAGGGTGACGTACAGGAGCTTTAGTGCAAGGGGGAGGCAGATGCAGAGTGCATCCCTGCTCCAAAGGATTTGATTTGTAGAATTACGCCAGATTATCTGCTGGAAAGGAGAAAAACCCTTTCCTCCAAATGGCCCACAGTCTTTGTCAGAGTGTTCCGAATTGCCTGCACTCTTGAAACATTCATTACTGCTTTCTGGGTGACCTTTTCCATTAGTGTATTTGAAGATTCAGGAGAAGAGGATCATTCTTCTATTTGAGCAAAACACTTGCTTGTTTTCCTGCATCGTAACATTTTCGTGTTTTATTTTTGTTAACCTTGCTTGGTCAGTACCGATCACTTGGCATTTTTCTCCTTGTCCTAAAAGGGTTGCATCAACAGAGTTACTTGTATTTATGTATGTAAATAGATTTCAAAAGCTTGATAGCAAAATATTTAGTGCTTGTAATTACTCCGCATTTTTTTCATTTTTCTGTGTTTTTAATGAACTTACCTTTGTGTTTGCTTAAATACTGTAGTGAGACTTATTTCTTTCTGCATTAGTTATTTTAGGCTTCAAGATTAACTACATTTTATTCACTTTTGTAAACAGTTATCGCATGGTCTCTATTCAACATTCTTCACTTTTTTGTGGTAGGGGAGAAATGAATGTGCAAAAATCTGTGGGTTATTTGTGGTATTCTGGGTTTGACAGTTACATCTTTCTTTAAAACAAAAACTAAACTTTCAGTCTGAGGTGGCCGTATGGCAAGTCTGAGGGGAGGACACAGCGGGAGACGCACTCCTATCAGAACGGCATCAAAGTGTATTTGTTCAGCATTTACTGGCTATGTTTACAAAACAGATGCTGCAGCGTCTTGCAACAGTCATATTTTCCCTTGACACTGTCATGCTGAACATTTTCAGAAGGGGAAACTACCGGGTTCTGGAAGTTTGCTTTTTTGTTTTTGATTGCAGGGGATTTTTCTTTTGGGGGGGCGGGAGGGGAGAGGGGGCTGCTGTTTTTTTGGAACCAGATGGGAAAAGAGAATAGAGTAGATTTTTCCCCCGCTACAGGAAGTCTCTAGATACCACGTCAGAGTAGACTCTTGCTGTACATAGGGATGGCTGTGTCCAGCGCCACGGGAGAATTCATTACAACTAGCACACAGAGCAGCTGGACTGCTGCGTTAGTTCTAATGAAGACTTTCTTTCTTTCTTTCTTTGTACCACAGTTTCCTCTGTAAATTCAATATCATAATTAGTGTGAATGACAAATAAAATGTTTGACAAGTATGCACATTGGCCTGGTGCATTCTTTCATCAGGGAGAAAACAACTTTCTCAGAGAAAAAGTAACCATCAGAAAAAGGGTATTGAACGTGTATCACTCACAACATCAAAAATATGTTTCCATACTTTTTTTTCCCCCGCCGATTTCTTTCTTTTTTAACAAAAAAAGGCATTTTCTTGCTGTAGAGTGACCTGGCAAAAGGCCTCGAATCCAATAGGACCATCAAAATAGGACTGAAATGAGACTTTGCAGATAAAGAAGCCTAGTCATTGCATTATATCTCTGGCTTCTTGATTAAATTTCAATATTCCAAGGTCATCTACAGCTCTTATTTTTCTCCCTTAATCTTTTGTGTCTTGGATTGGATCCTTTTTGATATTGATGAGTTGAACCCTACTTCAGGAGCACCAAAACAGATAGTTTGAGGTCATATTACTTAATGAGGTATGTTGTTTGTTTTTCTCTTTAAATAAATAATGAAACAGTAGTGTTAATGAAACATTAAGATGGGGGAACCAAGCTTTCAAAATGAGAAAAAAGAAACAGTCAATATTGAAAGTTCAGTCTGAAAGCCTCTGTATCTATGTATATATAGATATATATAATCTTCTAATATTTGCCTTACACAACATATTGCATTATATTAAAGAAGCTTTCAGTAGTAACTTTCTACACAATAATGTTTATATACAAAGATTAACTTTCATCTGCTACTCTCAATGAAGTGAAAAACAAGGTACAGAGCAAACTATTAAAGGTGTATTTTTTTTCTGACAACTTGTGAGGTAGTGCTCCATCTCTCATGATAATTCATATTATCTTTTTTCAATTAGGGCCAAGACACTAAGAGAAAACAGTTACTGAATTCCAGGTACCTCTTTAGAGGTTAGAAACACTAACACACACCGCTGACATGGTTACTGGTTACCCTTCTCAGTATGACATTTCTTTCTGGCACAATCCTATGTTATCCTAACAATATTGCACTTATGTTTTTGCAAAGGTCTACCCTACAGATTCTTCTCCTTACCCTATGAAACCCAAGAGCACTTCTTTAGAGGTGGATGATGAAGTAGAGAACATATTTATTTTGTCTCTTAGTTTAACACAACAGGAAAAGAAGCTACAAATAGCAATAGTCAAAACAAAAACAAAAATATTACACCCAAGGGCATCTCAGCAGAAATATTTGTTATGAGGTTTTGAAGACTACATAGAGGACATACCAGCAGAGTTCTCATTTTGTATAGGAGGGTAAGGCATCAGACTGCCATGGCCATTTTAACCGGACGCACATATCCCAGTGCCGCTGAGGCTGCCTGTCCTTGTGAGAAAGGCCATGTCTTTCTTTCTTGACAGCAGTAGCTCAGGCAGTTGTGCAGGCCAGCTGGACGGAGGCGAGTCCCTCCTAGCCCCAAGCTTGCCAGCTGTCACAGTGGTTGTGCCATTCCAGATCAGTGGCACCCGCTCTCTGCAGCGTGAAGGGAGGAAGCATGGGCAGCTGCCTTCTCCTGCCCCTCTGCCCTCCTCCCTGCCCAGGGGAGCTGGCAAAGGGGGGAGCCTAGAGCTGATGCACCCCCTGGGATCCCTGGACATTCGAGATGGCCCCGCCATGCCCGTTTTGGCAGCTGAGAAGGGCCAGCTCAATCCCCCACCTCTGGCTGCTTGAGAAGGAGGAAGAGGAAAGGGCAAAGAAGGTGGTGAAGACTAAGGCTGGAGGCTGCTGTTTGTGAGAGAAGCGGCCGGCAAGGGTGAACGCAAAAGGTTGTTGACTTCTTGGTGCACCTCACACCCTGACTGACAGTTTTAATGACCTTTAATTATAAAGGCCATTGTCATGGGTGTTCTCCCGGACTGCTTTGTTTGACTTGCGCAATGAGGAAACAGCCGTAAGCCAGGCTCCAGAGCAAAAGCAGGTTATTAAATGCTATCAGCCTGCAAGGCACCATACAACTCAACACAGATGTCCTGGAAAGACAACACAGGTGTGTTACCTTCGGTGTACATGGCTTTTTCCCTCTTTTCAGTGGCGTGTCTCACAAGACAACAGGCTTGGATTAGTGGTGCAGTGTACTGTGCTCAGAAGTGATATCCCTTTTTCTGAGCAGGCATGGAAATGCTGGTTACTGGCACGGCATGTGTGATCACACAACGGACAATAAACTCCATATTATCTGCTCTGAGACAGACCTCGTTCACAGCATTCATAGTTTAGAAGCCTATCACCACTGCAACTGCTATGATACTGGAAGACCTTGTAATGGCACTGCGGTTTCCAGACATGACTAAAATATGACTCAGTCTAGCACTGTAAATGGGCCAAAAATACAATTTATCTGTGGCCCCATATCTTTTTACAACACTGGGCTTCTTACAGGTCTGTAAGATGATTTGGGAACATGTCTCAACTATTACTTCAGGCACCCCCTTCTTCTTCCTGGAAGACAGCACCTTTTTTCACTGTTTACCTTTGTTGAGGGCTCACAATAACTTTGCCACTGGGATGCCCTGTGGAGCAGAACTTCTAACACAGGCAGGATCTCAGGGAAGGAATGTCCGAATTACAGCTCGTCTCAACTCTTGCCTGCTGGGGGAGGGAGGCACAGTGTAGATAAAAGCATGTTTAACCCTGAGGAGAAGGAAAATAAAAGCTCAGAACCTACAGGTCTTCATTGGAATGTCTAGCTACTGAATTAGGAAGCTTGTTTTCTGGTTTTAAGTTACAGGGACACCTAGAAGTCTCCCAGACTGGATTAGTCAGCACGAGTCACTGTCTGGGAATTGTTTGGGTTTGCAAGAGGAGGATAAAACAATTTAGAAAGAAAATCTAATACACAGATTTAAAACATAGCCTGCTTTCAGAGCAGGGAGGGAGTTAGGTCTGATTTGTGGGCTTTATAAAACACTGGTTCCTAAGAGTAGAAAGGCTGTCAAAAGAGAGAGAACCTGTTCCCTGCTGATGCAGAATTGTTTCCTGTAGCATGTAAAAAAATGCCTCCAGCTGTTTTACTTTCAAATGCCCAAAACACAGGAACATCTGCAGCTTTTCTGGGGAAGCTTAGATGGCAATCTTACTATTATCTGCTGCTACACTTGACAAATCCTGTAAGCAGAGAAGACAGCCTGTATTTAGGGCAGCCTGCAGTAACAGTTCCTCAGGAGGTCTCTGAGATCTGGGTGTGCTTCATGCGGCCACCAGGTTTATGCCTGCTGGCTGCTTAGTCCCATTTCCCCTGTTTTCTCACACCGGAGTCCCTCAGGACCACGACCTCCCAGTTCAGAAGGCAGTTCTGTTGCCATCTGCAGGGATAGCACAGGTATGAGGGTGCAGGTTTCCCAGCCTTAGCAGCTCAGCAGCTGTGTGCCTGAGGAGCACTGAACCCCATGCCACAGAGCCCAGCCCGGGTATTCCAGTGTCCTCTAATACCAACAACCGCTCAGCTTTTTTATATGGCCTTCTTCAAAGGAGCCCAGTGGTCAGGCTACACTATGTCTTCGCATCAGATAAGCATCACAGGCATGGAAGTCCTTCAATATTGGCTGAAAACCAGCTGATTTTCACTGAAATAATAAAATCCCTGCGTGAAGCCCCTGTGGCAAACTTCATCCTTCTTCTCTTAAATGTCTGTGACACAGAGTTGGTCTGAAACAAGGCAATATGGGTTATTTTGTTTCCTGTTTCACTTTTGCTGTGTAAAACAGTAGTGAAATTTGTGGACGGGGAAAGTTATTGTCATCCTCCTTTTCTTTTTCTCTTCTGCTCCCTCCTCTAACATATGCATCTCTGATACTTCTCCAGCCTCCTGCAGAACTGGGAGCTTGGTGATGTCAGTCCAATACCTGTAACTTTGGGGGATGTATGAACACAGCCGGCCAAATGCCAGCATGGCCGTCCCATGAGCATTATGATTTTGGGGCTGGATGAGAGGAAGAACATTTGTTCTGTTTTGGAACAGAAAGATGTATTTCCAAAACTTTCTGCACACGGCAAACATCTGTCCGTGTGGTCCTGTAATAAAGTTCAGTGTTATCCTTTTGAAAACGCTGAAACCAAAATGATCTTGGTTGCCAAAGCCTGGAGCCTGCCAGCTTAGCTGGGAATCCTGGGCCTTCCAGGCTCCTCACTCCGTGGGAAGCAGGCAATGCTGCTGATCAGCAGCAACGGTGACATGGTTGGGGTGTGTCAGCATGTTGCACCACAGTTTATCACAAATATTTCTGACTAGCCCCAGGTATGAGTGGCCAAAAGCAAGCTCTTCCTACACAGGTATTCTGGCTAATTTTCAGTGCTGTCAGGACTGTGGCCGTGATCCCATGGGCTCACTTGGGTGACCCTGCAGACCTAAGATGTTAAAGGGGCAGATATTTTGCCTTGTAGTTCTGCCTTTCCAAATGTGATCCCTTTAGTTTGACTTGATTAGTAAGATCACTTTCTAATGCTCTGTGTAATTCCTAACCTCCCTGGGTCTTTAAGCATATCACCTGTTGGAAAATATTTGTGTCCTTTCTCAGTATCCTGTAACCAAGCTTGACATTTTCTGCTTTCTAAAGTCTTACATGCACTTTAACTCTCCTTAAGATGCAAAACTTTTGGGTTGCAGTTCTCTTAGTTCTCCCGAGGGTAAAGTTAATAAACGAGGAGGCAAAGCAGAGGTGCCTTTTACCCACGAACAGAACGTAAGAGACTTTAAAGGCTGGCGGGCTACTCTGTTTCAATGAGTAGCCTATAGCTGAATTGGTATTTGGCTTCCCCTGATGTCTTCAGAACGAATGCCTGCCAGCTTTCTTCCTCACCCTTGAAGAGGTGGCTTGTTCTCACTTATGTTTGCTTGCACTTGTTCCTCAAAGAAGGTTATGTCAGTCCACAGCTAGCAACCAGAGAGGACAGGAGATGGGGAAAGAATGCAAGGAAGAAAAATTACGAAAATCATGAAGCATGATTTGGAAGATAAAATTACAAGTATGTAGTCATTTTGCAAAGCATGCTTGTTCTCCATCCGTGTCTCAAGCAATGGTCTTTGGGACAATCTTTGTTGCCATGTTGCCGTTTCTGCCTGCCTCACAGGAGGCGACTATTCTTTGACCCTCCAATATCTGCTTCTCAGATTTTAAAGTCTTAAGGCACATCATTCATCCACATCTTGCTGCAGCATATATACAATTACATGGTATGGTCAAGAAGTTTCCAAGTGTCCATTCAGCCAGTGTGGTTCTGTTAAAGATGAAAAAGGAGCCACTCATTGCTGAGTCCCCTCCTTGGGGGTGTTGAATTTTGCCACTTCTCAAGGCTTTTGATACCACAGTATGCTGAGATAAGAGTGGGTGGAAGAGAGAGAGCCCTTCAGTCACTTCTGTGAGGGATATTTTTGTGCCCTGTTTGCAACAGTATCTACCCGCATATTGAGATTTGCCTCCCACAAGAAGCTTGGTGGTTTCAGTAACACAGCTACACATGAGGGAAGAGTGAATTTTTGGGGGTCTGTCTTGTTGGGGAGAAGAGGGGCAAGTGTGAGGTCAAATTCATTCCAACCCTTTAAATAAGCAAAATCATGTTTCCTGTCTGTTATCCCTCCCACCTGGATTTTGCAACTAGGAAAGAGAAAAAAGTTCTAGCAGAAAAAACAAGTTCTGTTAAAGAGAATGAGGTTTTTCATTGACTGTTAAAGAGATGCAAGAACAGTCCCTACAGAGTTGTTTCTCCTTCCAGTGCAGGAAGCTGTAAATAGCTGAAAAAATGGAAAACCTCTGAAGGGTTTTTTTTCTGTCCTTTATAAAGCAAACATACGCTACAGCTAAACCATCCTAGGAACTAGGTTCTCCTGTGTGATGCTAACGAAGATGGATGCTGCAAGGAGGAGAATAACCTCATCTTCTCACAATGATTGCTCATCATCTCTCAGAATTTAATTCATCAAGTGTCTCTTTTCTCTTTTGTACCACTGGCTCACACATGCTGTGCAGCGTTATGATCCAGTACTCTCAGCTGCCGGTAATAACCCACCATGAGAAATTAACACGGCTCCCCCAAGTTGCTTATTTCCTTGCTGGTTGTTACGATGCTATACTAAATGCAGCTATTCCTGTACTTTTCCCCCTTTCCTGTCCATCCGAACGTCTCTCTCTCCATTTGTCCAGCTCAACTGCACTCTTCCATCGTCTCTGGTTCATATCCACCTCTGTGCAGTCTCATCAGATGTGTCTCTCTTTCAGATGAGTCCATGGGCCGTACAGGCACCCGAGAGCATGATGAAGGGCTAAGCCCCTGCTGCTGCAGTAAGATGTGTCCCATCCCAGGTGCCGTTTGTAAATTTAGACTTATGTTTGCTGAGTGACACATCTTAGCACAGAACGTACTTGACTGAGGATCTGTCCCTGGGTTCTTCACTTGCTGATGACAGTAGCAAAATCCCTTCCTTCCTGTGCCTCTGTTTCCTCATCTGCAAATGGGTAGTGACACTGACCTTCTTTGAGAAGTACTTTGAGCTCCATTGATGAAAAGATCCAGAGAGGAGGTTGTTGTTATTGTTGTCTGCAGTTTAAAAACATGCTCATAAATCGTCTTTCAGGGATGGTGAAGCAGGTTTCATTGGCTCTGAAGCTGGGTGACTGAACAGAGAAGAATTTCCTTCTTTGGCATTTTCCCCTAGTTTTAATAACTTTGAACTCTTGCTTTAGATCTTGTTTACATTAGGCTGGTTTAGTAACTGTGTGTCTGCCTCCAGCAATTGCCTCCTTCTTCCCCACCTTCCTCAGGTATTTGGTTTAGGTACCAAACATCTGACTCAGGTCTACCTGGAGAATGGCTGAGCTGGGGTGGATGGAAGAAGGAACTATTTTTCCCTGATGGTGAGTAGAGGGACTTAACGGGGGAAGGAGGCGGAGGCCCTGACTCTCATGGACACGGGCCCTGGGATAAAAATCTAGGCTGTTACCACACCCATTTGGCCTCGTGATGAAATGTTAAACACAAACTGTACGGATGGCCTGTGCGAGAAATGTTCCGGTCAGAGGATTGTACTGGGTCCTTCTAAGCTTTACAAGCTACGAGGCTGCGATGCCTGCCTTTCAGGCCAGGGAGGGGAAGGGAGGCTTCCTTGAAAGCAGCAGGTCACTCGCGGCTCGTACTGCCTCCCGTTAGTTACAGACGCGCACTCGTCGCGGCATGGCCCACAGAACTCGATCCCCGCCGGGAACAGCACAGCTGCTTCTTGTTCGCCTTGGTTTTGAGAGGCTCTGACCGGCGAAGGGGCTGGTCAGAGCCCGGCCTGAGCCGCCCTGCCAGAGCAAGCCCCTTGCTCCCGAGAGGCTCGTCAAAGGCGGAGGAGGCCTGTGCTGGGACCGCGGGGTCCGGGGCCAGGCAGAGGCCTCGCGGCGAGGGGGCAGCGCCCCCCACCCCGAGCTACGCCGCGCACCCGCGCGGGGCCGCCCGCACCGCTCCGCGCCCGC
>JAVKLA010000058.1:4108821-4120307 GCA_034782735.1 Sagittarius serpentarius | reverse complement strand
AAGCGCGGGCGGCTGACAGTAGTGCCTCCCCGCCCGGCGGGAGGGGGGCCTGCGCCGGGGAGAAACGAGCGCTGCGGTGCCCCGACGAGGCGGGTGAGATACGGGTGGGGTGGCAGATGGGGAGTGCCTCAGGGGCACCCTGTCCCCTGCGGCCGGGTAGGGTACCCGGCAGACGGGGCTCCGCTCCGAGCGCTGGTGCCTCAGCCCTACCGCCCCGAGCCTGGCGTTTTCCGTGCCCAGTAACGCGCTGCGTGGGGAAACACAGCTTCGTAAAACTGGAGTCCTGCCTAGCGAGGCAGGTAGCAGAGCCCTGCACCCATAGGTGAGATGTTCCCCAAACCCGGTCGCCGCTAACCTCCCCGACGTTTCACTCCCTCTCGGCACAGCCGGGGAGCGCTTTGTGATCAGCGGGGCTGGAAGGCGCCGGGGGTGGGGGGAGTGGGAGTGTCGGGGTTTATCATTTTTTCTTAAGCTGTGCTTTCAAAGGGTTATCGCCCTCCACGGGGAGCTGCAGCGTGACGGCCCCTCAGAGCAGCAAGAAACCGGAATTAAACAAATATAAGTAACTGTCAGGCATTAAATCTAACAGTACCTGAAGGCTGAGCCCCCACAACAGGGCTCTGCTATTTGCCCGGAATCTGAAAGCTGTTTGATAACGCTGTTAAATCAATAAAGGGAGAGGGGAGTGTTTGCAAAAATCCGTTGGGCGTCTGCGAGCTTAGCAAACAGTTTCTCGGTTCACATGGTGCTGGCTTGCTGCATTTAGATTGGAAAGGTCATCATATGAAGTCGTAACTAGGTGCCGGGCTTGAGGGGAACGCCGTGGGCAGGAAGGCGAAAGGCCTCGGCCATTCACTCTGTCTCACAGTAGAGCCTGCGCAGCCCTTCAGCAGGGCTGCAACCAGGCGCTGCCAGGAGGAATGGATGTGCGTTAGCGTTAACTGTAGGAAGGGTAACAACGTGCTTTTCCTCCTGACAGAAGGGAAATCTTAAAAAGCCGTTGACCTTGTCTGCAAGACATTTTCGCCTACTGTGTTCATTGCTGCTGGATGAGACTTTTCAAAGCCATGCCAAGGGTGTATGTAGCTATATATCTCCTGTGAAAAGGAATGGAATACATCCATCTGGCGTTTCTTTCCAAGTTTTAGCCGCAGATCCTTTCCTCGCTTCTTCGTCAGGGAAAAGGTCTTGTCACCCACTCTGCCACCGCGTGGGGGACTTGAGCAGTACGACTCAAGGGACGGACGGCCTGGAGCAGCCCGAAAGGCAGCATTGCAAGGAGTAGGGGCAGTGAAATGCGAGGAAGAAAAGGCTCAGGTATACAGCTGAGATGAGCTAGGCTATTTTAAAGCTTCTGACAATTGCAGACCTCTAAATCCGAAGGAAAAAAAAGTTCTTAACGTAGTTTTCCTGTAAGAGGCTTTTCTAATTAACTGAATCCAAACCTGGCAGAAAGGTAAACAGTATTGTATCTCTGGGCTTGGGCCTTGTAATTACGTCCCATTCAGAAAGAAGTCCTGACCTTTCCAGACAGATGGGCTAGCTGCAAATGCGCCGATCAGACACCCAGACAGATCCATAGATGCTTATGGGAATAAATTTCAAGAAGTCTTGGTCAAAACTGTCAGGAGCCATAAATGCATCCAGATGGGAAATAGCTCAGAAGAACTTCCCATTGCCACATCAGAGACCTGGAAGCTTGGAAAATGTTGAAAGTTGACTGTAATATGAGGTTCAAAGCTAACAGGCTGAGTTGTCTGCAGTATTGTGTTATGGCTGTAATCTCAGCAATGCATCAGGCGTCCTGGCTGGCTGATAGGAAGACTTCAGCTCCCGAGGCAGGCCAATTCCTACTCCTTCAACAATATGCAGAATATTAGTACTCATTGCTTGCCTTCCATTCTTTCACATCCAAACTTTTCGAGTGCCAAATACTTTGTCATTCTGGACCTGTGAGACGGCTTGAGCCCTGTGACAGCCTGTTTCCAGACATATCTGATGAGCTGTCCCAGAGATTTATGGCTTTTTTCAGTAGAATCCATACTGATCCAAAATCCTAAGAAGGTACCAGATAAGAAAACATGTTGTTCAGATGTATTTCTCTGCTTTATTGACATTATATCATCTACGTGTTTGGTTTCACTTCCAGAGTAAATGAGTTACCACTTCACTGTGACTATAGCAGGTATCAAAGAGGTTCACTGGAGTATTCCTCTTGGCAAAACCACAACCTGTAAATGTCAAGTGGTTTTTACAAACGATCCAGCAAGCAGTCTTTCTGACAAAATTTTGGCCTAGATCTGAACATATCCCATATCCCATTCTACAAGTTCAGACACAGAGGCTGGGTTGTATCTCTAAGAAAGAGACTAATCGAAGGGAGAGACTCAGTGACTATTTCTGATGAGCATTTCCAAAAGAAGAGCAGATTATTTTGCTGCTCAAAATCAGAAATTCTGATTTTGATACTGTTGGGCACTGGCAGGCTTAAGTATCCCTGCCCAGCCTCCACTGGGCCTGCCCCCACCCTTGCCCATGGGCCGGGAGCCCCATTTCAGGACTGGCCTGGGTTCCCAGTCCTGCCTCAGCTGTGCTTGTAGGTGTGCTTGTCTCTAGCCCTGCTGCTGGCCCTGCATTGATCCTGGCCCTGGCTTACTCCCTCACTGTGCCGGCGGCTGTTGATGGACCCTGCTACCAGCCCCTGGCTCTGCCTGCTGCCTTCAGAACCTGCAGGATGGTGCCTGTCAGTGAGGGCACTGCCTGCACTGGACTCATCCTTTTCTCCTGGCTCCCTGTTCCCTGGGGATCATCTGGCCCTTGCTGCCCCCTGACAGATACCCTGAATAACAAAAATCACAAATAATAATTAAAAAAGCCCAGCAAACAACTTCTTATGTCAATAAAAGGCATTTGTGTCCAAGACCAGTTATCTTTCCTGGTATGGATATGTGGCATTTTTTCACTGAAAATGCACCACAATTAGCACTAATGGGCTCTGCTGTTGATTGCTTCTGCAGAGAGGTCAATGGCTTACTAGATGTGGAAGTTAAACTGTTCATAACTTTGCACAGCCTTCTGAGGCAGAGTGACAGTACTGAGTGAGGGAAGCTTCTACTGCTGTTGACCAGGTTCTTCTCAGGAGCTTGATTGTCTCCCGAGTCATCAAACATTTCCTCTCCCAAGGACTAAAATTCAATTTAAAATAAGATTTATGAAATCCTGAAGAAGTTAATAGAGCTACACAGTGATAATCGTAACATTGTAATGAAAGAAAGTTCTGATCTTAATACAACAGGTTTTGGCGGGTTGGAGTGGGAAATGGAGGTAATACCCACATAACCGAAATTATGTGCTAATGTTTATGTAATGCAGTGGAAAGACCCATAAGGTTAGCCTGTAGTACTCAGAGCAACCCAAGTAAAACAAGCACTCAGATCTTCCCACCCGATTTCCCAAGAGCTTCGCCTTGCCACTTGGTTTGAAGGCGTATGCCCAGAGCTAGCCGTCAGTGTTGTTTCTGATAAACATTGCACTAAGGAAAGGCAGGACCTCCTACTGTTCCTGGATGACCTGGCAGGGTGTCTACAGAAAAAAATAAAAGAAGGAAACTGTGAGGGTTCTTGCTGAACCCCTTTTGTCCCTTGTCTGAAACCCTGGTACAGACCCAATCCTCCAAAGCAGCATGCTGGTACCCTACCAGCCAGTACCGTAAGGTAGACTGCATTTCTTTTGGTAGCATTAAGCTGGGGTGCTGTGTTTCATTGCTGTGCTTAACTTTTAACACTAACCAGCTCCAAACATAGGCATAGTCTGACTAATTGTGGGTGCACGAATGTAGGTGTGTGTTCTTTGGCTTGGTCTAGGCCTTGAAGAAGAAACTGTACAATAAAGTATAAAACAAGTGCATTTTCTCAAGTCCACGTGTTTTCACAGAAGAATATATTCTTTATGGTAGAAAAAAAAATAACAGGCAAAGATTTACTTACCTACTGCATACTGAAATTCCTTCTGTCTGTTGCTTAGATATGCCTGTCTTCAAAATATAGTAAACTAGGTATCTCAGAATCATCAATGCATTTATTTTCATTGCTGTCCTGGGAGTTAGATATGCATGAACTATAATTCTAAGCACTATGAGTTCATACAGCTGCATAATAACTAGGAGAAACTCTTAGCACTGGGCAGAGCCATACAAGATGCAAGCCTGGGCAGTTGCTTCTTCAGGAGTTCCAGAAGTGCTGAGGTTTCTCCTCGGAAATGCTGCTGACCTGAGCTGTCTGCCCAGCTGTGAAAATGGCCCCTGGCTGTGCAGTCCTGTTTGCAAATGTGTTGTCAAGATATTTTTTTTCTCCTTTTGACGATTGTCAGCCTTGCTTTTACAAGTGGCCTAAAAGAGAATGCAGTGGTCTTACCACCCCAAGGAAATGCAAAGGAGTAAAGAGTAGACCATAGAGAAGAGGGGCGATAAATGAAAGCAACTGATGGGCAGGCCTGAGACATGTTTACTTTGCACATATTATTTTCTTATGTTTGGGAGGCATTTCTGGTAAAAAGAGGAGCATAATTAAGAGGAGAAATGTTTGTAATTGTAACTAGGGATAGAAGTCTGGGCCAAGGAGCTACACTTCAGTGTCCCTGGGGTGAGTTGGTCACCCTCACCAGGGCAATAGCTTCCAGAACTGGAATGCAAAGGTTATAGCCTCAAAAAAATAAAACAACAAACCAAAACCAAGACGGCAGAGAGGCAAAAGAAAAAGGCTTTGATTAAAACTTTTCTTTAAAGAGTAAACCAGGGCAGAATCCATTCAGAAGTCTTCTCCAAAGTGAGAGACGAGAATGGGGTGAAGGGTTTCCTGAATGCACAGGGACAGGGGTAATCTGAGGTGTTGCATGCAGTCTTCGTGAAGAGCTGGAAAAACAGAAATTGTCTCCAACGCCAGCTGGGAGAGTGAGGACTGGTCAGAGAGAATGGTAAGGGAGCCCTTGGCCTGAATCAGGTCTTGCTGCTCAGGAAGATTTGACCAACCCAAGCTGGAAGTGGGTTGTTACTGCAGGAGGTACGGAAGCAACTGAGAGCTCAGCTAACCAGCTTCCCCCAAAAAGACGACTGTCAAATGGTAATACACCAGGAGTTAAATATTGTCTGCTATGCTGTTTATCTACTTTTCTTTTTCCTCCATTAATAAAACATTGTTTATTAAGTCAACTGAGTAATGTTTGCAAATGAAGCAAATTAGCTTGCTGAGCACCAGAAAGTTTAGTTTTAATTTTCCCAAGGTTCTGGATGGGCATCTGGGTTTAGAAGTGACCCCTAGGATTTGAACTCAGGCCTTGTTGCCAGTCAAGTCCCGACAGAAAGGTTATACAAGTAGATGAAGTTTATCTGTCCTTTCCCTGCCCAAGGCCAGCGTCAGCTTCTTTTTTACATCCAGGCTATGTGGGATCCTGTCAAAACAATTCACTAGTCTCTTTCTTGTGGTTTCCTTAGCCAAAAGCATAGCAAAAATCTGTCCATACTCAGCTCTGACCACTCGCCCAAGCTCTGGTTTCAAGAAACCGCCGACAAACAGGAGGCAGTGTCACGCTGAAATGTCGGCTCACCTGACACCAGCCATGAGTGACCGACAAAAGGCTGACAAAATAGCCATGGGAACCATTTGGAACAGGGCCAGATAGGGTACTATTTACTCAGTATGAATGAATTTTGGGTGAGGAGGTGTTGGGCTGGGGGAATTCTTCAGAATGAAGCTACCAGGTGTCCTCCTCAGGGAGGACTGGTCAAGTGCATCCTTTCAGGATGGCTGTAGTATTTTCTCTTTCAGTAAGAAGACTAATCTTTTCCCCCAGCACTGCACTTGCATCACATGGTATGTGTGCTGGAAAAAAAAGAACAATGTTGTAGTGAAGGTACAGGAGAAGAGAGCTCCTCTGTCCCCAGCACTGCTCTCAGCCCTCCCGCTGTGCTTGGGGAACCTCACTTGGATTCCAGCTTCAGCAACGCTTTCCCTGCAGGAAAGCTGCAGTTTGTGAAGCAGAGAAGCCCCATTAGTCGGTGGGTCAACCCAGTAAGTGGGCATACAGAGTTAGCCACATAAACCATGTTGCAGTGGGTGGTGCGGGCCTGCACCAGGACTAAAAGGCAGCCTTTTGCCCAGTCAAAAGGCAGTGCTAGCTCCAAGCTGCCTCTCTCTCCCCAGTGCGGTCCTGGGACTCCTTTTCGCCGTGTTACACTGCCTGGATGTTGGGGAAGTACAGCCCGGGGTGTGCTGTGAAGTTCACCCACCGTTCTGCTACTGAGAATGCCCCTTGTAGCCTTTCCTCCGGTGCCAAATGCCTCTGACACATAGGAGGAAAGCTCTTGGCTATCACTCCCGGCAAGCTGAGGCAAGCTCTTGAACCAGAGGTATGTCATTACCACTCCGCCTTTGGCTGCCAGCAGTCGAGTGGTTTAGCCCTGCATCTGACCGATTCATCCAGTCTGGTTTCACCCCTAGCTCACATTTTTATTTAGTCCCCAGGAGCACGTGACGGAGTCTGGAGGCTTTGCTATTTATTCAGTTCCTCACTGTTTGCTATGCTGACAGCTAGCGTCACTGCAGTGTTTGAAATCTTGGCTCCTGAAGTAGTAGGCATGGTTTTTTTTCTGTGCCTTGACGATGGGAATTCAGGAGATCACCCCTGTGCTGCTGTTAGCAGTGACTGCTCAATCCCAAAGTCTGCATACACGTTTGAGATTCTCCTGTTCAAGCAGTGGTAGCACGCAGTTGATGTGTTTGCTCGGGCAGAGAAAAGGCTTCTGACGTTAGTGACTCTATTATTAGAGTGGCACAAAGCAAACCAC
Organism: Sagittarius serpentarius; assembly: GCA_034782735.1. Classification (NCBI taxonomy): domain Eukaryota; kingdom Metazoa; phylum Chordata; class Aves; order Accipitriformes; family Sagittariidae; genus Sagittarius; species Sagittarius serpentarius. The sequence continues at coordinate 4,113,466 of JAVKLA010000058.1, read as the reverse complement.
AGAAAACAGAAAAAGACACATCGCCAAATGTCAAATTGCAGATTGCTAAAGTGAAATTGGGTGTGGAATTTTTTCTCCAGGTAATGAAGAAAGGCCAAGGATTTATAAGACAGGGGATGGGATGGTTCGTTCAGCCAGAGAGAAACTGCGCAGGGAGTTTTGACAAGCTTTGTAGATAAAGGCTTTGGCACCCAGCAGATCCTGTTTGACCACAATGGCAACCAAAGTGTTGGCTAATATTTTTGTCACTGCAGTTATTTCAAATGGCTTTCTAGCAGCTGCTTCTCCAGTTGTGCCTGCAAAACCACAGCATCCAACAGGTAAGGTCTGCTTTAGTGCAGGATCCCAGTGCTGTCCGGTGCTACGTCTCAGTAGGATACCAGCCTCCTATCATGGGTGTAATTGTTAAGTGTGCTGGTTGGAAAGATGAGTTGACAGATGTAAGTAGAAAGAATGAAGAGAAGATTTTTGTATTATAGTAGGGATTACTAAGATACAAAGCAAGATATTCTCAGGTGGAGTAACTCGTAGCCCCACTGAAGAAACTGGCTTGCTGAAGACTTTGTATTCCTTTTAATAAATTCTTTTTCTTATTTAATATTTTTCTTTTAAATTAAATAATATAATTATGTATTATTCTTTAATAATATAATTATCTAATTGTATTTATTTATAATCATTATTTAATAATTCATTTTTATTTTGTGTATTAAAGCTGTTACTTTACAGCAAACTCTACCATTGAGCTGAACTGTACTAGAGATCTGCGTTTGCAGTAAATGCAAGGCTACCTTTTTGAGGTAAACAGACCTAAGAATTAAAATTAGGTGTGAATCCAGCCAAACTGTAGATAAAGTTTTACACATGACATTGAAGAAGATTGTAACGCTCCTTTTTCTTTTTTTCCCAAACCAAGCTCAGAGGCAGATGTCACTGGAGATCCCTGTAGCAGATCAACAAGAAAAGATCCTGAAATTTTTGTCATTGTTTGATGAAGCACAAAAAAGTGCCATTCCCATAGCAGACCCTAAAATCAGTGGAATCAAAGGTAACTGCTGAAGAGTAATTGGTCTGGAAATTTACAAATCTGCTACTGCTTTTGCAGAGACAAGGTGTTGTGTACAGCTGATTCTGTGTATGCCTTTTTCTATAATGCCTGTAGGAGCTGGGTAACAAAAAGTGCCAGACACCTTTTTGGATTGGGTATGATTCTTCCTTATTTCCTTGACTGTTCTTTTTAAATATGGTTTTCTAAGGGGGTACCGGTATGTTTGTGTGTTATGGGAAGACTTTTTGGGAGGGAGAGGTGAAACAAGAAAATTGTCTCCACTAGAAGGTCTTTATAGGCCTGCAAGTTTTCAGAGTGTTGGAGATAATTTCTCTGTGACGAAATCCAAAATGGAGAGGAGAGCAAGCCGTGAAAAACCTTACTGCAAGCAATAAGTCATTGCAGATGTTTTTTGAGTATTTTAAGGGCACCTCATTTGTTAATGTTGGTTCTGTATGTTTTACTTGTAGTACAACTTGCCATGTCATTCAGCACTAGTGACACAGCATGAGTCAAATATTGAAGAGATAATGATCATACCTGCAGGGCAGAGGTCATGTTTCAGTATAACTGGAAGCAAAAACACACTCAGGGAGGTGGAGGGATTTAAACAAGAGGCAAACCCACAAGCTACAGAATTTCCTTTGACTTCTATTTGGACCAGTGATCTTTTGCTTTTAAATCTTAGAAGAGGCTAAGTACTTTCTTTTACTAGCACTTGTAGGTCATGTTCCAGCTTCAGAAGGTGAACGCTACATAACCTGATTCATGTACACCATAGCGTCGTGCTATAAACGAGAGTTTCCTCACTATATTCTAGTCTGTCAGATCTGCCATCTGCCTGGTTAAACAAGGATCCTTCAGTCACAGACTTAGTGTAGGTTCAGTATTTGTCCATAGTCCTCTCTAAAACTTTTCCACAAAGTAACAGGGAATCCATTTTAACTTAATGAGACCTGGAAGTGTGCAAATGGAAACAAAGAACAGGACATGTTTAAATGAAGAACGTAAGCCTGTGAGCACTGAATGCTGCTCCAAACCATGGCATGAACATCCTGCTATGAGAACCAGCACTATATTTTAGTAGTCCATAAACAATACACATTCTGTGCAACAAAAGCACCCAGCTAAACCCAAACCAACAAAAGAGAGATTTGCATCTTTCTCAGGTCAAATTTGGTAGATGTCTCAGCATGAAAGAATTTTGTCTGAATTTCATGCCTTGCCTGTAGGCACCTAAAAAGCCTGTCCGCTCTGCAGTCAGCTGAATTAAACTGTGATGATACTTCTCACTGCCGGAGCTGCCACGGTGCCCAGGAGGATTTTCCAACAGAGGTATTTATTGTGAGTGGGCAGCCCTGCCTGAATCGACCTGGGTTTATGCTTGTGTGACCCAGGTTGTCTGACCTAAGTATTTCTGTACCAGGACAATTTCAAAGATCCTATCAGAGCATAGAACTGCTTTGCTGGAGACTCAAGACAGCCAGGTGTATCTTGAAAGGCAGCTTTTTCATAAGTGGAAAAAATGGGTGAGGTTTTACAGTGGCAAAGCAACTGATTCAGTGCAGAATAATACAGTTACGACCCCACCCCTGACTCTTCCTCCAGTTAATTGCCCTCTGATTTAGTATTTGCTCTGGAGTATACTGTGCGCAGTTTTTTGCCAGGTGCATCTATGTTGTTTCAAAAGCTGCATTTTAAGCAATATTTTTTGTGGAACTGGAACATCATGTACTCACTGCACAGGCTGTTTACACCCATGTAAGGTACTGGTAAGTAAATAGTGAGTACACGCCACTGTCTAGTGAATTTGAAAAGTTGGTTATATACTATTACATTATTTGCTTCCTGTTCCTAGCTTTGGTCCCCTTTGAGTTATCTTCAGGGAAAGGGAAAGTTGTAACTGTTTTCTCAACTGGGATTTTCATCTCCTCAAGGACTCCTTGAGGATTCGGCTAAAATGTTGTAATTAAACTAACTTTGGGGTAGAATCCAAGCATCTTGTTTGAAATTGTGCAGCTTCTGTAAAGCCTGGAGCATGCCCAAACAGGGAGTGCCACCTGAAACCGTCTTGTGAAAGTAACTCAGCAGGTGCTGTGTGGCACTGAGAGTGAATATTCTTCTCTCTCAGTGCCTTTGAAGTATGAAATCTCAAACATATCAAGCATGTGTTGGATCTGGAAATCTCCTCATCACTCTCCTAGGCACACATGTATAGCATGGACCACCGAGGTTTCCAACTCTGAGCTCTCTCCACCCAGCCAACAACAAGTAGATACATTCTGGGACTGCTTATGCTGGCCTTGCTAGACATTTATTCTAGCAGACATTATTTTTACCCTCTGTCTGTCATTTAAAGGCATTGTATTTTGTGGCTTTGTGCGTAATATTGTGTCTAGATGGTTGCGACAGGGTAAAAAGGGGTTTAAGGCTCTAAAGATAAGTTTGCCTCTGTATGTCTGATTTGGTTTTCTTCAGTCTTTTGTGGCCTGTGGCTTATCTTGCTGGCTCTGGCTGAAAGAGGCAAGACAGTGTTTATCCATTACCCTGGCTAACCCAGATTTGGATGGCCATGCTTCTCTAGGCAGAGCAGGAGTAGGGATGTGTTCACCCAGCACACACCTGATACCCCTTTCCTCAGGTCCACTGTCCACATGCAGAGGTGTTGACTGAGAGCCTCAAATATACGTACACACTTTGGTACCTTTCTCCTGGCTACTCTGTTGTCTGCTGCTCCTAAGTTAGGGCTCAGGCTCTTCCTAATGCCTGCAAAAAGTTACATGCTTGGAAACTTAATGTGAGCAGGGAGCTACCTACATAAGCAATAAGTGAAATACAGACCAAGTGCCTCAAACTGGAAATAAGCCTTCTGTGCTGGTGTCTCAGGCAAATGAAAGACCCAGTCTCAAGCTGTAACACCTTACCTGTAGTTAGGAGCTTACAGACCTGCTGTTCCTCTTGGTTAAAAAACACAGGGACTATTAATTGCTTGTGTGTAGCAGTAGCTAGTGGTTTTAGCACTTGTTCAAGAACAGAGTTTTCAGGGTCAAATCTGTCTCTTATCTGAGCCACAACGGTGTTGTGAATCTCCAAAAAGCATCCAATTACCAAGACCTCTGTCAGTCTTAACTGTCATACCAGTAGTAAGATATTCATTGTACTGTCGAGAAGTCAAAGCAGCTTCCTATCCACTTTAGAAAGTCTCAGCAACTCAGTTGTTCATACCCTGATCAGGGATAGAAGCGGTGCTGCAGGTGAAGGTGAACTTTGAGGGACACATGGCAATGCTACATTTATGAAAAGCTGAGCTGTGGGGTGTCCTGGTTTCGGCTGGGATAGAGTTAATTGTCTTCCTAGTAGCTGGTACAGGGCTGTGTTTTGGGTCTAGTATGAGAAGAATGTTGATAACACCCTGATGTTTTCAGTTGTTCCTAAGTCGTGTTTAGACTAAGTCAAGGACTTTTCAGCTTCTCATGCCCAGCCATCAAGAAGGCTGGAGGGGCACAGGAAAGTTGGGAGTGGAGACAGCCAGGACAGCTGGCCCAAACTGGCCAAAGGGGTATTCCATACCATGGGATGTCATGCCCAGCTTGGTGG
>JAVKLA010000058.1:4069938-4108721 GCA_034782735.1 Sagittarius serpentarius | reverse complement strand
CTTTATTGTTGTTATTAGTGTCATTGCTAGTTTCTTCCTTTCTGTTCTATTAAGCTGTTCTTATCTCAACCCACGAGCTTTACTTTATTTTCCGATTCTCTCCCCCATCCCACTGGGGTGGGGAGGGAAGTGAGTGAGCAGCTGTGTGGTGCTTAGTTGCTGGCTGGGTTTTAAACCATGACAGGGGAGAGCCAGCTCTCCTAATTTTCCTCATGGATGCATCTTGTTAAACAACAGATCATGCTGAAGTGTGCAGAAAGCAGAATCATCATCTTCCAGAACAGCTTCTAACTGCGTTCCCTTTTTTTCATTTCAGCTTACACCAAGACGTATGGAAAGAAAGTTGAAATGGTGAGAACAGGCAGCCATGTGTTTTCTCTTACTTGTTGCTCTAGTTGTTGCCTAATACCTATATAACTCTCATCATTATTCAGTAAAGTAGGCAATTCTGTGTTTTGTGTTTCCTGGATTACTGGTGTTCTTTGTTTCTAGAGGTTGCTTCGCTGACATTCCTACATTTGTACTGTTTTGGACAGGAAGGTGTAAATGAAAGTCCATCTGATCCTCCTTCTGAACTGAACAAGGATGTCCTGGAAATAAATCCTTTACATGGGAAGAGCTTCTGGAAGCCTTCACTGCCAACCTCCTGGAAAATTAAGAAAGGTGGGACTTAAAGAGTGATGCTGTACATTGTCTAGCTAGTTACTTGGGTCACTTTGGTACCATAGCTAGTGTTTTAGAAGGTGCTAGAAGTGTCTGACTAAAAAGATGTCTAGCGTAAACCATAGCTTTCTCACTGAAACACTTACCCCTGACATATATCCACAGGTGAGACATCAGTTCAGTCTCTAGGGCCATCCAGACTCTGGATTCGTGCTAATCATGCCAAGTGCTGATGAGGCCCACAACAAAGAGGAATCTATCTGGGCCATGAAAACCGTTGAACAGTAACCAGAGAATAGACATTTTAGCCATTATCCAGTTGACTCAGATCTGACCTTATATCGCCAAAAAGAACAGATGCACAGGTCCCCATGTACTTTTAACAAAGTGTCCCTCAGGAAAGCTTTCTGGTGGTTGGAGTTGGAGTGTGAAAGACCTCACTTCACCACGGTTTGCATCACGTCTCTGCACTGAAGCATTTTCTTTGTGCCTCCTTCTGTTCTGTGGGTATGAAATGAGAATAACAGCTTCCTTTTTTAACAAGGGTGTTGTGGATGTGAGTATACTTCTGAGGCGTTCAAAAACTACAGCAACAGGGGTGCGATAGGGAGCTGGCTAGAAATTAAGAGTTTCAACATTTTTTTGGCATGAAGTCTGTTGGGATTATTTTTTAGAAGACATCTCATTTTTAACTGGCTTTCAAACCTTTTAAAATGTCAACTTTTTAATCCAGATGGATGATTTTGACTGATCCTCCATTAAATTTTATAATACAATTTCATGGCAAGTTCTTAAAATCAGGGGAGAAGAAGGGCGTTCCATTTACCAGCTTCTCCCACTCCTATTTTGGTCATGTAATTTCTTACAAAGTAAAGTATTGTTCCTGAACACTTATAGGTATATTCTTCAGAGAGACAGATGGATAGGTGCAGTTTGCATCCTGACTGAGAGAAGGAGCACAAAACCTTAAAGGCACTGTGCGTGCCTCTCTGTGTGCGTGTGTGTGTGTGTGTGTATAAAACATTATTTGTACTAGGTACCTGCAGTACAAACACTGCCTATTACTCAGAAAGAACATCTCCTTCCCTTGTCTCAGTTTACCTCTTTGTAAGTTTTTTGTTCCTTCATCTTCTCCTTTCCTACTTCTCTCTTTTCTTCTTGTCCCTTCTAGTTCCTGCACTTTGGATTTATATTCCCAGTAGATAAATGAATCAGTAATTTAGTACCTAGCTAGCAGTTCATAAGCCTGAGTGGCAGTGAAAATCCCAAGTCACATTTTTCTTTTTTATGATTTGTAACTAATTGCTAACCTTCTGCTAGTACAGAAAAGCAGGCAAAACAGAAGAAGGAACACTTACCTCTTTGGTCTGTCACACTTTTTAAGTCAGTTCATTCTTCCAAATGTCTAATTCATGATTTTTGCAGCTGAGAATATTGATAGTGGTAGATGTACTCACTTCAACAGCACTTCAACACTGTGTAATATGTTTGATGTACTGGAAGATTTAAAAAGCCAAGCAACAAGTAAAAAATAATTGTATAAGTTAAAGTGGGCAGAGTAATGTTTTTGAGCTTGTAACATCTTGGTTGCTCTTTTTGCACACTGAGTACCCCTCAGTCCTGCCTGAAGTTGTCCTTGGGTGGGATCTCCTGATTCTGCCCCTCTTACAGTGGAGTTCAAGCACAACATGAGCCATTCACCTCAGTTGCTCATCACACTGTAAGGCCAACCGAATTTGCATCCCCTCTGGTCTATATTTCTGTGGGCCCTGGGAGAGCTTCTAGCTCAAGGTGTGCAATCAGCCCCAGCTGGCGTGAGACCTGAGCGAGCAGATCCTTTGCATGCCCTAGGTAGAAACTCCATGCTGCTTATGCCAGGGGCAAGAAACCCGCTCTTTGAATAGGGAAAATGAGGATGGAGACTAAAGCATTCCAGTGCCTTCCCACATTTATCTAGAAACAACTCTTAACTCGGTGAGAACCGCCTTGCTGTGGTATCAGGGGTGTGCCTACATGATACCAGCAGGCTATTGTGGATACCCCGCTCCACTGTGAATCAAGGTATTCTAACCTGGACAGAACGTCATCTTGGTGAAGAAAATCAGGGTAACTTAGGCACTTTGGGCAGCTGAACCAGGTTACAGAGCTGTTGCACAAGCCTGCAGAGCTGAGGTGACTAATCGTCTTCATGAGGATGCGGGGGCATGGTTAGCAGCTACAGCTGCTCTCCCCTCTGCAGCAGCTGCGGCTCAGCGGGCTGCCTGTTTTATCAGGTCATTGATGCGGTTATCCAGGTGTGCCTTTGCTACCGCCTTTCCCAACGCACAAGCTTTGTGCAGAATGAGATCGGAGAGGGAGGGAGGAGGTGGGGAGAAGCCTTCAGTTTAGCCGAAATTACATCCACAGTGATGTGAGCTCTATCAGAGGAGATTTTGCTGATCCCAGCAGAGAAGCCACCTTCTGGAGGACTCACACCGACGCAATGGTAGGACTTCCCATCCGCATCACAAGCTATTGTAACAAACACCTTTACTGTATGGACACATCGCCTTGCCGCCTGTTAGCTCAGGCATCCTTCGGCACAGAGGGACTTGTAACACTCTGCCTGTGGCAGTCCAGTTACGTGTGAGGCACACAGAGCCTGTATATTGTGTCAGGGTGATTTGATATGAAGCCTCCTCCTTGAAACCAGTGTAAGGTCTGACTCCTTGTAGCCTCTCACATGAATATGGCTCCACCACCTGGAGCAGTTTACAACTAGTTCAGGGTCCTACAATGGAGTGAGCTGGAAGATCTGTTCTGCGATTATTCCTATAGGCAAAGGAGCAGCGGAGTTTTCACCTCTAGAGACCCTTTGTCTTCACTGCAGATCACTTGAGAGGAGTGAAACTTTTAGTAGCTTGGTGCTGATCCTAGTGTTTACAAAATGAAGAACAAGAAGTTGGATGAAAGCAACTTTTCAAGTATTTTTCAACAAAAGAAGATACAGGTTTAGTTCAGGTCTTGTTTTACTTTTTAACCTTGAGTTGAAAACCAAGGTTTGGCATTCTGTGCTCTTTTTTCTTTTTTTCTCCAGCACTTCTACCTCTCATTTTTCCCCTTTCATCACTGAAAGAAAGAAAATAAAAGGGAAGGGAATGACTGAAAGAAGAAACCCAGGAAAAACAAATGCCTTCAGTTTTTGAAAAGGAACATTTATTTTTATTTCAGTTCATTGGTTTGATTTAATCAAAAAGTTGAACAATTTTCAAATTTTGAAATAAGACTCTTGTTTTCCTTAGTTCATTTCCAGAAGAGATTTTTCTGTTTGCATTCTGCTCATCAATAAAAACATCTTAATCAGCAGGAGTCCAATTTTAGACCAGGACCTGGAAAAACCTTGCTCCTTCTCTTCTTTGCAGTTTGCTAGTGAAGGAAAATTGAATGCTGGTCTGAGCCATGCATTAGCAACCAGCTGGCTTACCCCATCGCTCATGAGCAGGGCCTGCATTTGGGTCTTTGTCACATGAGACAACTAAGAGTGGTTCAGAGATACGATGCCAGTAAGGCTGCTGACAGGAGAACGTAGTAGTGAGCCGTGTGGCAAATCTTTGCTCTCCTAGGCCTGTGAGGTGTTCGGGAATCTCTCACCAGTAAACTCAGTTTGTAGGGCAGCAGGTCCCATGCGTGGCCAGTAAAGTCATGGTGAGGGTCCACAGAACCACTATGAACCTATAAGTAGCTTTTAAGGGTCCATGGGGGGCATCTGGGTGGCTGGCAGCGATTGGGTGATACCAGCCCTTGGAGTGGCTGGTTGACAGGGATGTTTGCTAACCTAGTCAAGGCTCTACCAAGTTGTGGGTAGTTTCTGTTGACTTGAACTTTCAGGGCCATGCCTCATCTGAGCAGCTGATTACAGGTTCTTGACAGCTTAGAAATAACCTTCCTAATAACCTAGAAAAAAAAAGGCTTTTAAACTACACTTCAACCAGTTTTAAGGGGCTTGTGAAATTTAGGTATTTGCTTTTACTCAAAAAAATAGCATGTCGATGCAGATGAGGAATGCTAACTTGCTTTCATGAGGTTTATTTTTTCAATGTTTTGAAGATATTTTAAGAAAATAATAAAGCATTGGGGAAATACATTACAGTTAGTTACCCAGCATTTGATTTTATTTCAGCTTGCTTTTGGAAATATTGCATTGAGCGTAAATAGTGTTTAACCTTCAAGCTGACGGGTCATGTTGAAGACTGAGATACTGAAGCTGAGAAAGAAACCGTCAAACCTTGAAGAGTTTTCTACACAAGTGGTTGAAGAGCAATTAATAAAGTAACTGACCATATTTGCCTTGCGTATAATAGGTGTTTAAAAGGGACATGTAAAAAATTGTATTTAAAATGTTAATGAAAACATTTTTTTGTACAAGCAACGTCACACAGAAGACTACTTGTGCTAATAAACATTTGGAAATCAGTAGCTCTGTCTCCACAAACATGCCTTTAAATAAAGGACTATGATCTCTGCCCTTGCATGGGATCAAGCACTACAAATCTGTCTAGATATTACTTCTTACTGTGTGTCAAGGCCACTCAGAGAGCTGGTGATACTGTTAACACCACAACTTGTTTTCTTTCTCCTTTTATCTCATCTAATTTGTTCTCAGTAACTTGTTTAAAAAAAATCTTTCAATGGCCTTTTAAAAATAACTCAAATGTGGACAAAGGTATTTTCTTAAAATAATGTGTTTTAAGAAGGGCCAGGCTCAGACGCTCAAAATGTGTAGAAGATACAGCGTCATTTACTGTGGAATTGTGCGGACACTTTAGCTCACGCCATCCCCAGACAAATGAAGTCACTGCAGTTTTCTGACACACTGGGTTATTTCTATGACTTCTCTGCCCGTACCTCCTCCCTGTGTTGCCAGAAATACACAAACACCAACCATAACGTGCTGGTTTAGGTAGTAGCATCATGTGAGCCCAACAATCCATTGTGGAGAGCTGGAGCCGTAAACTTCTTTTGCATGAGTAAGAAGAGTAAGGAAACCACAAAACATTAGGTTTCAAAACTATCAGTGGCCACAAACATTTAATCAAATATGCTTCCAAACAGTGTTAGATTTTAAGTTGAAAAACCACCACCTCTGTTCGCTGAGTGTCTGAGGCTTTTTTTTCCCCTTCACCTGACAGTACTGGAAGTGCAGGCATATGATTCTGATGAAACCTTAGAAAAAGACAACAGGGCGAGGGAGGTTAAATGAATGATCTGGAGCAGAAAGAAGTTTTGTGCTGTCTATAAGCCATAAACATGGGCATAACACAAAGCAGCACGGTGTTTCAGGCAGACAGGGCTCAGGGACGGGCGGTGACGGGCTGCCGCTGAGGCCTGGCACAGCAGCTCTCCTGAGCTGCAGCCAACCCGGACACAGACACGGGTGCTGGGTTTGGGTTTGGGTTTGGGTTTGGGTTTGGGTTTGGGTTTGGGTTTGGAAAGCAGGCAGGGCCAGGCTACGGGGTGGTTGTTACCACGGGTCCAGGGAAAGGAAGCCAGCGTGGGACCTTATGGAATAAAAGGGTGATCTTTATTCTAGATGGCACGTATATTACTCACTTTCGATGTCCCATGGGTCATCTGCACCCAGACACCCACCCAGACAATCTGTGTGTGAGGCGGCAGGCCAGTGCCACCAGCTGTCAGGTCCTGGCACAGCAATTGGGTTCTTTGCTGCTGACAACGAACTGTTTTTTGGATGTGCCTTTTATACCCCACAGGGATCTGTCAGGACCTTTAAGTCAAAGGCAAAATTCCTGCTTCCCATTGTTCTGTTGTTTTCTTTATCAGGATGTTTTATGGCATCCCTCCTGTTCCTCCTCATCTCTTTACCTTAGCTTGAGGCTCCAGTTTGTTCTTTGCTTTCCTGCTATCTGGTCCTTTGAATGAATTTACTTCTACAATGCCCTGTACCAATTAACCTATTCATTTTTTTAACCCTTGTTTTTCCTGTTTCTTTTAGTGCTTTCACACGCACACACATTTTCATTCATCTTCACCAACCTCGAGACTTGTGTTACAAATAATCTGACCTGTGCCAAAAAGCATTGCTCTCACCAACGTGCAGGCATGATTTGGAGATAGGTACTGTCCCCCACAACCAGCGTGACCGCCCTGTTTCCAGGAGGTAGAAAAGAACCGTATGGATGTGAACCACACATTGCTACATGCTCTCAGGACCAGAGAATAGCCCAGGCTCTCTGTTATTTATTGTTGATAAACAGCCATATCTGTATTTATGGTGAGAAGTAAGAGGGGGCCAGGAGCCGCCTCACGCATTTGGATTGCTGCAAGAGCTTCCGAGCAGAGTGGGGAGTCCCTGGCTGTTTTGGATCATCCCAAGTGGTTCTCCCCAAAACCAAACAGTTACAAATGTGGCCAGCCCCAAACCAGTGTGGATGTGGGACGGTTTGTGCTAGGTGGCTCGGCTAGGTCAAGGACTACACACCAGCCCTTTTGGTTTTTATTCATCAGTAATGGGCACAGCCAGTATGTATTGCTCCCAAGACCTCACTGCAGGTCTGCGACATAACATGATATTGCTCCAAAACAAATGAAAGTTGGGTTAAATTTTGCCTTGTATTCCTTAAAATCTAGGGCACTGTTGCAATACAGCTCACCAGGAAATTACCAAGGAAATAAAGACAGAACACTGTTCAAATTACTTGTGAATTTGTATATTTTCTATTTAAATTTGTAAGGCATATGAAAAGAGTATATAGATTTCATTTTTTATATATATTTTTTATATAGATATGTATGTATTTGAAAACACAAAGTAACAGTTAGTAATATGTGATAAGTGACTGCTCAGCTATCAACCCCAATATGAGAGTTCACAGTTGAGGGTGGGAGGGGAAAGGTATTGTATCTGTTTTCTCTAAAGGCAAACTAAAGCTGCACACTTAACACTGCTTGCAAATAATTGTGGTGATAGCACATTGCGTCAGAACTGTGTAGCGTGTGAGATGAAGACACTGCAGACACAATATATCTGACACAAACTATGACTCAAGTAATGCTTTGTTAGAAAGCAAGCGTATGTTTGACATGGGCAAGGATGAAAGACAAGTCTGTAAGAGTCTTTTTGTGGATATAGGTGCTGTAAAGGCTATTTTTAGCCATTTTCAAGTCTATTTTGTACACACAGGCAAAATCCATCAGAAGGAAACTTCCAGGTGGCCCTGTGACTAAAGCATTGCACCCTCTACTCCTAGGTGCTTGCTGAGGGCCTACTCCGCAGAAAGCAGCTGCTGACATCACTTTTCATAGTCCATACATCTCTAATAGTGTGCTCCCTCCCCGATGCCAGGCTAGGGGGTGTTTCTCACCAGTACGGACTGCCTTGAACACGGACTCATGCAAGGCTGGAGGGGTTCATCTAATCCATCCCCCACCTAAGGCAGGAGGTAGGTCTGCCTTGTTCCTGATAGATACCTGTCTGATCAGCTGTAAAGCTCTCAGCAATGAAGTCCTAACAGCTGCCCTGGGAAAGCCAATACGCTGCAGCCTAACCAGGAAAAGGAAGTACAGAAGGACTGTTTCTTTCTTAGACCCTCTCCTCCTCTTTGCTTTCCAAAACCAAGTGAGAGTCATGGAAGGATGACAAGGAAATCCTGCATCAGTTGCTGGGGACAGAGGTTCACCCATCTCTTCGGTCTACAGTGACAACCAGGTCTCTCCCTCCTCCCTTGTCAAATACCTATCATCAGATAGTCCATAGGACAGTGACAGTCTGTGTTCCTCTCCTTGGGAGCACCAGGAGGCAAGTTCAATGGGTTCTGCACCCCTGAGAGAGGAGAAGGCAGGATTTTTTTTATTTTTATTTATTTATTTTTAATACCAAAGAAGACTCACACAATGTGAAAAGGAGTTATTCTTCATTGACCTGCCCTGCAGGTCTCTAGCACAGTGGAGAGGCCTTCTGGGACATCAGATGTGGTCCCAGCTACAGACTGGCCTCTCTCCTGGGATAACCAGGGTGCTGCATGGGCACCAGCTGCTGGCTTGTGGCCCTCCGAGGCTTGCAGACAAGCAAACAGACACCCTCCCAGTAACTGTGAAGTTTGGCAACAACTGTGAAACAGAGATCAGAGGCAGCAATAATGACAGGTTAAATGTGTGTTAGAAACAGGGCTATTTCTTCTGAAAATTCAGCAATTTAGTGTAAGTCACTAGTCTACAGTATTGCTATAATTGTGTGACCTACACTGTTTCCCTAACTTTAACAAATGCTTTAATATTGACCGATGCCTTTAACTTGGGATGCACAACAGACATTCATGTGTGCAGACTTCTGTACAGACACACAAACACATACATACATAATTTAAGAATGAGCAAATAATGCTATACAATCATTATAAAAGAAAGATTGGCCAATAGCAGAACTTAAAATTACACTGCAGAATGTATGCTGGCTTTTGTTTTTTCCGTCTTGGCTGGTGCCCATCTAAATCTCAGAAGCAATAAAGAACGTAGGCACCTTCTGTTTACTTCATTCTCTTTGCAACATCCAAATACGCATACTCAATTTCTTGATCAGCAGGACAAGTGTTTGTAAATTCATCTCTTGCGTATGCATGGTTCAAGTATCTTGAAATCCCTGTCATTTCAGGTGGAAAATCAAAATTTCTATATTTTTTTGCAACAACCTTTTATTAAAAGAAAAAAGAAAAATAACGTTACACACATGATCTGCAAAAACCCCAAATCTACTCTTTATGCACATTTTAAATTTTCAATGCATAAGTCTGTCATTATACGCAAAGTAGAGGGGAAAGGAGAAGGCAAGACAAAATTGAAGAGAAGACATGGGATGAAGAAAGCTAGCTAACAAGCTAACTCACTTAAAAGGATTTATTTGGTATAAATATTCTGCTGGAGCTATGCAGAGCTATGTGGACCAGTAGAACACATCTGGAAGAGATACAGCTTAAAACAGCAAAGGAGCTAGCATAAACCAGAATTAACAGAATAATCTTACAGTAATAAACTGGCCCATACTTGGATACTTTGACTGAAACAGAAATGAAAAACTTGAATTAAAATACTAAATTTCAGCTGGGTAGGGAAAAAACTATTGGCCGATACCTAATCCCTCCATGTTGGCCAGCAAGGATGGTGTGACGTTCATCCTCCATCATCCTTCAGACATTCACCTGGCATAAGGTGATTCTCCCTGTGCTGGCCCTGCTGACCCTTGCTAACTCTCAAGCTTCGCTGTGCCTGAGCTTTGCGTGGGCGTGGGAAAGGGCTCATTCCCTTGCTGCTCTCTGGAATAGGTTCAGCCAGGACATCTCTGGGGCAAGTTGTCACTTGTGGAGGTGTCGGGAAGCAATTCAATCCACTCGTCCTCTGACAAAATAGTAGTCAAAAAGGAAACTTTCTGAAGTGACCTTGTTTGTTTGAAAACCAAAGGATTTCCAGTATGGCCATTTCTCTTCCAGAGCCTGGTTGGCTCCAGAGTAGCCCAGGGACAGGCTGTGACAACACCCAGACATCTTGGTCACCAGGACTGTTAGGTGTGTGTGGATGCTCCACAGTCTGAAATAAGAGGCTGGGAGCCTTGGCTGGAAGGCAGTGGGTGGTGGCTACCTTGCCAGTGTTATTGGTAGTAGTGGTGGTATTCAGCAAAGTAAAATTTTGGATTAAACGTGAGGGAGACAGGTTCAAATTTCAGCTTTTGCTGTCTTCTTGAATTGGCATGGACAAAATAATTTAACATTACTGTTCCATGGTCACATGCACTTTGCATATGAAATGCAAATGAAAACGCTTCTCTACAGCACTGAACATAGCACTCATTTCATACTTGTGAGAGGCTTAGCGAGTGCAGTCACAGCCCAGATACGAAACCAGATGTTCTAGCTCCAGAGTCATCAATTTGAGGATCTGCCTAGCTGTGCTGTAATGAAATGGCTTTGTGCATTACCATTCAGTGTCCCTACACAGCTACTGTGTGGCCTCAGAACAGATAAAGGATTCCTCTGCCTTTTAGAAAAGGACCTGAGCTTCTGTGCCACCCTTCTCTTCAGGAAGCTAAAAAGCAAATGCAAACCTTGATTATATGGAGCTTTGGTAGGAGGTTGCAATCCGCTAAGGTGAGCTCATCTCCATCCAGGAATTTCCGGCTGGAAACAGTGACCTCCTCAGTGCTGTAAGCATCAATTTCATCAGGCAAGGGGCTATTTAAATAGTTGTCCAGCTTCCTCAGGGCTTTAAGCAAAGATTTTTCCAAATCTAGGTTAAGACAATAAAAAGGTCATTCAAGCCTGTACCAAGGTCTCTCTGACACCAAGCAGAAAGGCGACTTCTGCATCCTGTCTCCTGGCACCAACCCAGCCCGCAGACAGCCGGCCATGCCAGCTCCTGCAATTCCTTTATCCTAAGCTTAAAAGTTAATGCTGGGATAAGAGCTTTAAGTAGCTAAAGGGGGTTCTGAGAAAAACCAGACTGGGGCTGTGTTACCAGAAATGGCTCCTCAAACACTTTTGCAGAGTGTGCTTTTGCAGAACGGCCCGGCAGAGTGGCTCTGCCTTCACATTGACTCTTGTCTTGGCAGCCACGGGGCAAGTGCCTGCCCACAGGCAGGACAGCAAGGCTGGGAGCGACGACAACTGTGCCACTGTGAAGAGGGGAGAAGGGAAGAGCAAAGAGAACAGGGCTGAGAGCTGGAGGACAGAGTGAGTTAATGCACGGTGGTAGTGAGGGTTCTGCTCTAGAGAGATGTGCCATGGGGCTAGACTCCTCATTATTTACAGAAACGCAGTAGGAAGGTAAGGTGTCAGTTCAAGCGGGCTGTGCTTTTGGCAGAGCTGTAGGGAAGGTGCAGCGTTACGGGTTTGAGAGCTGACGAAACGAGGAGGAGCTGGAGTTGGTGCTCCCCTGCGGAGAGTGGTTTCTGCATAAACTAACTTTGGGAATCCTCAAATAAGAGAGTGAATAGGCACAGATTTCCACAGCCTTTATGCTCTGGAAAATGACTGTTTAACCTAAGCTGTAAATGGGGTATCTCCAGCACAGTGTGCTAGAATTGTACAGCTCTAATTTCTTCCAGTGACTACCAGGGCTGATGAAAGGACTGCAGCACGTACTTTCATTAGCATCTTTTCTTGGGTTCTTTATGAATGCAGAGAATTTTGCAAACACATCATTTCCTGCAGAGTTAGACTCGGGGTGGTTTGGTGCAAGTTTGGGATACCTGAGGAGTTGAAAAAAAAACAAAAAGAAGTTATATGACTAGCCTTTATTTCCATCTCCAGTAATTATTTAATATACATTATTTATGCTGCAGTGTCACAATATACAGCCACACAGGACTCTCAAAGGGAACCATCCTCAACTAAAAATCACTTAGCGAGTGCAAATTTAAACCATAGTTAAACCATGTGGGTGACCTCCTTTTCCTGAGGGAGATGGGAAATGACTGTTCACGCTGCAAACACTGCCCAAACAGCCCAGTGCCTCTGCCGGGCCTCCTCGCTGGAGGTGAGGCTGCTTGGAGCGTGGCTCCTGCCATGAGAAGGAGCAGGGGGAAAGTCCCTATTCGCAATAGCTGCTGCTCCTCCCAGCCGCCTCGCCTGGCCCGCTCCTGCGTGAGCAAGCTCAGAGCGGCCGGTCCAGCAGCTGTTGTTGCCAGGGGCAGATAGGAAGGGAAAAGTGGAGGGGAGCAGCTCCTTGCCTAGTTTAAGTCAGGTTCGGCTGCTTGAGAAGGGAGCACTGCGGAGGGGGCCGCTGTGCCAGGGGAGAGAAGGTGCGTGGCGGGGGGACATGATGCTGCTGATGGTGGGACAGCGGGGTTTGGGGAGAGGTGGGAAGAACTGCTGGGTTAGGGAACGACAAGTCCAAAACCCAGACCCCAATGTGTGCTAAGATGGGCGCACCCGGACACTCAAAATGAGCCCCAGCACATCTGCCATGTGGGAGGCTTTCACTGCCCATTTCTTCCAAATACCTGCTCCCAGTAAGCCTAGTTATTTGTGTAGTGTGAAGAAGGAAACCCCAAACAAACCCAAGTGGAGGAAAAGAGGTCAGGTTTCTGCAGGTTTCTGCATATGCGTGCTGCAGCGGGGTGGATTTCGTGCCTTGGGAATGACTGTGGTGGCATAGCAGCGAACTCGGGGCAAAGGCGAGGGCAGCGGGAGGAGCACAGCCAGCGTCTCGGGGCCACCCCAGGGACACCCCCTGCACGGTGCCAGGCTTCAGCCCTGTTTCACGCCAGTTGAAGTTACCCCTCCCTCCAAGCTCCGCTGCGGTGGCCGGACCAGCCCTCCAGAGCCTCCCACATGCGATTATAACTCATGCAGCTCACTGGGGGCCTGACCTGCCGAAACCGAGGGGGTTTGGTCACTGACCCCCATCAAGGGCTGCAAGGGATTAAAGCAAGAGAAGCGGCCAGGAATACGGTACCGAGGCGGGGCTATTTTTTCTTCCAAGAACTCCTCGATCTTATTGACATCAGTTTTCACTTCGCCATCAAATGTCATGAAGGGGGGGTTTGTTCCTGGGGCGAGGTTCTGCAGGTCAGCAGGCTTTCTGATGGGAGGAAAGAGATGGGGTTAATCACAACAGAAACCACATTTGCATCTTCTACACTTAATTGCAATGAACTGTTTCACCTTTAAAATAGCAGGCTGCTCTACATCTTTCTTACAAAATAAAACTTAGCTAGCTGCCTCACACCGATGGTGTGACAATTCACTAGCCTGTATCTGAAAGTGCTCTGAAATGCTTAAAAAAACCACCAAAACTTCTGTGTTATGTTACAGAGACCTACTGCAACACAGATTAAATTCTCTACCGCTTCAAAGGAGTTAGTCCACTTTATACTAGTGAACCCTAAAGAGGAATCAGGCATTCAGATTGTTAATGTCATGCCAAGGCATGGTGCACATTTCAAATCTACCAGAAGAAAGTCACTCTTTAAAATCACTGTTTTGGAAAAGTTGTTCTGAAAAGGACAACTCTGGTTACAATCTCACCTTTTCAAATCCACGGTTGTGACATTAAATATGACACCTTTTAGCCACAGAATCATAAAGAGACGCTGAGAGAACGGGCAATTTCCAATACTTTCCCCATCACTGCCAGCCTACAATTAAAAAAAAAAAAGTATACATACATCTCTGATGATAGCAAATTTTGACAGCAGATGCAGTAGGAAAGCAGAAAACCCAGATCTGCTATGAGTACATATAGCACTTTACTCATCTCTACTAATACATATTTTCATGCAAAGTTTCTTTATAACCTTCTCCAAACAAGCACATAGATATGATGAAGAATCCTCTCATCTTGGAGACATAGTTTTTCATGCATAATGAATATTTCCATAAGTTAGAAAACACTGAAATCACAGCAGTCCTTCCAAAGGAAATAGTCTCCACCTCATTTGTCTATGTGAACATAAAACTACCTAAGTCACTGCAAGATTAAAACAAGTTATATCAGTTTATGATCGCAGGAAACAACTAGAGAAAGATTTACCAGCATAAATTGTGATGTAATGTCTAAAGCACTTAAGAGAATAAACAGAATAAATCAAATAATTAAGAATTGCAAACTAAAAAACTGTGGGGGCCCCAGAGGAGGAGGGAAGTTCAGTGGTAGCCTGCACTTTATTGAACTGAGGACTCATAAAGCACAAGTGCCGCGTCCCCCCAGGTAATCCCTCCTCGGTATAGACCCAAGGATCCCACTTTTAAGACTGAAGTGCGGCCATAGCCAAGTCACGTAACCTCTCTTTCTGTGTGCCCCCCTGTAATGACGGTCTTTCCTTTTTGGCTGAACGAATCATCAGGTGTCAGTGTAAAGCGTAAGAGGTACAACTCACTGTACATGTGGCCGCAGAAGTGTTGCTCTCACATACTTTGGATTGCATTTTGCTAAGAGGCTTCGTTAAAATGAGGTGAAGTCTTGCATAGTTGCTATTGGTTAAGTTAGGCTTCACGCACCATTGTTGGAAGAGATCAGAGGTGTAATTTTCAAGCCCTTCATATGATTCTCCTAAAGCACAGTTTTAAAACTTAGATTATATGTAAGGGTGCAGAAGTTAAAAAACAGGTGTATCATTTACTTAGTTGGTTAGTTCATTAAGGTTTGCAGACCTTATAACCGAACAACACACATTAATGAAACCAGTTCTGCTTGCTCTTTCACCTTCCTCAATGCTATCAAATGAATCTCAAATATGGTAAAAAGCTCTCCATAAACAAACATTGCCATTGCATTGCTTTACAGTGCTCACCTTCACAAAGAGCTCTGTGTCTGGAAATGAGCACCTGGTCTGGAGCACGCAGGTTTCTGCCATGGAGCTCGAGGGACACATGAGGAGGGATGCTCCTGCAGCTTGACAAACTGTCTCATTCTCCCTATCAACCTGAAGGATTCTCCTCTGATAACTCGCTGCTGCTTTCTGCCTCTGGTACTGCGACAACCACTGGCTTTCTTGGTAGTGAAAACCAGAATAGCCTATTGCCTTAAACGCTGCCAGGGGATGAAAACTTTTAGATACGCTAAAACAGCTGGACTGCTGTGTTAGAAAAGTCTTGTTTCATAGGTGGCAAAAATGAAAGCTGGTCAAAAGCTACTATTGTATTTTTCCTCCTACTCAGAGAACTGCTTTTCAGTGCTGTACAGTTTACAGCAACAAGAAGATCAAAACCTGTGTATTTCGCAAAAAATGAGACTACAAATGCTGCGAGCGTGTGCTTAAAACAGAGCTAAACACATGGCACCACCATTTTGTCTCATCCTGCCTCTTATGTCAAGTTTTACCCAACCCCCAAGGAAAAAGGAGGGTGAAGGTTATTACTGTGACCCCCCAGTGCTAGCGGTGGGCACCCCCACCCTCTGCCAGGCCGCACTGAGGGGAGAAGCAGCAGCCAAGGGACATCGTTTCGGATGTGCCGTGTCCGGAGGAGGCAGGCAGGTACCTCTGGCGAGGAGCTGGCTCCCGCCGTCTCCTTTCCAGCTGCTCCTCGCTCTCTGGCAGTGGACGTGCTGCTGCAACCGCTTCCCAGCCCGCTGTCCCCACATAAGCCGTGGGGCCAACAGCCAGCCCTTCACCCAAGAAGGGCTCTCAGGGAAAGCCCTTGAGTGGGACACTGAGGCGTCAGCAGCCCCACCTGGTACCAACCCATGCTTTGGTGTCTTAAACAGTTTATTATAGAGGAATTTCAACCGTTAAGCTAAGTCCGGGAAGAAATAATCCTGCACTAACAGACTGCTATGGTCTGGGGGAAAAAAGAAGAAGTGGCCAGAAAAACAGTTCCTTCAACTGATTTGGTATTTTCATTCAGCCTTTGATAGGAAAAAATAAGTTATCTCAGCAGGGTGCATGTACCATTTGGAGAACATTCCAGACAGCTCTGTGGTCAAGAAGAGCTATGTGATCAAGAGTGCTGGCAGGGTGAACTTGTCCTGATTAATTACTATCTTCTGCTGGCCATTAAATACTAAAATTTTGGTTCCCTCTAACTTTTACTGCTGGAGCTAAGGAAACGTGGTTGTTGCTTTGTTTTGTCTCCCATCACCTTGGTGACAGTACAGGGAGCCGGAGGCAGCGGCCCCAGCCTGCTCTTCTGGGGAAATGTCCATAGGTAGAGTCAGAGATCCGGGTCAGGACAGACGTGTTACTATGACAAACACAGGCACGAAGCGGGCACTGACTCCCAGTTTGTCCTTAACTGGAATGACCTATAGGCATCAACTGGCATCCCTGGTGATATTACAGAAGCAACCTCCTGTCTTGTTTCTAAGTGCAAACTTTTCAAAGTCCTTACCTACGTGGGAGGAAAATTTACTACAGCACTACTCTTTTTCTATTTTGCAATGGATAGAATAGCAAGCAGCGAATCTCTCAGCCTTTTACCTTCATGCCTATCAGTCTGCTAGCAACCTTTCACAAAAAATGAAAAAAATCACTTGAACACTGAGGAATGGAATAAAACGGGGGATTAAGCATCGCTGATTACAGCAATGCTCTGGCAGCTCTAACAACTGAGATGACTGATTGTTTATTTGGTACTTTTTGACGACTTCTGTGGGCTAGTTCCAATGGTGTTAAACACACCGATGAAGTCTGAAAGGCACCTGACCTTCACCTGCTGTGCTGTCACCCCTCCCATGCTGCCTATAAGGGACACCGATAGTGTACTGCTGTCTTAGCTGTGTTCTGCGCAATGCCGGTACCGCCATCTCTAGTGAGGTGCTGCAGTGTTTGCCCAGCTTCGCTGTCTCCAGTGGTGGTGGTAAGCATTTGGCTTTTACAGCAGAAAATAAATTCACAGAGGCTAGGATGTTTCCCCATTTCTGATGTGGCCACGATCCTTCACGCAGGCTAAGCAGGAAAACTTCTGAGCAGTTTCCTTGTGAAATCATGGGTGCACTTTATTAATATAAATCTATCCTAAAAGCCCATGCTATCCAGGCTGTGTAGTACATCCCAAAGTCTAAGACAGGGCTGTGTTCTCCAGGGTTGCTGTGCCTGGACTGAGAACAACAGGCAGGTCTTTAGGAGTTACTCAGCCAAAAGCCTCGGCTGGTGAGGTTCTATGGTAAAGGAGGCAGCAGCCATTCCAGTAGGGACAACCGGGAAGCTGGTGAACCACATCGAGCTTTAGGAAGCCATTTAGTCCCCGGGGGCTTGAACTCTGGGTGAGAGGACAAATCTCTAGACTTGCCACACCAGGGCTGGTGGTGGATACCTCCAGGTTTCCTTCAGTTCTGCACAGCTGGAGGCAAATTACAGCAGTCCACACAACAGCACAAGCAGTGATTAAACCTTTCCCTGCTGTAACAGTGACTGCAAGACCTTGAACACCAAATCTCATTCAGACTTTGACACGATTTGACCTGGCAGCTCAAAGACACTAGTTTCCTATAACCTTTGCTGAAAGCTCAGAACGTGGATATTTTGGCCTGCTGTGGAAAACAGGGTGAACACAGCTAGATAAAATGCCATCGGATACATCAGCTTGCATTTTGGCTTACAGGAGACGACTCCATTCTCCTAACTCAGCTCATCTAATCCGGGGAACTACAATTCCTACTGGACATAAAAGCATCAGTGACATATGCCAAAGGTGTTTGTTCAAGTTTCCAAACAGAGGGTCTGCCATGATGACACCAGCCACTCAAAAATCACAAGCTAGGACACTGAAATAGCTTTATAGCTGTGTATCGAGCAACATGACAATAGCTGAAGTATGCCATCATCGTATGATAATGTACTTTCCAACAAAGCAAGGTTGGCTTTTTTATAGAAGTATGTGTCGACATCTTACCTTGCAGGGACACGATGCAGCAGTAAGAGACCCGCCTGTCCCCTATTAATACCCCCCGGAAGATAGCACAGCTAGGGGCATTGCAGCCTGGGAGCAAAACTCTCTGCGTTTTTCTCCACACCACCACTCAGGGATGTGAAACTTTGAGCTGTGCTTGGTACACACACAGAATTTAATTACGCTTCCTCACTGTTGTGCTTAGTGATGATGCAGGGTGAAATCTTAACTCCGGCGAAGTCAGATGGAGCCTCTTGCTGTTGATTCAATGGAGGATTTTCTTTCTAGACTGGTTGCAATCTTAATAACCAGGCAAATGCTGCTGTAATTGAAGGTAGTGCTACAAGTTGGCCTCCACCTGCAATTGTTGTGACATTCTCTTAACATCCAGATCTTGTGGGTGAAGTGGGCCAATCCCCCAAACACAAAGCTGGTTTTTATGCTCCTCTGCTGCTTAAATAGATGGCTAAGCAGTGTCCTGAATAAGTGGCATTTACTTTCTAATTGTGATTGGTCAGGAGGTCAATATGCTTTTTCTAGTAATACTGGGATTTAATGAGTTCATTAATCAAACAATTAAGACAGCTGTTGCTGCAGAGGAGAAAAATGTCAGGCTGTGCATAGAAGCTTTCATTCAGAGCCTCAGGCAGCAATCACATATTGTGACAGTATCAACTTATGACAGCTCTCTGTAATGATGTGCCATTACTTAATGGGATTACTCAGTGTTCCGTACTCTCTTCCATCTTTTTGTTGCTGTTGTTGTTGTTCTGGGTCTTACTCAAAGATGCTGGTAAAGGGAAAAGCTCTCCACGCCCTTCTTTCCACTACTGCTTAAGCTCATGGTTAGGAGCACCACCATGCCTTAGGCTAATTTCAATAGGCAGCAAGATCTTAAGCACAAGACATTAAAGAGAGTCCCAAAAGAGCTATATTCAGTTTCTGGAGCTGCTGCTGCCACCTTGGTTCGGCACTGCTTTTCTGAGGGACCTTGAAGAGGTCACTTGCCTCCACATCCTCATCCGTAGCAAGGGAATAATTATAGTGACTTTACCCAGGAGTCATACTCTGTACATCATTCTTAAGCCAGTAGTTTGGGCCCTCCCTGAGCTGGAGTTGCTCTACCCCTGAAGCTGTTGTAAGAATTTGTTTTGTAACTGCTTCTGTCCAAACTTATCAGTAACCAGGTTTTTGAAGGTTCTTCTATTGACCTCAAATGTTCTGGGCCTTCAAAATCGTGATGAGTGGAATTTGTTTTTCCTGGACGTTTCGTTTCCTTTTGAAGGTTAAGCATGGAAGAAATGGTTCAGAAGGAGCAGAAAGGACTTTTTTATTTGTTTTCATATAATTATATAATCCCTTTGAAGCTACAATAAGAAGGAGAACAAGAAGCATAACTTTTTTTTTCCCAAAAGCTGAACTCCAGTTCCATTTTATTTCCTTGACATAAGGGATCTAAGTTACCTCCTTTCCCATATTTGTGCTGGCTAAGAGGCAGGTTTATCCGGCAAGTGGAGCAGAACCGCTGCCTACTGGGAAACAACAAACCGTCCAGCTGGGACCAGCATTGTGGCTCTGCCCCTGCCTGTTCTGCTGAGCTAGCTGTCTCAGGCTGAACTGGGACTTTTGTCCAAGTTTCCTTACTTGATCCTCAGCTATCAGGCAGTTTTTGAGTGCTCTTCCTTCTCATACAATACCTACAACTCCCCTCTCCTTTTTCACAACACATTTGATCTCCTGTCAAAGAACAGGAACCACAGCAACTGGCTCAAAACTACTGCCTGAAAAACTACAAGGAGTTTGCAAGCTTGGGCCGCTGGTGGGAAGCAACTTTAAGGCTGGGTGCGACTTTCAAACCAACAGCTATTCTGCTTTAATTCCTCCTAGAGACTCATTTGTTCTGCCCTGGCATGGATTAACTGAGCCCACTGCATTCCTAGCACCGACTCTTGCCCTGAACTAAGCCCTGCAATGCCAGCCTGATGGCAGCAGCTGCTATGAGTAGCTACCACTGGCTCTGCGCGTGTGGTGGCAATGCAAGAGAGGCCCCTGCGGTAGACAGCTCTGCTTCCTGCCTTGCTGCACCGCTGGGACCCGCCGTTGAACTTGGCTGCACGATGGCCAAGGAGAAAGGGGAGGGGAGCTCCCAGTGCTTCCCCTCTCCGCCTCATCCCTGAGAGGAAATCCCATTGCCCTCTGGTTTACCATGAAGTACCCATGCCGTCTTTTTTTAAGAGCATTTTTTTAAGATCACAGGCAGAAGGACAGAGGGAAGCAGTACGACCGCACGCCCACGCTCCCACTAGTGCAAAGACCTCCTTCAGCCTTGGCAACAGGTTCTGAGAAGCACACGGGTTTGACTGTAGCTACAGTAGAAAATGTCTATTTCCTAGACATAAGCATGTTCTATTAGTGTGCTGTGACAGGTATATCGGTTTAACTTAAAAAAAAGCATCTGCCCCTCGGGGATACAAAGTGTGGTTTGCATTCTTGCTGCCTGCTACAGTATTCATGCAGATTCCTACAGTGTTGCAACACTGAAGAAAAACAAAATTGGCAATGTTACTTCTGTTACGAATGCAACAGAAATATAGTTACAAGTCATCTTGGTTCCTTGAAGGCACCTATAATGCCCTCAGTAACATCCGATATTCTGTGCTAGGCACGCAAGCGCCACAGGCGTGTAATTTGGGTCAGATCACGTTCAAACCAAAGCTTTTTGCCAGGAAGAGACAGATTACCTGGAATTTTCTCCGTCTAAGCACTGTGTTCCTCTCGTGGCCTAGGGCGAGGGCAGGAACGCCCTAACGCCGAATTTGAGAGAGCTCTTTTGATGCCACCTACTGGGCGTGACAGGGAAGTCTTGACTCCTGCTGCGGGAGCAAGGAGCGGGCGTGAGCCCACCTCCTTACGAGGGGCCCTGCCTCGGCGCCACCCCCGCAGCAAGATGCCTTGCCTCTGGCTAGCGGCACTCCCGAGGGTGCTTGAGGTGCCGAAATTGTACTTCCGGCCTCAGTTGTAAGATAAAGCATCTGCAATTTAAAATACATTTTAATGGACAAAGTAAAAATTTTGTCGCTCGCTATTCCAGTACTTCGAAAGAGTCACGTAGCTCTGCCTGTCCGCCAATATCCGGCACTTAAACCAGGTGTTTTCAGCTGCTGTTTAATTTCTCGGCCAAATAGCAGAAATATTCGTATTTAAAACGTGGATGGTAGTTGAGATTCCTGCACATAAATTGTATTTTTGGTACTTGCCAGGTAGGCTATTGCTGCTCGTGCCATCCGCAATAGTGAAGTTCAATGAGAAAGCTCTGTTAAGCAGCAATTGGACACTCCTTCAGGTAAAGAAAAATTAATTTCCCCTTCCCTTTCTCTCTTTTTTAAGAGCAAAATTAGCACCTTGATATTAAAAGTGTGCCGTAAGGATTTTGGTTTTAAAAATAAATGTATCTTATTTTATATTTAGAAATATTAATAACATCTACCTTTTATCTTGAACAGTATTACAGGGTTCAGAGAACACCAAACATACTTAAAGGATTACTACTTTGAACACACAAGTTCGATAACACACTTTTTATCCTAAACCCTAATTAAGCTTTCAGGTTAAGGAGGCAACAGTAAAAGTAACTACAAGCATTCTGCTAAAAATAGTTTATTTCTCTTTCTAAGGTGCTAAGATCAAAAAGCATGCAGGGAAAGGAGGAAGCAAGTATACTAAAATGTTTTCTCTAAAGAATGATGAGGTGGTTTGACTTTCACCATCCTCTCCTATGATGTCACTTGTAAAGTCCCTTTTTGCTGCTGAAGCTGGAAGTTTGCCCCTGCTGTCCCAAATGCAACTGGGGACAAACCCTGAGCGCTCTCCTTCCAGTGCAAACAGCTTCTAGTCGTTGAGTAGCTGAGTCTTCAATCAGAAGAGTGTCCCTGTTGAACTCCACCCCTGTAGGAAGCACGGCCCTTTTCCACCTGAGCAGGAACGATCCCCTTCTCTACTCAACCCCCACCACGTAAGAAGGACCAAGTTACGGCTGCAAAGACTATCACAGCTGCAGCCTTCGGCTACATCATAGACAAGTTCTCACTCTATACACCCCTCCTCAAGCATGTGTTTAGGTGGTTCAAGATACGGTCTCAGCAGTGAGATCATTCAGTGCAAGACTGAAAGGATCCCCATGACCGCCCATCCAAACTAAACCATGCCAACAGGTTGCAGTAGAGCTCACAGAGCAAGCAAAATCAGTAATCTGAACGGTCAGCTGAAAAACGGACCATGGGGCCTCTGGGTGTCCTCCGCTTTCTCCCCTTTCTCCTGCCTCTCTTTCATGTCACAGTCAGTCAATGCATTTAGGTGTGCCTGTAACTTTTAAACAAGCAAGCTGGCTCACCAGCTGCAAATAGAAGGACAGGTCCTTTATCTGCTAAATATCTTCTTGTATGAGAACCTGAAATGCGGCTAGTTACGTTGCTCAAGTGGATTTAATTTTGTTGTCAGAATAAAGCAGAATTTCATTGTAAGTCCCACGCACCCAGTAGAGGATGAGAAACGGCAAAGTAGAGCATCAGTTGACTTTAAATCTCGATGATCTAGTCTGCAAACTGAGGCGCTTTGGGAAGAGGGTGTGTTAAAAAGGGTAGGTGTCCAGATTAGCAAGCTGCACAAATCCTGAAGACAAGTGCAGGCAGAACTGCAGTAAGGAAACCTGAAGGAGGAACTAACAACTCTATTTGTGTGCACTTGGCTTGACCGTGACCTGCTATTGCCCTGGAGGGAAGAGCCTGGTTTTGTTACAGAAACATGAAGCTCTCTCCATCCAGGTCAGTGGATGCCTGTGCTACAGGGAGAGGCAGCAGTGCAGAGTCCCACTATACAGAACAGAATGTGATTAGCCAAAAAGCATATGTCTTCTAGAGCACCAGGGTAGCTGGAAGTGGTTCAAATCACTGTGTGTGCGGGCTTTCCTGTTCTCTTCCTCCCCCTCACAAAAATGAAAACATGCACTGGCCCAGGAGGGAGCCTTGGAGGTCCTGTCTGGCATTTCAGCAAAACATAAGGGCAAGTTTCAGTCAGAGAGATGCTGAAGAATTATCCAATGATGACAATCAGATCTGCAGATGAAGCCTGCGATCCAGGAGGCAGGAACAGTGGCAGCAGCACCCGTGTTTTTTGGAACAGACTGAATATGCCAAAAACTGACAACCCTGAGTTCTGGGATAATGGAAAAGCCAGAAAAATGGTTACAAACTGTTATGTTACGCACTGAAGCTGGAACCTACCTCCCATAGAGCCAGCCAGAAAAAAACAGGTCTCTGGTTAGCAGAGACAGATATATACAGAGAGAGAGAGAGAGCGCCACTCCTTGAGGATTTGTCATCTTGCTTCTCTCACCCACCCACCCACTCAGGATGACGTGCTCTTTGGTAGTGCTGCTTCCTCCAAGTGCAGCACTAAATAGACCTGTAGAGTTAAGGCATCTATTTTAACTTAAGTGAGCTGAATCCCACCCTTCGAGACTACTTGTCAGCTAGAGATAACAGCTGAAAAAAAAAGATTGGAGTGCATTATTCCCAGCATGTCTGACCCAACTGCCTGACGGAGCTGTACGGAAAAGGTGATGTTGCCGCAGGTTACATCAAAGCTGGCTCTTCCATGGAGGCAGGGCAGCGTTCATGCCACAGCACAAGACACTGTACATGGTCCTGAAGAGGTCTCTGCAAAAATCTGTTCCTCCACCTTCATGAAAGTTTAAATCAAACTCAGTCAAACACTACTAAGATGCTGAAAATGAGGAACATGTTTTACAACAGAGGGCAGGAAAATCTATTCTTGTTTAAAACTGGAATGCAAAGATTGAGCTGACAATTAGAAGGGTTCCTAACCACCACAGCACGAGGTTTAGAATCAGGTTTCCAGTAGGATTAGAAGGTGTATCAATATGTACATGCATATGTGACCGCACAAGAGGAGAAAAACCCGCTTTGTTTCAAGATGAGATTTGATCCCTTTCAGCAGGGACTTGGACTTACTTCTCCGCTGGAAGGTTCCTTACTGCCCATCGTTTCTTTGCACATGACATGGACATCACTCCAAGGACAAGACAGTGGGAAGTGCAATGCTTTTTTATTCCGTGCCACTGAATGTGTCCAAATGAAATAACGTGTGTAGCAAACTCCAGGGCAAGGTACTGCTCAGTAAACAGCAGCAGCTATCCCAAACAGAGTTTACACTCTAAAATAATGGAATGATCCCTTGGAAAAGGACATAGATGATGAACATTGTATCTCTGACAGCGAGATCCGGCCAGACACCAGACAGGGTAGGATGCTGTTGGCAATGAACAGAGTCCATGTGTTAAGATTAGCCAGACAGCAAAAAGTAAATGGTGCCAGAGATTATCCTCTTCTGAGGAAGAACAGAAGAGCAGTTAGCACAAAATGGTATTTTATTGAAAGTGGCTTGAGCAAATCACTGCAAACCTAATTGCTGACACTCTGTGTTTGATGCATGCTTACAACTAGGGATGGACACATGCTAGCATGGGCCAGTATTCATCCACTGGCCAGGTACAACTGCCCAACTTGCAGAATACAAGGAGCAACGCAAGGATCCCAGGGATGGCAATTGAAAAAACCACTCTCCTCAGCCCAGTAGCCTCACACAGCATTGGCAAAAGGCAACAGAGACTGAGCTGCAATGGGACGCAAGTCTTGAGGCAGCTACAGGATCCAAACACAACCCAGGATGGCTGCAGCAGCAGCGTCCTCTCAGACAGCGAGGACATCCAAGCAGCTCAGGCCTAACGGAGTACAGGAGGGCTCAGGAGGTATCTCAGCCACCAGCTGGCCTGATTGCGGAAAATGATCAAAACAAGGTATAGGCATACGTGGTACCAGCATGCCGTCTAGCAGCAGTAATGGATAGGGAGAAAGTCTAGTACCTGTAAAAGCAATACCGTCAAAGGGTGGGATGTTGATTCAAAGATGAGCATACCTGGAAGATTATGAGCCACCAAAAGACTGGTGATAAGGAGTGGTAACTTTCAGAGAGGTCTAAGTCACTGAGTGTCAGGACCAGACATCAGGAGACTGCTCCGGGCGCTGGGGGCTGGCCACTGCTGGGGCACAGCACCCATGTAGTCCGTCTTCTTGACAAAGAGCCAGGTCAACTGCTGAAACCCATCAGCAGTTGTTTGTACCCATCAGATGTTAATGCTTGTTCACAAAACAGGCTACAAGGATGATATCTTAGGAGTCCTGCCTTAAAGTGCTGTCAGGATGTGGAGCTCCAGGGCACAGAGCAGCTGCCAAACTGATGCAAATACAGACCTTTGGAAAAGGTGTGGCTGGGATCCTCGGACACGAGGATTTCTTAGCCCAGCTTTCCTTTTTTTCCTCATGGAGACAGGGAAATCTAAACCTTTATAGTAACATCTAGGCACTATAAAATTAAGTACTGTACAAACACAGAACAAAAGGACTGCTCCTAACTTAAAAAAGCAACAGAAAACTTGTATGTAGATCATTAGTGGGGATGTGGGAATGCCAAAGGATTTTTTTAAAGTCTTTTTATAAAACCCTGTGTAGATTAAGGCTTTTAGCGTAAGCTAGGCCAAAAAGAGATGCCAAGGGAAAGAAAATGAAAGGAAATGTGTGTAGGTGCAAGGCAGTAAAAGGAATCGACTTTTCACCTGCACAGCTTCAACTGACCACAAAACACCATCAAATTGGTTTTTGTGTGACCACGGATTATAAGTAGCAGGCTAAAGGCTGAGTCTACCTACAAGTAGGACAACAATTTAGATATACCTGTCTACTGTGTTTTTAATGATGCAGCTATTTGTTAGTGGTCATCTCACTATTAGTTATCTAGCTGTTATTACTGATAATAAAAGATGGGTTCTGTCCTGGAGCAGGGCTCTTCTGCCACTGAATGAGAGTTCAGGCTGAGCTCCCACCTGCAGAAATAATGAAACTCTTGCTACCTCACATTTTAACATCTGAAGCTTGGGCAAGATTTATGTCTCCCGGACTGGCCACCTGTTAGCATTTCATAAAATCTTCTAACAATTTCATTATTAAGGCTTTTCTCATTCTGTTAGGTTTCTGAAATTATACTATCTTTAATGCAATGTTTGCATTAACTTACTATGATTATTTTGTTTCATTAGAATTTATAATTCATATGTTCAGTACGGCTTTTTGCTAGAAATGTTTCTTTGAATGCTTTTGGTCCTCAGTTCATGATGAGGGATTAACAATGTGTTGGAGTTTCTTTATGGGATATTTCCCTCAACCCTGTTTTTATGTAGTGAGCAGTGGTCGCAGCTTAAAGGGGTTATATACATCTGGAAATTCTAATCATCTCTAGATGACAAAAAGGAAAAGAAGTCTGAAGCTGTAATTTCCTCTGGTTTCAGTTCTCACTCTCCCCTACATGCCAGCAGCCATTTCAGAGCAGAGAAAGCCTCCTTTATTCTAACTTTTGCTGCATTATTTACTTACGGTCTGCTGGGTAAGTAATTATTGCTGAAATTAACTTAATTACTTAGTAAGTAATTAAATGCTTTTGATGCATAGGAAGAAATTTTCCTTCATTAAGAAGAAACTTTGTGGCAATAAACTTTTTACCTTTGTCCAGTTACTTCAGAAATGAGAAACAAAAGGCCCAAACCTACTCCTGTGACTTAGATTTACTTTTGATTTTGATATCACAATCTGCCCAGTACTTCTACTGAGCAGTGGGTCTGCCTGCACCCTGCCTTTCCAGTTCTGACAAAGATTATAAATAAATGAACCATTAAACGATAATTCTGTAAAGTGAACAAAACACAAGGGAGTGCAGGTGAAAATTAAAATGTGCAATGTTGTGTTATACATTTATAGAGGCTGTGGTTTTACTAATATTCCCTCTTATTTACATTAAAGAGATTAAAGATTAAACTTATGTGTGTATGCACTCTTACAAAAGAGAAAAGTAAACCAGCTCTGCGATTTTACACACACTGCTGTTGTTGCTAGCCTTGGGCCAGGCCTTTCACAGTTTCACAGGTATTTTCAACTACAGCTGTGGCTCTCTACAGGACAGCTAACGGCAGTCAACAGGTGCTCTTAAAAACATTCTCAAACTCAAATGAAATTACAAAGGAAAAATGCAAATTACAGTTTTATTTTCTCAGATATCGTACAGCTACCTATACCAGGTCTGCAAATAAAGCTACTCTAGTAGCTACAGTATTTAGCATAACCCGTGACAGTGCTGGGCCTGGTTGCATGGCGAAACCATTGCTGCCTCTCATGATGGGAAGGCAACTAACTAAACGCGAAGGACGCTTGCACCTAGCTACCTGCCATCCGCAGCACAGTAAGTACGCGGTAATAACGCAAAAGCAATCAGCAACCAGGAATCCACCGCTTCGCGAGCTCAACAGTAATTTGCTTAAATAATTAATAAATAGTTTAAGTAATCAGGCCTGGCCATCCCAAGCAGAGCTGTCTGAAGGAGGCCCCTTGCACGAGCAGATTCTCTCACACTGCGCTGCGGGGAGGGGGAAAGGGAAATCGGATGCTCCTGTTGCAACACCAGCATTTCGGGGGGGGCATCAGAAAGAGGTTTCCCTGGGGCTGCTTCGGTTTTGAGGGGAGATCTTTGTCTCCCGCTCCTGTCGCTCAGGGATGCCCACCCGGGAAGCGGCCTGCGGTGCTCCCCGTGCCGCACCTCGCGCAGCCGGGCTCCGAGGGAGGGGGGCCAGCAAGGCCTGGTAGAGAGCTGGGCAAAATTCAGCATTTTCTCAGGTTTCCATCTCCAGGTCATAGTGCAGCAGTCACGCACAGCCTCTTCTTGGCCAGACACTAAACGCTTTAAAGCAAAGTAAACATCCTTTCTACTGGTTTTCAGATGCCTAGCCCCCAGCAACAATACATGAATACAGTAACTCTTTGTGACTGTTTACTTTTTTCCTAAAACAGCTTGGAAAATCATTTCAACAAATAGTACTTTATCCCATCATAATTATCAATGCATTATTACTTATTTATCTCCTATTTTACAAGGCTTACTTAGGTGACAAGCAAGCTTTCAGGAACCATGCATGGCAAGAACAGAGGCAAGGCAAGGAAAATGAAATGTAAAACTAAATAGGAAAATTAACTTGTGGCTAGCAAAGACTGAAAAACTTCAGCTACAGTTTGGTAGGGTTTAAATTAATCTTGCCCAATTTAGGAATATTGTTCTCTTTCACAAGTAATTGTCATGTTGCATGAATTATACCTGGTTTATGTCTCACACAAAATAGCATTACTTTCAGTCATTGCTATTTGTTTACTTTTTTAGTACAGGATGATAATGAATTATATGCATATTACTCCTCCACAGTGACCAAGACTTTTCAAAGCAATGTAAGTAATCATTGCCACTCCTCCAAAATGGAAGCCATTTTATTTTAATGGAGATGTTACAAAATCTCCATTGCTTGTAAAAAAAAAAAAGTAAAGGGAAGGTTTAAGCAGAGGCAAAGCGGAATGGCTGCAGAGGTGCCCTCCTCCACTCCTCCTGAAGTGAGGAGAGGGAATGCCATTGTACACTTTAACCACAACAGAAATATGCCGGCTAATTAATAAAAATACACAGCCCTCAAAAATATCACTCCCCCTAATCTTTATCCATTCTTAATTCTAAGATTCAAGATTATTTTCAAAAACCTGCCAGTAGTCTAAGAAAACCTGAGAGCCTTTGAACTGAACACAGGTGAAAACCGGAGCTGGGAAACGCTGCCCAGTTACAGATCACTGGCTTTAACCTTATACCAGCTAGTTCAAAACCCAAATTTCCTTCTGCTGTGAATTCTGTCTACAGAGTTCGTGCTGTCTGTGTTTGTGTTAAAGGGAACATTACCAGGTCACAAGCACACAAGCAGAAAACCAAATGCTATTAGCTATTTATCCTGTTACAAGAATTATGTTTAAATACCTCAATGCTATTTCTAATCCGTATTTAATAACATGGCAAGATGCCAGCTGAACATTCTACATGGAGACAAAAATCTTATATCCTTTTTAAATTCTTACAGGGAATTACTTCAACAAAAGAGCATTATATTCTCGAACACATTATAGGTCTGGGAAAAACAGATTAACTGGTATTTCAGTGACACATCCTGTTTTACACTTCCCCATATGATACTTAACCTGAGACACACAGCCACGCTGTTTCAAACTAAATGCAAAAGCTATATGCATATACAAAATATCTGTGATTTATGTTGCAAATTAATAAGTAAATACATAAGAAATGCCAAAATAAAAACACTATTTTATGCAGTTTCAGGGAGTAGGTTGCTGAAATCTTGAGAAAATAATTTGCCAATGGTATTCCTAATTCTGATGTTTAAATCAAGAGGTGAAAGTGAAAGATGAAAAGAGTGTGTGATTTTTTTCCCCTCCAACAGTATGTGATATTTTGGTCCACACAGAAAATAATTCAAATGGCCAAGTAAAATATTACATAAAAAACCTGCCAGCTTCAGTGGGAACTGGCAAAGAAGAGTCCCGAAAGAGCAGTTAAAAACTGGACACAAGTACCAGCAAAAACCCATTTGCTTGACAGAGAGAAGGGCTGAACTCTACTCCTTCCCTTCCCAGTGTAAATTCAAATTCAAGGCTATTCTTCATCCTGCTCTCCCCACCACCTCACTTCCATTCGCAGGCTTTGGGAAACCAGGAGAAACTCAGTATTGCCAATTAAAATATAGTTTTTAAAAAAAGGTATACTGCACAAAACATACTGCAAACCATAGCAGTTACAGCTGATAACTATAACACTGATATTCCTCAAAACAAGGACTGTCCCTGTGGTCCCGGCCCCCAGGGAGCCCCCAGCCCCTGCGGTTCTCCTGGCAAAAAGGAGGCTGATGGTTTTGCTGAGGGGT
Source organism: Sagittarius serpentarius (assembly GCA_034782735.1). Classification (NCBI taxonomy): domain Eukaryota; kingdom Metazoa; phylum Chordata; class Aves; order Accipitriformes; family Sagittariidae; genus Sagittarius; species Sagittarius serpentarius. The sequence continues at coordinate 4,078,817 of JAVKLA010000058.1, read as the reverse complement.
TGGTAGCGTGCAGGCAGCACAGGCCCCCAAATTTTTAAGTCTTTAGGGTACACTTAGACCCTGTTTTGAGTTTCTTCTACCACCATTATGGAAAGAAACTTGATTTTTTACAAAACGTTCAGGTTCTGTAATAGCTTTTAAAAATCAAAAATTACTACCAGCTAAATGTCAATGATTCTCCAAGACACAATGAGAATTATTCTGAAACCTGAGTAAATGTTTCACTTCTTTGCAACTACCCCATTTGAACAACTTGGAAAAGGGCATGCATTTGTGACTCCAGTCCTGCTGTAGTTTACTTCCTTCTGTAACAATGGTATTTCTAGCCTATTTTGAATATTCATATACGGGCTAAAATTTCAGCATATGAAGAGGCAAAAACCAAGACGGGAAGTACCACCTTTGCACCTCTGCCTGCCTGTGAGGCTTCACAATAACCATGGCCCACAATGAGCATGGCATGCCCGGCAGCCGGCTGGCGCAGGGAGGGGGCCGCGAGGGGTGCCCGCTCCCTGGGAAAGCCTCCGACGGCGGTGTCGGTGGCAGGCTGTGCAAGCTGCCACTGTTTGCTTTGAGGAGCTAAATATTTTTACACAGGAGTTAAAACGCTTTCCTTTAGTGCTGACAAGGTGGGTGTTATTGAAAGCAACTGGAACGGAGTCACTTGACTTGCTATCAGTAAATAATCAGACATTGCAAATGGAAATGCATACAAGTCCTTATCACAGTGTGACATTTTATTATCTGACCGAGAAAATAATTGTGTAACCTTCACATGGCATTTACTTACGCTCCTTGGCCAGAGTCCGAGGAACATGAAATTTCTTACTTTTCAAAAGAAGCAGTAGGACTTTTTACGGAAGACACAGAATACAGTCAGCGATGGCACAGGAGTAAGTCTCCATGCTTCACTTCCCCTTCCGTAAAATCTGTGTAATATTTCCTTTCACTACCTTACTCCCTTTACTACCTCTGAAGAGGAGGGATCTGTCTCTTGCTAAAAAGTATACAACCGCTGCCAATTTAAAATGACTTCACCAGAGATAAGCATCCTAAACCAGCGTGGTCATATTAATAATTTCCATTATCACTTCTGCTTCACAACATTTAAACTAACTTCTAAAAGAGAGCCATAAATATAATTTCGCATGGATCCATATGAGACCGCAAAAAAGGCCAAAGCACGAGTTCTTGAGATGGCTAACCCTGGCTTGTACCCGTCAAGGTGAAGAGCCCCAAAAGGTGGACTTGTTTGTGGAAGCAGAGCGATCACAGGATTGCCTAATCCTCTTCCTGTGAACAGGGCAGCAAAGTGCTGGAGAGAACTGATTTCAAATGGAGGAAGACAGGGAAGAAAAAGTTGGTTTAGTGTTAAAGATATCTAATAAATAGAATTAGACTTCTTTTTAATCAACAAACATCAGTTTATTTTTACTGTTAGGGATGCTAATAAAACCAAAATCCAGATTCTCAAGCAGACTGGGCACGATTTGTTACACTCATGCTGGGAAGAGGACACGATACCTTTTCATCTTTTTAATTAATGCCTACCACATTTTGGTTTCTCAAAGCATGTGGGGAACACATCTCTTATTCCACAAACAATCCCAAAATCCATGGGAACCAGAGGCTACTGAATACCATTTAAAATCTGCATACTGCTACAATAGGAAATAACAGCAAGTAAGCTATTCATTGCCTAACCATAAGGTTGCTGGATGTTCCTGGCTCTTTGCATTTTATCTTTCTGATGCTGTCTTACTTTGCAGGTAATTATTATATGTTGACAATGTCAAAGAGAGAGCAGGAATAACTCTGTAACTGTGTCTATGGCACTGACTTGGGAGAGGAATGCACGCTAATCTTCCATTTATGCTCTAGTTACATCACAACCTCAATCACCCGCATCCCGCATCAGTGTCCTAAGTACAGGGCTAATGATGAAGCTACTGCTGCTTCCCCCATTTTGGCAACTGTGCCTAAACCTCTTGTGAATGAATCTAGACCTAACACGGACACGTAATATTTCCTCAAAAAGCTCTTAATTTTTATTTAATGAAGACCATTTGCAAAATTTCACACAAATTTATTAATAATTTTAGTATAGTTACATTTTTCAACTAATTGGCCAAATCCCTTTCCTTGCCTCATCCAGAAAATCATTCACCACACTCCAGTGTTTTATATTCGTTAACGCCGTGAATCCCATAGACTGGTTTGTTATTTATCTATACACAAACATGAATCAAGCCTCAAATTAAACAGAGAGCATGAAAATTCCTGGGCACAGCTGCATGATAATCACCTCATGAAGGAATGATCAACATTTCTGAAGAAGGCTGCAGCTCTCCAAGAGGATTTATGAAATGAAGGTTCACTTCAGAAAACCAGGGACCAAAGGCAGAAAGCAGACAGGGAAAACTTCATCCTTGCTCCCTGTCTGTGATGTTCACATGTAAGATCAGCCTTTTAATGAAGACAAAACTCAAGGAGCAGAGGCATTATGGTTGAATTTTGGGCAGCAAGCTGATCTCATCAGAAGTTTCTGCTAGTTTCAGCCAGCAAGAAATTCAGGCCGTAACCTAGGAATGAATCAGGAAAGTGTCCGCTGTTTAGTAAAGGGCTTAAACAGCACGTGACTTTAAGCTTGTGCTTAAAGTAAAACACATGGTGAGGTGCTTTACTGAAGCAGTGAGCTGAGAGTAAATAAAAATAGGAAGACGTCTAAGAATGTAGTTTTGAAGACTTTTACTTTATTTCAAAACTTTTTTGCCTAAAACAAGCCTGCAAACTGCAGAGATCTGCAGTCACACTGAGAATAAATAGGTGCTTAAGGCTTGTACAATCCTATGTGCACATGCAGTTTTAGGACTTCCAAAGCATGGACAAAAAGACGACTCCAAGAAGTATGACTAGATCATACCAAAAAAAAACCCCACCTAGATGCAGCTTCATATTTCTGATCACTTATGTCTATCCGTTGGTTTATGTCTTCCTGGAACAGGACCTGGCCTGTCAGTTGTCAGAACTGACACTGGCATAAGCAAACAGAGCACACTGCTGCTCTGTTAAGCATCCCTCCAGGAGCAAAGCAGCAAACCTAATTTTGGTGTAGTTTTCAAAGCTATTCTTTAGTCAGTAGCTCCAAGGAACCTTGTTTCTTTTTAGCAGTCTAAGCTCTAAAAAGATGACAACCTGAATGGCCAGAAAGGAAAGCATGAGAAGTAAAAATGAAAAAGATTGCACAGTCAAAAAATTTGCATAGTTCTTTCAGAAAAAAGATTGGTATCACTGCCTTTCAAACCAAAGTCTCCCAAGCACAGTTTTATTGAAGACTGCTGGAAGAGCACTCAGCCTCCAGAAAAACTGCTGCAGGTGCACCCGGCATGTAAAATAACCTGAAGAGTTATGAAAGGAATTTGTAATGCCAGTTCCTCTTAAGCTGCATTAGGGAACCTGAAATTGCCATATTCCAGCTGAAAAAAAGTAGCTGAGAAAGGGCAAATACCCACGGGACAGATGCCAGCTTCTTGCTTTGTACAACAGTCTTGGGAACAGAACAGCAAAATGTCTTTGAACAAACACACCTCTGATGATACGGTACTTTTTGTACAGCTGTATGTAGTCAAATAATCAAAATCATCATACAAACAGCTAATTAACCAGCAGCCAGAAAAGCAGGGCTATGCTGGTTTTGCTGGGCAGCCCACAAGGCTCAATCCTGACCAACTTTGGTTTGATTCTGGTTTCAGCAGGTCTAGCCCACACAGTGCTTGTGCTTTACCCCAGGGGAGGGGCTTTCTCTGAAATGATTTTTTCCTTGCTCTGGGATAACTTTCACAACTACTCAGTTATAAAAGCAGACAGGTCTCATCACCAACTGTAAAACAGAATATCCAAAAGAATGGCAGAGGGAAGCAACATATAAAGAAATAACAGGATTCTAGTGGCAGCAATGTGGCACCTGAGAAAAGGTCCTGCTTTCTGAAGAAAGTACATGAAGCAGAGCTCACGAAGCACAAAAAAAGAGAGTGAGAAGAAAGGAGCAGACGTGTTCCTCAGGGAAAATACGGTATGGTTTTGACAGAAAGTGAAATGCAGCAGTGCTTGTTGGGATGGGGGAAAGAGATACTGTCTGTTTTCTACCACTGCCCAAACCATACCAAATGCTCCCCTGCTCATTTCATGGCCATTTGTCCTTCTGTAGCATCACAGAAATCCAATGTGCTCACCTTTGGCAAGCTCTGGGTAGTTCCCTTTACTTGGATAAATACCCAATAACTAAGCTTCCCCCCAAACCTCTTTTAATTCATAAATACGAAGCTAGTGTAACACTGCACATACAAATATTTACTTTCACACATCAAGCATCAGGTACAGCACAAAGTCCACTGAACAGGCATACAGACTAGGAGATTTTTCCAGGAATATGAGCTCCTGCTGCCCATGGACTTCTTACCTACAGCACTTAAAGCCCAGAAGTTCAGTTTATACTTCAAATGTAAGTTATATATAAACCATAGATACATCACATCACAGGAAAGGAGGCACTTTTTTGTGCTGTAGTATGAAACACACATTACCATTTAAGTTGGATACATTAACTGCAGTGTTTGGAGGCACGGATGCAAGCACTTCTTATTCCTATGTCTGTACTCCCAGCAAGGCTTTTACTTTCTTGGTTATTAGCACTTCTGATAATTCAGAACAGCTCTATGTCAAGTCAGTCAAGCACGTCTCAGGAATGGTGCAAGGAAATTCTGTTTCAGTAAAGTAACCTTGGTCCCTGGTAGGAATGAAGTAACTCCCTAAATGAAAATAAATGCCTTTGATTTAGAGACCAAGAATGTCACAAAACTGTATAAAGCCTATTCTTTTTCACTGGATAAAATCTATTACTTTAGGCTCATGGTCAGCTTTTGCTATATACCATTTAACTGAGAAACTAAGCAAGAAATGTTTTGGAAGATGAGCAATCTCAGAGAAGGCCTTGTGCTCAGGCTGGGTTTTTTGGCCAACTGTGTTCAGCCTTACAGATAAATCACTATCCCTAGAAATCTCTGGAATGATGAAAACTGCAGTTGTGATTCTGGTGTTTAACTTCTATCTGTAAGAAAATCTAAAATTTATTGGTAGGCAACCTTGGAGGTTGTTTTGTTTTTTTTTAATTTAGAAATAAACTCAAGTCCTACCTAAATGATTAAATTGCTTTAAAATAACTGAATAATTTTAGTGAGAGTTCCACTATATTCAAATGGTAAGATAAATTTACGACATTTACAGCAGTTTTCTGACAAATAAAGCGCTTTTGCCACAGAAGGGAAAAAAAAAAAAAAGCATACATATGCCATTGACCCTAGAAGACCAGCTAGCAAGCTTCAACATCCACAAAGTGTCCTACCCAATGTGCCACATACGCTTAGCTGAATTACCAAAGACCAATTGGAAAGTATATCTGGATGACCTTTGCAAACATCTGACTTTGAAACACCAGAACCATCAAGTATTACTATCTAAAGGAAATATATGATAGATGTTACTTCATGGGAAAATGGAAATCAAGTAAGCACCTAATGAAACCCTCAAAGCAATTCTGATATTGTCTTGCTCTTATAGCCAAGGAGTCTTGTGCAGTTCAGCTTCATTAAGTTCAGCTGCCCAAACACCGAGGTCTGCTGTCTTTGGAGACACCTTAGTATAGCCCGTTGGGCATCGAGCTGCTGGTCTAGGACATTATCTCCCATAGATGCTGCTAAATCTGCTGAGTGCTAGGGTAGCTCAGCATGTGGTCTCAACATGGGACCCTGAGGGTCTGAGTTCAACCTAAAGAGCACTACATAGCAACCCAAATCAGCTTAAAAGCACAATTGCTGGTAGCCATGCTTGTGGAGCTAGCAGGAACTTTGCCACCCACCTTACAGTGGGAGGCACGAGGTGACACAATAGTCACAACATTCAAATACATATATGCAAAATTAAATGAACCAATGGAAAGCAGCAGGAAGCAGAAGAGGAAAAAAAACCACAAGAAACCCGCTAAAAAGAACAAGCTTACATGTCATACAGTTGTATTTGAAAAGTTTCTTTCTGATGGTGATGCCTCTGTTTGTTATTCTTAAAACATTATTACTGAAAGACTCTGAAGTACTTTAATGTTAGACAAGTCTAGTGTAATCTCCAGGTGAGGTAAAATATTCAAGCTTTGTAATACTTCTCCACTGAAATCATTAGAAAAGCAGCTGTCTTATTTTCTAGGCATTTCTAAGTTACTTATGCTAAGTCAATCATAAAAGTGCTCCTTCTTCTGGCCTTATTAATTCACATATATTTTTAAAAACTATGCTTAATCCTAATATTTGGGAACTACAGAGTCACAAGAGATGCCCCTATTCTTATTATAGGCTGCTTTCTAATTTTGGCCACATTGTTCTTCCATAAAGCATGCACCCGAGTGCAATAATGCACATGTAGCCTTTGTAACTTTAGCCTCTGCCACTCTCCAGCATTCCCTGATGGATATAAGAGCATAAATCAAGAATTAAAAAAGTTTCAAAAATTGTCCCTGCAAAGGGGGCTGTCGATCTGTGAGCCAGAAAGTCTGTCAATCATCTCTGCCAGGCTCAACAGCAATAGCTCCTGCTGTTTGACACAAAATCAGATTTCGGCTCCAGTGTTACCATGTAACTACTGTACACCAACCTGATGCACAGGGTTGCCTTTAGACCACAGAATGCGTCCCAGCCTGTGTGCTAAGGAATTGCTTAAACTGGGGAGTGGCTGGGGAGCATGCACCAACATCAGCTGTTATTATCGTTCATCTTTCCAGTATGGCATCACCCAGCATGTCCAACACTACTACGTGTAAGCCTCAGAGCATTCCTCAGCCTTTTTCACAATACTTCAAAGGAGTCTCAGCCTTGAAAAAAAGGAGCGTGCACTGAGGTGGGATAAATCAAGGTATAAACACTGCTTCAGCCCTAACGCCCCTCCCCCAGAGGGCTGGCAATGATTTTTTCTTTCACAGTTAATTTCATCTGCTACAATAGGAGCCTCAGCCAACTCAGAAGGTACAGTATTTGCATGGGAGGTATGGCTTGTAGTGGGGAAGGTCCCAAATGCCTTCTGCTTCCCTAGATTTAGTTCCTTAGTTTCAGGTCTACTCTAAGAAAAATATCCTGCCCTTCTCCACACTTTATTTAGTGAGGGAGGGAAGACAAGAGGGAAGAAAAACACCTTAGGATGGTTTCTACACACAGAAATTTCACATATGAGATTTCATCTCTCTGGGCGGACGCTGTTTCCAGACCAAGTCCCACTGATTTTGGTGGGATTCCAGGCACAGGCTAGAAAGAAGCTCTAAAGCTCTGTACTATAAAACACCAGAAATTAGTTTTAAGACCATTACAATTTTTCTCTTTTTTGTCCATTTCCCTCTAACCTAAATCTTCCCTGCCCAAACATACACAAACTGGACAATTACAAGGGATGCTACACTGCTGGGTGGTTTACTGACTCTGAATCCAGCCTTGCCAGACTTTGAGGCAACTACGTAAATGTTGACCATAGCTCATGTTGGAAAATCCCTTTATCAGATTTTAATTTATATTTTCAAGTTTCTTCCACCTTAGCCCCCATGATGTCGTGTGTACCCTTCCTACTGCACTCTGAAGATCTTAAAATCCCTTGAAAACTCCTTATGCCACAAGTCACAGCTAGCCATCCCAAACAGATGCTGCTGGGTACACTCCCACCCCTGCCCTGGGTCCCAGCCCCATGGTGAGAAGGGTCCAAGCAGAGCCTCTGAGTCCACAGAAGTTGAGATCCCTGCATACCCTTTCCATTTAAACCTGGAAAACCCCCAAGTAACCCAGCACAGGGTCCATCAGGGGAAACTATGGGGGAGACAAACCTTGCAGGTCACGTTTGTGCTTCTCTGGGTTGAGCGGTACCACCAGCTCCCAGGGCCAAGGGGACAGGCAGCACTGGCCTTCAGCCACCGCCCGGGAAGCCCTGTCCCGTCCTGCCTGCTGAAGGAATGAGGAGCCAGAGGCAAGTTTATTTTGGGCGTTAATAACCAAACCACCTCAGCCAGGCTGGACTTTTGCCTGCCAGATTTAAACACCACTCATCACAGGAGCTGCCCGGGGCTCCTGGAGAAGAGGAGGGTCGCAAACCCAGGTTTCCCCAGCAGCCCCTCACACCCTACCTTGACGAAGAGGGAGATGTCGTGTTCTTGCTTCTCTTCATCCTCCTCTTCCTCCTCCAGGGCGGCCGGTGAGCCCGTCTCGTCCTCCTCGTCCTCCGCCCGGCCCTGGACGCCGTTCAGGCTCCGACCTGCCGCGTCCCACTCGCCGCCCTCGGGGCCCGGGGACCCGCCGCGCTGCCCCGCCGCCGCTGAGCCGCCTTCCCCTGCCCCCGGGGCCGCGCTCCCCGCTCCTGCCACCGCCGGGGCGGCGGCTCCCCGCTCCGCCCCCGGCGCCTCCGTTCCGTCCTCGCCGTCGGGCCGGCGTCCACCGTCGGCTTCCCCCGCGGCCGGCAACGCCACCTCCGCTTCCCCACGGCTCTCGGGAGCCACCTCGATCCCCGCCGGGGCCGCCGCCTCCTCGGGGACTGTTCCCGCCGTGGCTGCCTCCCGCACCATATCCTGGGGGTCTGTCCCCGCCGGGGCTGTCGCCTCAGCCTCCTCGGCGTCTGACCCCGCCTGGGCTGCCTGCCTCGGCGCCTCTCCGGGGTCTGGCCCCGCCGGGGCTTCTTCCCTCACCGACTCTCCGGGGTCTGGCCCTGCCGGAGCTTCCTCCCTCACCGCCTCCTCGGGGTCTGGCCCCGGCGGGGCTGGGTCCCTCTCCGCCTCTTCGGGGTCTGGCCCCGCCGGGGCTGGG
>JAVKLA010000058.1:3932586-4061518 GCA_034782735.1 Sagittarius serpentarius | reverse complement strand
TTTTTCTTTTTCTTTTTCTTTTTCTTTTTCTTTTTCTTTTTCTTTTTCTTTTTCTTTTTCTTTTTCTTTTTTTTCTTCCTTGTCTTTTTTCTTCTTTTTTTCTTCTTTTTCTTTTTCTTTTTCTTTTTTCTTTTATTTCCTTTTCTTTTTCTATTTTTCTTTTTCTTTTCCCCAGGGTTAGGAACACAAACTTACTCTTTCTATTAACAACTTTGACACAGGTTTTGTTGAAATTATATTATATTTATTGTTCCTTTTCAGAAGTGCTTACTGACAAAAACCATTTGTTCTACAGCACTTGTAAATGAGCTCTACGGTAAATCAGTAACCAGGCTTATTACTGATTGCTCCTGAAATAAATGGCTCTTTTACCTCTACTACATATTACTCTTTTCTACTTAATTAAGGAGCTGACTTACCAGAGCATAGTTTAAAAATCAGTAAGAGGTACACGGTAACCTGCTGCATTACTGTAATGAAAAGCATATCGTTGTGAGATCTGGGGTGGCATCCAAAGGTGGCAGTGACCTTGGGAGTCCAACCCTGCCAGGCACAATGCAAATATAGGAAGACGCATTCCAGAGCAGCTACCATCTAACTGAGAACAGCGGCAGGGAAGGAGCATAGTGAACCATGGGAGAAGGGGGAGAGACGTATAAAAAAGAAGAGATTGTGCTGATAGATATTTAACAAAGCAACTGATCTGAATCAGTTACATGAGCTTTGTACATTACCTGCCACTTTACAGCCTCCTTAACAAGCCTTAGCTTCTGCGCCTCAAGACTTTTTTTTAGCCTCCTACCAATACCAAGGTAAAGAAACCTTAGCTTCACTGTATTTATTTTATTTAACAGCATTTTATTTGTATGTTTCTTCTCTGCCCTGGGACAACTCCTACCCTTCCAAATACTAGCATGAAAAACACTCCAGCTAATCCTATGTCTCCTGTGGGTGCAGAGTCCTTCTACAAAAGGCCCATCGACACAATATCGGACAGAGAGGCTATCACTCTGCTTTCTCATCTCACTACTGTGGTTTTAAGACAAAGAGGATCAGTCTGCACAAGTTAAAGAAGAAAAAAAAACCCAAACCATGGTGTATTGTAAATGCAGCGCACCAAACGGCTATCAGAAATAACGCTTTAGTTTGTGCTGTTAAAGACATTTTGTTATGAAAGCCACAGTCATGGGATATTTTCAGTCAATGCAGCTGGAAATAGGTAATGTAGATGGTTGATATGACACAGGCTGTAGCAATTCCTTGAATGCTGTTGGCTACAAAGACCAAAAAACATATAGGAAAGTGATCTATTCTAAGCCAACAAAAAATCAAACCTGTGGTAATGGTGTTTTAAGATGTATGTTTGCCTTGGTAAGGCTTGGGGAAGGCTACCGAACTGGACTAAGTGCGCTCAGGACACCTGGTTACGGTGGACAGAGGCCAAGGTAAGCAAGCAGCTGTGAAGATCACAGGCATCCAGGAGGAAAGGCAGGGTGGGGGGCATGATGCTGCAGAGGTACAGCAGAGGCCTGGCAAGCACCTCTGGATGGCATCCAGACCCTCGGAGCACAAGTGTGGTCATACTCTGAAAAGGGAATCCCTTGGGATGTCTGGATTAAGTCAAGGGAAGGAAAGGAAACATGATGGGGAGAAATATGGACCAGGCATGAAACCACTTCCAGCAGCTCTAAGAGGAAAAACAGTCTTGAGAGATTTGCAGGACTGGATCTGCTTAGCTGAACAAAAAGAATAGTGAGGAGGGACTTCAACATAAAACATCAAGCACTGGGAGTCTTTTTATTACAGTGGAGAAAAACATAACAAGTGGCTGTCAGTGAAAACCAGGCAAATTCAAGCTAGAAATAAAACTCAACTTTAACAAGATTTAACATCATAACAAACTGTTAAATAAGGCTGGGAATTTTCTTTTTATCTGTTTTCTTTTGGGGGCATGTGCTTTGCTCAAACTGAGTTTAAAATAGAAGTAGTGAGATTTTGTGTACGTTATATATTCACTTTAAGATGACTGGCTTGCTTTAAAGAGGGTCAGACCTCTGTCTATGGCAGGCTCTTTTAAGGGGAACAAGTCTATCTGTGAGAAATTAACTCAGAGGTGCTGCTTAGCAGATAATAAGCACTTGAAAGAGGCAAATCAAAGACTTTACTGAGCAGGTTTTTTAGTGAAACCTCCAAGAAAATAAGGCCTTCAGGATGGCTGTAGGAAACATAGGAGGTAAAGCTCTTTGGGCAGCCCGTGAAGGAGCCTCAGCTGTGTGGAAAGGTCCTCCTGGCTCTGGGACAGAATCAGGGATATGCACTTCCCCTCCAACAAGAGAACTGGATTGAAAAGTGACTGGCACACTTAAGGTGTGTGCCATGCCCTTCCACATGGGAGTTTGAGAACCCCTTCCTCGAACCTTGTTAATAAAGATCCCCACAAGTCAGTGTTGAACTGCTCAGGCTTTTATGAAATTTGTATGATCTAACAAAAGAAATGAAGTAAATATCTAAAATGCCCTGTCATACATTGGTTTGCCATACTTGACTGTGGGGAAAGTATGAGTATGGATCAAGTTCTTTTGACCATCTTTTAGACCCAACTGGATGGTTGGGTTGCTTTGAGCTTTTAAGTCTGTGAATGTGTTGGACATTTGTTATTGTAAATCTAGGTGGTTATTTGGTTACAGTTTAAGGAATCCAGACTTTCTGTTACATATATACACGAATAACTGATAGTACAAACATTTCAATGTCAATGTAAGAAAGCAACTGAGGTCATGTGCTTTTGTACTTGCAGGATATGGGAGTAATTAAAGAAAATATATTTTAATGAAAAGAAAACTGTGTTATTGGTAGCCAAAATTAATCTTCAGTGTTAATATATGTATATTTTAGATACACATATCCTTTGTTAAAGTCTACAGCCAAAGAATGATGGCAGTACTCTCTTGTGAATAGGCTTCTATGCAAGAAAAAACCCAAAGTCTTCTGAAGTATCGTCACTGACACCAATGTCATGTGTTTAAACTGCTTGCTATATTTGCCTATATGTAGCCATTCAATAGGTGCAATGAAAATCTATTCTGGGGAATATTAAATAAGACAGTGGTTTAAATGAGTGTTTAGGAAATAAAGTTGCCCATAGGCCCGCATGTTCAGTCTTTCTCCAAACACTTTCCATTTAGTTATAATCAAGTTCTATATAGTTTGATTTTTTTTTTATTTTCTTTTTTGTTCTGGTTAGCTACTTTTCACTTGAGAAGTGAGGATTTTTGTTGCAGACGCATGTAATGAAAGTAGACCTTTTGAGATCCTTCTTGCTTTTCTTTCTACCGCTAGATGGTAGTGTGTGTTGTTTAAAACATTTGAATGGCACTGTGCTAGTGTGCATTTAGCGACTTACCCCAGGAACCTTTTTCCTGCGTGTGAAGAAAACATTATTGTTAATCACTGTCACTTACATCGAAAGATATACTCTGTCCCCAAAGCTGGACATTGGGGTGAAGATCTATTTTTTTCTTAGCTTACCAGCTCTTCCAGTCAAAAGCATACATTGCATTCCCTTCATATGTAACAAAAAGAAAGGATGAATTTGTCACTAAGATCAGGGAGATTCAGGTTTAATTTTTCTTCTGAAGTCTATGACTGAATTAATGCTGGAGGTGGGGGCGGTGGAATTCGGAGAAAGCAATTCTTGCTTTCTCTGAACTGTCTTTTTGAACTTTTAAGCTCTTAGGGTAGGTAGGTCCTTTGGCTGTGGAGTACTGCAGCACTTGGTAGGATGTGATAATGATCTCCGTTGAGCTTTAGGTATTATTATGATACAAATAATATAATTAATAACTTATTTTCACCTACACATCTAACACCTGAGTTACAATAACCATCTGGGGGGTGGCTTATGCCATTAGACCAGTACTGGGTAGATGAATATATTTCAATGGCTTTCATAACAGTAAGATGGCAGGCTGCAATTACAGGAATTCATTGTTGGCACGTCTTGCTTCTTGACTTTAAGTGTATAATATATGTAAAGGCAGATTTCCATTCAGATTCCTTGGGTGGGATTTCTGTAGGGGGCTAGAGTTCTTGATGCAGAAAATGCAGATAGATAGTTTCTTCTCAAAGAGGCAAGTGTCACCACTCCTGTCAGGAGGCAAGTCTGGGATCAAAGAGTAAGATTAAAATGGCATTAGCTTGTCTGGATGTTTTAATGCTGATTTAGCATTAAAAACTTTCAGCTTGTTCATATATGTGACTTTTCTTTTGAGATAATGTTTGTCTGAATTTTTGTGAAAACTGGTGTGAGAACATACAGACTTATGTCACTTAGCACAACTGATCACAGAAATATCCTGTATCTAAGATGAGAGCTTATCTCTCTGAAAAAGGCTTAAATGGTTCAAAACAGATTAGAGAGTCTGAAGAAACTTCTAACAGAAGAGGAGGGAGAAGGCAAACAATTATCTTTTCATGTGGTATTTTTCTCCTTGTTATATCCTGCAAAATCTCATTAAAATTGACTGAGACCAGTAATTCATCAGTTTAAAGTCTTTGATCTGTTGGAAAAAAATGTCAGCAGTGTTAACTTAAGATAGGGTAACAGTGGTATCTCAAGGAGTAGGGCTGTTGCCTTTCCTGTAAACTTTGCACAGTGCAGATCAGTAGGTGGTACAGCATTCACAACTGTCAAATCAGTTTTTCACCTAGTTGAGTTTTTCATGTTGCTGCATCTTGGAAGAAAAGATCTGTAAGAGCATTTTACTTTGAACACCATTGAAAATATTTGCCGTAACAGAAGAAGTGACTTCTCGTAGCCTGCACCAGTATGTTTATAGTCTGGTTACAAAATCCAATCCTGTATTTGGCATGGTAATGTTTTCCAAGTGCACACTAACATGTGTTATCTACAAAAATACAGTTAAAAAACTGTGATCTAGAATACCAGACAGTAGGAAATGAAATAATTTTTTTTCAGTCTCCAGATAGATGACACCTGATGACAAGATCATTACGCATGATGAAATGTTGCTTTCTAAGTAAGCCCTAGGACTCTGAGCTATAGTATAAATGCCAACTGTTTCCTCATTCGTGCCTTTGAGAAGTTTCTTCTAACTGGAGATGAGAAGAGGATTAGCCTCTCAGAAGTTTTCTCGTGATAAGCAGGAATTCCCATATTTTGCCACCAGTTCTCGTTCTTTACAGGCACCCAAGTACATCTTGCTAGTAGCCATGTTTTTGGTATTGAACAGGTCTCACATGAGAAAACAGGTTTCTGACTGATGGTTCTTTCCACATTTTAGACCTCATTCTTTCTTAAGCAGCCCTGCAGGGGTAGAATATTAGGTTAGTACTTTGCCAACTAGTGCCCAGCTTCCTCTCACTCGTTACTGCCTTTTACTATTCTGCGTTATCCTTGTACTAGTATAGGACGTTGGAGGTAGCTGTGTGAATGTCACAATAACTTTATAAAAAAACCTGTGACCTCTGAAGCTTACTTTTGGACCTTCCCCTGGAAGGTGATGCTATGTATGCATATGTAAGAAAAGTGTTTGTCTAGGTCAGTTAGGTCAGACTAACCAGCTAAGCGTATTAGGTAAATTTTATTCTTCAATGTAGGAATGTCTGACACAAACAGCTCCTCGAGTGTAGGCAGGGAAGGTGCTGTTGTCCTTTACAGCCTTATTGACACAAGTGAAAAAGAAAGGTTGTAAGAAAATGCCTACTTCACATCCAAAGTAAGGAGGAAAGGACACAGATGTGGCTTTATCTGCTATCTTTCACAAATTTTAAAGTCAAAACACTTGGTCTTGGCCCAACAATAGGTTACTTTTGGAAAAAGTACAAAGAAAGGGTAAAGATTGGCTGCATCAATAGCCAGCTAGAGGAGATGCAACTGTCCAAACAGTATTATGGTCTTTTTTTTCCTTCTAAGCTTCCTTTGTTGTCTGTTCAGTGAATTGTTTGCAGAACATCGAGTTGGATGGGTTGTCCTTAAAGCAAGTAAGAGAATTAAGAGGTACAGGACAGCAACTTTCAGCTGATTTGTAAGCGTTTGAGCAAGCATATTTTTTATTCACTGGCTTGTTGCACGATACTCCTTGTCCTTCAAATCAAGACGTGTTGTTCCGTGCTCCATTCGTGCTGCAAAACACGGCTGTGTGACCGCAGCAGGCCTTGGCCTGTCGCCTTGGCCCGTCGCCTTGCTGCGATTATCCCTGTCCAGGTGGCCACGCTCACCAGGCACGTGCCCAACCTCAGCTGCTGGGTCACCTCGTCCCCCACCCCACCCTCGTCGCCCGGCCGCCGCTCCTGCCTCCCGTGGCTGCGCCGCTGCCCCCCGGGCTGCGGCCCACGACCCGCGGGCTCCCTCACCCTCCGCAAGCCGCTCGCTGCCCTCACTTAAGATGGCGGAAGCAGCGCCTAGCTCGGGCCGGCCACCTGTTGCTGCGGCGGCGGCTTCCTATTGGCTCACACGGCGCCGTGCGCCCTGCACGCGGGGGGGGGGGGGGGGCGGGGATGGCAGGAAGGCGCCGGTTGAAGCGGCGCGGGGGTTAAGGAAACAAAAAGGAGAGGGGGGCGCAAAGTCTCGTGTGTGCGCGCGCCGAGGCGAAGCGGGGCAAAAACCGCCGCCGGCGCGAGGCGCTCGAGATTGCCTTAGCGGCCGCCGGGCCCCGCCCCGCGGGGGCTCCGCTCGCCCCCGGCCATGGAGAGCGGCGGCGGCGGCGGGAGGGGCCCGGCGGGGCAGGAGGAGCCGCCGCTCCAGCTGCCGCTGCCGCCCGGGGAAGCAGGGGACGAGGAGGAGGAGGCGCTGCTGCTGCTGCCGCCGCCGCCGCCGCCCGAGGCTGAGACGGACTGGCGCTTCGTTGACGGCGAGATGGAGGCGGTGGCGCTGCGGGACCTGCCCACCGCCACCATCGCCTGCAACCTAGACCCGCGCGTCTTCCAGGACGGCCCGTGCCGGGTGAGCGCGGCGGGCAGGCCCGCCCCACGCCGCGGGACGGCGGGCAGGGCCGCGGGCCGGCTCCCTCTGCCGGCGAACAGCCGCCGCCGCTCGGCTCGGCCGGCTCCCGCCCCCCGGGGCCGCCGCTGCCTCAGGCTGCTCGTGTGGGGAGCGGCGGCCTGCGGCGGGGGCGGGCGCTGCGGGCCGGCACCCTGCGGCGGCGGCGGGGGGGGTGGTGGTGGTGGTGGGTGGGTGGGTGTGAGTGAGAGAGAGAGAGAGAGAGAGAGAGAGAGGCAGGGGGGGGGGCGGCGGCGCGCGGGGGGGGGGGGGGGGGGGGGGGTGGGGGGGTGGGGGGGGGGGGGGGGTGTGAGTGAGAGAGAGAGAGAGAGATAGAGAGAGAGGCAGGGGGCGGCCCGCCTCCGCCCGGGTGTCGGCGGGCGCCTTGGTCTGTGAGGCCGCCCCTCCCTCCGGAGGTAGGGGGGCCGAGGCTGTGGCTCTGCGTCCCCGCACGCTCTCCTGGAGCGAAGCGAGTACCGGGAGGCGCGGCGGCTCTGCCCCGGCTGGCCGGCCCCTCCTCGGGCGCCGTGTGTCGAGTCCTCTCGGGTCTGATCCAGGGGCTCAGTCCCGCGGATTCACTGACCTGAACCCGTAGGGTCAGGGCGAAGAGGTGCATAGACCAGAAGCGGGGGGGAAAAAACCCCAAACCTGCCCTCGACCACTCTGTTTCGAGCGTTGGGGCTGTGGTTTAGCGAGGAAGGGCAGTTTGTTGATGCACCCGAAGGCGTTTGGCGAGACAGGAGGCGGAAGGCAGCGTTTGGAGAGCGGGGAGCGTGGCAGGCAGGCGGTTAGCGGGCAGGGGTGCGAGTGGGTGCAGAAACCGCCTGCCTGCAGGCAAAGGGAGTTGTTGGGTAGCACGCACAGATCTGTAGCGCTTGCCTGAGTTGAGGACCACTTTGTTTAAAAAAAAAATAATGAGAACTACCAGCCGTTGTTCCGGAGCAGAGAGAGGTAATGGCAACTGTCAGAGGGATACTATGAACTGTCTGCAGTAAACTGCAGCTCTAGGTGTAATAAGTGGACATAAATATTTCAGAATTGCTTCTCACATTATCTGTGGCCTTCTTGATGAAGAGGGAATTCAAATAAGTCTTAATTTTTCATCCTTTTACTTGTCCTAGCCTTGGCCAGAATTAAAGAATGAGTGAAGCGAACTTTTCCCTTGTTTTTTATAGCAAAACCAACTATCAAGCTCTTATTTTCTAGTGACTTTGATACTGAAGGAGATGTTTAGTTTTTAAACAGATTGAAATTAAATGAAATGAACTTGAAAAACTAGGCAATAATTGTACTGGTTTAAAATCCTATTAAAATAATTGGCTGTCTCTTTGTGGAAAAACAACTTAGAGTTGTAGTAGTGCAACAGCTCAAACCTGCTAACATTTATAATGCATTAAAAATGAGCTGGAAATAGGAGATGCAGCTACATTGTATTCCAGTTACTTTCTAAGGTTATATAACTTTTAATGGCCATATACTTTCCTATCCCTTCAGGCACCTGCAGGTGTGATGGGAATGGCAACTTTTATTGGGATTTACCCTATTTACTTAAATTCAGGATCACTCCAAGTATGCTTAGGAAAACGCCTATAATCAATTCTACGTAGTAACAGTATTTTCTCACATGGATTCTTGTGACCTTGACATGCATGTTTTGAGACAGCAGTTAGATGGATGACAACGTAGACACATATTCTCAGGCAAGACCAGGAGGTATCTGACACTTAAACCATTTTTCTCTTTCTGTTTTGATTCCAAAGAATCTCTGTCTTCAGACACCTAATTTAGATCGGGACAAAGTCTTATGTATCCTTAACACTACAAAAAACCCCCACTTTTTTTCTTTCGTGTCAAGAGCCACAGCAGGAAGGAATGCAGATTTCTTAAAATAATAACAAATTAATTTGAGGTTAATCATCACAGCATGAACTGTGCTATCTTAACCATGGATGACAGCATGCACAGTTACTGCAGCATAGCTGTTGCTTTTAAAATTTAAATTCCTAAGGCGTAGAATGGAAGAATTATTTTGAACTTGAACAAATGTGTATCCAAGAGGGAAGAAAAGTCTTTCTCAAAGCTTTATAAATAACAGAAAAGAAAATGTTGAGGTGCTTGAGACCTGGTGTTTTATGAATGTGGTAGGTGTACACGGATTTTTAATAGATTGAAAAAACAGCTTAGTTTTTTGCTAACTGAATCTCAGCCATTGAAATATATAATTTAGCTTCATTTAATACAGTTATAAAGATGGCAAGAGCTAACTCTTTAAAGCTGGAAATGTACAGCTGCTGTGTAGGAAAACAGCAGATTCATGGAATGGTACATTTTTAATGTGTTCTGTTGGCCAAATGTCGGGCAGTTGCGAAGAGAGAAAAGGTGGGATGAGACACTAAGGCTGGATCTCAGACTGGATGTGTGAAAGGTGGCTTCAGCATACTGCTGTTGGATGGTATGAAAAGGACAAGGTTATGTTAAAAGTGGGGAAAAGATTAGAGTCTTCCACGCACACATCCAGTTTTACCTTAACATTTACTGATTCTGGTATCCAAGAAAAGGAAGATGTTTTGGTCTAAAGTGACAACTTAGCATCTGAAAACTATTCCAAGATAATTTTAAAAGGCTATACTTCATTAGGGTGTTAATTTTAAGAGAATTCACTTTAGTTTACTATAGAGTGTATACAGAAAAGTCAGACTTGCTCTTAGTGTAGCAAATGGCTGTGTGGAACTTTCTAAGATGATAAAGGAATGAGTAAAGGTATTGTAAAATATAACATCACCAGACATAGTGTTTTATAAATATTTTGTGTATTTTAGTATGTGCAATATGTTATCTTCTGTTTGTGAACTTCCTACTTTTTCCAGTGTATGTAACACTCCTAAAATACCTTGTCTACATAGTTAGTGGGTTTTTTTCTCTTCAGTAGGCCCCCTTAATAATCCTGGATTGCCCTATTTGAGGAGGATTGATCCAATCAAAGGTGAGACAGGACAGCTAGGCAATGGCTGACAACAACTATTTCTATTTTGCCTTCCCCTTTCCCAAACAGTGATTTGCACTTGAAATGCTGGTTGTACATTCTTGCTCTTCTTATCTTTTTTTTTTTTAATTGAGGTATTGATGTCACAGTTGAGAAATCTGAAGAAATTTTATTGGGTTTGTGATTAGTCTGTTAAAACCAGACCATCCTATCAAGTAAGGTAATAGTTCTAGTAAATGGCAGTTTGTTCTCTGCTTTATTCTCATAAGAAAGAATGTGACTTGCTTAAATACCTCATGGGTAGTTTTTCAATGTCAGTTTCAAAATCGTCCAGAGAACATTTAAATACTGACTCTCTAGTTTTTCTAAAGCACAGTTGGAAGAATACCTATAGATTCTGCATCCTTTTCTGTTTTCACTGAAGTACAAGAAATTATCTTAAATTAAAAACCTGTATCTGATCTTCAAATTGGCTAATTACCTTAGAAAAATGCTGTTCTGTTTTTCTGAAATGTCTTCTACCTTTAACCCCCAGCTTTTTGTTTGACTGTGTACTTGAGGAATTGTAATTCTTTCCTAGGGAAAAGCAATATTTCTTTATACAACATACAGATGAGTTTGATCTATTGTAACTGTATTCCTGTGTACTCATTTAAAAAAAAGAAATGTCAGTAGCTAATTACCAGAGCTAGCAATTACGCTTTTGCGTATTTCCATCCTTCTCAACTGGTATTCAATTTTTAAGAGCCTTTTTATGTCAGTAGAGGACACTCGGATTTTTTTTTTTATAGAACTTGTACTGTCAAATGGCAAGTCCGGCAGGTAATGTGCTTGCTTGTATCTTGTAATCCTGAAGGGATGTGGCATACTTCACTGATGACTTTAAAGTTCTGAGTACAGCCACAGGGGGGCTAGATAACTTCATTTATGCCCTGGTAGTCTCCTGCTAAGTAGGTTACCTAGGTCTATTCTAACTGTCAGGTTTCCATTTCAGCTTAATCGTAGACGAGTATCGCTCATTTAATTTGTGAAAAGTAAAAGAGGAACATAAGGAATACCTAGAAAGAATTCAACTTTGGGCTACTGAGAAGAGAATTGGTTTTTAGGGCTAAGAGATGAAAGACTTGTGATGCAGCCAGTTTTCCTTAGAACAGGTTGAGTTCCTTAAATTACTTTAAAGTATCTATAATTACCCTAATCTGCTAAATCTTGCAAGTTACTGCAAACTAATGAATGTAGCAGAAGGTTTCCCGTAGTTAATGAAAACTTACATTCATAATTACTCTTGAAAACAGGCTGTTGTATCGTGATAATAGTCTTTCTCTGGAGCTTGCTAGGGAAAACGTCACTGAAAGTTGGATTTTTAAAGAAACTTAGCTTGATTGCTTTTAAGTGCACTAGAAGTAGGAGTGAGCCAGTCTCCTACAGTAGTCTGTGTCCTCACATAACCTCCAGTGGCAAGGATAAGTAGAACTGGCTGTGAAACAGTGACTGTGATCATTTATTTAAAAAAAAAAAAAAAAAAAGATTATAATTGTGCTTGACGATAAGGCCTAAATAAGGTCAGAAATCTCTGCAGTAGCATAACTAAGAAAAAAGCAGTAATGGCAGGTGTATTGAATCTTGTTAATGATTATCATAGCTTTAAAGTTCTACTCTTTAGCTTTATATAGTTTCAGTACGGAAAAACTTGTTTGTGAACTGATCTGAAAATAAAGCAGTTGTTAAATGAGCCATGCTTTTAGAAATTTTTAATTGACTTACAGCCTACTGGAATAATCATGAGATGTTGAATGTATTTCGTGTTTTTTAAATACTTAGAGAATTACTTCTACTTTACAGGAAGTCTGTCAAATTTCTCAGGAGTATTTACAAAACTTTCTTTACAAAATAGTACTTGGGTTTTGTGGTAATCTCTTCCTGTCTCAGTCACATGCCTCATTAATCCTTTTACTTAAAGTTTATTAATCCTCTTAAGTCACATTTAAAAAAAAAAATTTAAAAGTAAATTTGAAAAAGGTGAGTGTTTTTATGTGTTTATAGTTTTGTGACCACAGCTCTGGTTTTGGCAAAATGTTCCCTAATGGCAATGTAAAAATTATTTAATGGCATCTGTACTTTTCTGCTTATTTTGAAGGTTTTTATTCTCTGCCAGTGTTTTTCTCATAGTTTTTTTTGTGACAACATTTAGAGCTCTTTCTATGCTATTGCTTTGCAAAAAAGCCCAGGGTTAAGGTTATTGTTCAAAATCATATCCCAGTAAACTGTTTTTACACGTAAAACGATTAAGGATGATTTAAAAAAATAAGAAATCATCCATTATGCGAACTTTTGCAATAAAACTTCTGGAAGTATTTAGCTCCTGTACTTTTAGATGATGCAGATTTATTCTGAAGCTATTAACAGGTTAAGGTAGACTTTTGAGTTGACTAGAAGTCTGGAAGCCATATAACTATAATGCTATGGCTGACGTAATAATCTTTGATGTTGCAGTAGAGCATAATACCATCCTAATGCATTTTTATGGCTCCTGGGATACATTGTCTGCCAAGTGCACAAGCAGGACTTGTTCATATCTCTGCATCTGAGGACAAACATGAACTCCTGAGAGTCACTGGGATGCCTAACATCCTCAGCTTCTGAGGGTCTTTGGAAAAAAATAAATCTTTTCTTGTCTAAAAAGATGGCATACTTTATGAATAATATGGAGAGTTCTAACACTTTATACTGTGTATGCATTCTGTATGGAAACCTTAGCAATAGTCATGAAGAGGTGAAATATGCAGAGTAAAGTTAAGAGTATTCCTTGCTTTGAAGACAAAAGCTATACACATAGATATTTTAATGCTTGTAGTTT
Source organism: Sagittarius serpentarius (assembly GCA_034782735.1). Lineage (NCBI taxonomy): Eukaryota > Metazoa > Chordata > Aves > Accipitriformes > Sagittariidae > Sagittarius > Sagittarius serpentarius. The sequence goes on along the minus strand of JAVKLA010000058.1, from coordinate 4,048,678 downwards.
GATTGGTGACAATGCTGTCCTGGTTTTTTGTCCATTCTTTCTATCCTATGCCTTAATGAGAAAATGTAATTAAAATATGAATACTGTTCTACATATTATCAAGTATTAAAGTAGTATTCAATCTTAGTGTGTCTGTTTAGTTTAAGGATGGTGTCTTCAGTCTTCTTACTTGAGTAGCTTCTTTTTGGCCTGTGAGCCTGGAGTAGGTTTTCTAGTTGCTTCTTTCCAGTTCTCATGTGGGATGCCGAGAGGTGATTTGAATAAATTTCAAATAAATAATTCAATGAAATTCAAATCACAAAGGTGATTTGAATAAGTTTTGAGCTGAATACTCTCTTTTCAGCTGGAGTAGAAGGATTTGAAGAGACTGTACAGTATAAAATTTTTTAGTCGAGACTGCTTTTTTCATGTACTTGGACTTTGGGGCATTGAATAGTGATTTAGATGGCTTCCTTTAACTGTTGTCCACATTATTTATAATTCTCATGAAAGTACAGATAATACCATGAAACTGTAGTAAAAAGGTTGATTTCACAAGGAGAGGGAGAATTATTTTAATTTCTGTAGCTCTTTGTTGTGCTCAAGGCATTTCAGAGTGCATCATAACCAAGTGAAACCTTGATAAAATAAGGTGCTAACAGAGAGCCCCCATGCTGAAGCTTTGCGTATATTGATCTTGTTAGAGGAGGTATTTGAGAGCAGATTCAGGTTTATATCACACTTGGACCCTCTATAGGTCTTCTAGGTCATGTGAAAATATCAAAATACTTATTTCTATGTCAAAAATCACTACTAGTTAAGTCCTTAAAGTGTGCTGATCATTCCTTTCTTTGAGCAAAGTATGCAAATACCTTTGTAAGTAGAAATAAAATGGAAGTATATAATATTTATATACTATGCTAATGTAAGCCATACGTACGGGGTGAAAATAAGAGTAAGCAACAGTCAAATTTATTGTTTAGAAACAATTTCAGCAATGCTGCACAAGATAGTTGTTGTGTGGCTTAAAAATACCTAGAAGTAAAAACAAATATTGTAAAATTGTCATTAATAGCATAGATGTTGGAGGTACTAACAAAGAATATTTCCCTATGATCCAATGCTCTTAATCATTAGCTCAAAGTCATGAAAAAAGATCATAGGCAAGATCTGTGCTACAACAAGATTAAGGGCTTTAATCTTCCTGGAGAATCAAATGGAAACTTTAAAGAACTTTGTCTGGTTTAAATCACTGTCTCTGGTCACACCAACAAGTCTAGTACCATTAGAAGACTATGGAGTGCATTTCCTTATATCCTTTGCTGTGTTATCTTTTTTTAGGAACAAACTTGGCTTTGTTCTTCAGGAATACTGGCACATACATACCAGTGTAAAAAGAAAAATAGAAAAATACCTACAGAATGTTAGATGTAATACTAACTTGAAAATTATCACAAACACCTCTCAATAACATAAGCATTAATAAAATGATTAAGATCAGCAATGACTGAACTGTCCTATGCAGAATAAGTTTAAAATGATAAAAAGACAGTGTTTTTGGCAGCAATCATATAGAAAGCTTAACTCTACAGCGGTTTGTTACTGAAATTGTTTATTCAGTTGGGCAAGTTTTAATAAGCAATGTTTATAAACTTACAAGTAATATTGGTCATTAATAAAGAATACGCTTTTTAGTGTCATAACTGAATGTTGGAAGAACTGAAAATGGAAGATGAGGAAAATAATTTAAAAATGGTTACACAAAGTTCATATGTGGTACATTAAACACAAATGATATTGTAGCCTGGGTTTTGTTCTTACATGTGTGAAAACATACTGGAGATCTGGATGTGTGGTTTTGATGCTTTGGGTTTTTTCTTCTTGGAGATGCTTCTCAAGTTAGTGAGGAAAAATTAAATTTTTGTTGTTACTGATAAATAATCAAAGAGCTGTTTTGACACCAGTGTGGCAGGTAAAACTGAATGTGAAAGAACTGGCGAAGCTAGTTAATGTTTTCTATGTACTAATTTATAAAAAATGTAAGATAATTTAGAAGCCCTGCTTTTCACTGAGACTTCAACTTGGTAAAACAGAAGTCCCACAACTATGACATGGAGACTGTGGGTGGGGTTTTGAGTGTTGGTTTTTTGTTGTTTTTTTTTTTTTCTTTTTTCCCCTCAAGGTGATACAGCTGGTGATAGAATTATCTGAGGGGTGGACCCAACTGAGACTTGTCAGTAACGTAAGGACTTCACGTTGTCTGTGACGAGAGGTTTTTAGACAACTCTGGCCTAAAAGCAACTAGAAATGACTTTATAATTATTTACAGTGGTTTTTTTATTCAGATAGCCAGAACCTGCCCCTACTCCCCAAGGGAAACTATTTTTTAGATTTGAGGAGATCATTCATGCAGTATGAATTATTGTAACCTGGTGTTTATGAAGGATTTTCAGGTGCGCTTTTTTTTTTTGAGAAAAGAAAAAGAGGGGGGAAAAAAAAAACTGACTTGGGCCCCATCACATTCTACCAAAGAAGTCTGGAGTGTAAAGGATTGTCATTTCCATGAGAGAGGGGAGATGTGGGAGTGAGCCGCTATGTGGAATGTTTGTACTCATTTTTCTCATAAACTATGAGAATATGCTGGAAATGCATTAGTGAAGCTGAAATATTTGGTCTCTTCAATGAACCTGAAGCTGGGACTGAGGTCTAAAATATGTTGGTTTTTTTTTTTTTTTTTTGTGTGTGTAATGCATAATTAAACTCTGGAAGTCGTCCTAGGATGTTTGGGATTCCAGGACCCTAATATTAAAGGGGTGGGACTGATTCATGAGTAGTAGTATCTTATCAAGCACAGTGATTAGGGTGTAACTTAATCCTCAGAGTTTGTGAAGTGCTATTGCCAGGTTTAGATGGGAGAAGAGTAGTCTATACGTACCTGGCTTTTTGTGCATTTGTCTCTTCCTCCAAGCATTTGTTACTGCCAGAGATAACTAGAATGGCTTTCTTCTTTTCATTAACTGTTTGAGTCATTATTTATTACTGGTCCCACTCAAAAGCACAGCTATCAATACTCACAGTATGTGCAGTGGATTTAACTTATTAAACTGTAACCTCATGGTCCAAGACAAACTTTCCTCTTCACTTTGCAGATTTTCAGATAGTTCAGAAGTTAATAGGTGCATTTGAATTATTTTTTCCTTTTTGAGGTTTCCGTTTTTGGAGTTATTTTGATGTTGGCTGACTTCCTGGAAGGAAAATGCACTCTTAGCTATTGAGCTGAGAGTACATTGCAAACCTAATGAGCTGGATTTTAGTTACTTGTTGTTCCTGAAGTACAAAATGTATTGTGAAAATGCAACACGCACATACACTGTGAACACCATAAACTGTGAGACAGTATATCTCTTTGATGCAACAGTGGTTTTAGGAGTGGTAAATGTGACCAAACTGCCCTATTACGAGAGGAAAGTAGGAGTTTGTTGAAAGTATCGCGATTAGTTTTTCCTGTCTAAATTCAGCCTGGCTGAAGGATGTTTCTGACGGGATAAACTTGAGTCATTTGGCAGACGACTGGCAAGGAGAAGAATAAGGTGCCTTTGGCACTTCTCTCCTGGAAGCTACATTGTAGTTGCCCTATTGAGAAACTGCAGAGAGCTTTCTTGAGGCATACATAGACATTGCTTTAAAAGCTTAATGCTCTAATAGGTGTATGTCCAGTCTTTTATCCATAAATATGCTGGATTGCATGTTGGCTTTGAGTGGAGATTATGGTGAGATGAGGATTGTTTGATAAATGGATTGATATGTATGTGTGTCTGTATCATACTCTTTAGGAAAAAAAAAAAATCTCGATGTCCTTAAAAATAGTCAGACTTTGACTTTTAGATGCTGTATAGGCAAGTAAACCACAATCACTTTATTTTCTTTCATTGATGGAATACCATTGTGAAAGCTTCCGTGAAGGTTTGGGCCTGCTTTCAAAACAAGGGACTGTCTGGATGAAAAGGCCTCTTAAAAATCAGATGCTTTCCAAATAAAAACTGGCTGAAAAACACGGAGAGCTGTTTCTTTTTTTTCCTAGAGGTGCTGTTTGCTGTCTCTGTAGAGACAGGAAGCCAGAGTAATGGAGCTGGTGAACTGCCAGAAGATGCAAGCTGTATTGTTACAATAAATTGGTTTTTTTTCCTCTTTCCAGTTTGTAGGTAAAGAAGCCATTCATAGTCCATACAGTTAAATAAAACACATCTGTGGGCTTCTAGTGAAAATATGAGAAATGCAGGGTGTAACCCAACAAATGCAGATAATACACGTTATGAAATATGTTAAGAACAACTCCCATCTCTGACATTTCATTAGAGAATTTTGATAATTATTCAGGGCTTATGGCTTTGCTAGGAAGCTGCAGTACTAATACATCCATTACTAGAGAAAGCTGAGGCTACTTTTAGTCCTGCTTTTTGTCTAAAAAGGGGAATATGTATGTTACAGACTGGTTTGCCCAGTTCAGGGAAGAGGATGAAATTAAATATGGGCAAAAGAAGAAAAGATAAGAACTAAAATGTAAATTTCTTGCAGGTTGTGATATTAAATAGTGAGATTTTCTTGTGTCAAGCAGAACATACATACTTGTGAAGTATTGTAGAGAAAGCTTATGTGTGTACTTGTGTAAGCGAGAGGGAATCAGTGGGAACTCATGAGTGGTATATGTCCAACTTCTGAGGTAAGTGGATGCTTCTTTGCAGGATGAAATTTTTTTTTTAATCAATTTCCTGTAGTTAGACTACTTGGCACTTTGGCCATATCACATCAAGCTGATAGCAAAGATCAGTTGGCTAATGGAAACAGTGATTAAGGGCTTGAATTTTCCTGAAGCTCCAGGGAGATAGTGAAACAGCTGCTGTTGCAGGCAGTGGAAAGTATGAATAACTCTTGCCTGGGGTTGTATAACCAAAAGAATAATCGGATCAGAGACTAGGTTAAGTTGTTGTGACTTCTATTAAAAATGCTGTTAGCCCATGTGTTCACGCCTCATTACAGCATATAATTTAAAGACACTAAATAGAGCCCACCTATTAGGTATAAATAGATAAAGCTTTCACATTGGGGTCAGATATTTTTCTCTTGAGAAGGGAGTAGGGGAGAAGGTCATTTGCCTGAGAGGTATACAAAAACTTTTGAACATATTTTAAAAGTTTTTTTTTTTTCTTTGGTATATGCCAAGCAAACTTTAAAAGCAATTTTAGTAACCTAGTCCATAGCAGAGTAAGTGCTGTAATTCTTCACAGGAGAGGATTTCAGGAGAGATTGTTCCTTAACTAAATGCTTGAGGTGCAGCTATGTCTCTTGTTTCTTCCTTAGTAAGCTGCCAAAATAAAACTCAGTTCTTATCAATATTAGACTGTGATGATGAAGTTTTTCTCTCTTCAGCTGAAAAAAGTAAAACCCAAAAATTTCTCTAGGAAGGGCGGGGGAAGCAGAAGATAGAATGAAATGCAGAACTGTATTGGTTTTCAGCAATGTTAATTGAAGTGCAAGTTGATACACAAAAAACATTGCCTTGAATATCCAGGATGTTATAATGGTTTCAGGAGTTATTTTCGAATACTCATTTTTTTTGTTGTTGTTTCCCCCTTCAACCAAAACAGATGTGTTCTCCCAATATAAACAAAGAAATTAAATGCATCCTGAAAGCTCTGCTGTTAAGTACCTCAAAAGCTTTAGATGCCAATGTTTTTTGTTACCAGTAGTGTTTCAATAGCAAAATTACCCTGAGGTATCTCTGATTAGGTCAGATGGTCATGTGTCTATTTTGCTGGGTTTTTTTTTAATGCCAAGATATTGCCACTAGCAGTTGAAGTAATTAAGCCCTTGTGTTGCTGTTGTGTGGCTGCTGTAACAAAAAGGTTAGTTGCATAATTAGCTTCATGAACTTTGCAGAGAGGCTATTTGACTGTTAAAAAGCTATAATTGATTATATTGTAGTATGTTTGCAAATACAGGTATTATAATTTACCACAGTATCTAGTATGTCACTAACTTAATATGCCTGAGAAAATTACAGTATGTTAGACATTAAACTTACCAAAAATGGATGTGATTTAGGAAGAAATCCAGACACTTCTGTGGCTCCTTTTATTATCTTTATTAGTATATTTTTTAAATGCTTTTGAAATTTCTAGGTGCGCTTAGTATGTTCTTAGAACTACAATAACTAATTGCAATTATATTGTTCTTCTGCTACCTACCAAAACATTCCTGAAAAGTATTTTGAAACTATCTTCCGTTCTTCCTTCCCTGACTCCAGTGGAAAATTTCATTCTTTAAAGTTCACAAAAATACCAGCCTGCTTCTGAACAACTACTGTGGTTTTCTAAAGACTTCTGTGTCAAGAGTAATTTTTTTCCCTTGACTTTTGTTTTTCCCTTAGTCACAAGGAATGTATCAGAAGATGGTCAGAAGATGAACACTGCAACTTTTACTTGCCTATGATAATATCTTTCATGCTTAAACAAATACTGTTGTCATGCTATAAAGAATTAGCCATTAAAAAAGCCCCAAAACACATGTTCTTTTCATACAGTTTCGTCCTTGTCTTCCTTCTAACTTTGCACTGCCTCAAGTAGTAGTTTTGGCATAGTATAGTTGCATTTTTTAATGATAGTAAGTAGTGAATTGCAGAAATATTTTTCATTAAATTTCATCAGGATTATGGCCATATTGTCACTCAGTATCACAGTTCATGTACCTGTCATAGCTGAAAAACCACCATAATAATTTAGAAAAATGTTTTGAGGACAACTCCTGCTTTACTTTTTGGAAATGACAGCTAAAGTTCAAAAGAAAAAAAAAAAACACTAAAACAAACATTCATGTTGCAAGTTTAAAAAAAAAAAAAAAGCCAAGGTAGTATCCAAGTTTAGTTTCAGCTGTTAACCATCTTTGTCATTTAAAGGATAAACCGGGTATCTTAGGTAAAATTTGGCATGCATATGGAGACTGAATTTTATATTAAGTGCATCAGAATGATAGCTGACAACATGCAGCAAAGCATATTTGTATGAACAGAAATGCCCCAAGCTCCCACTTTGCTTTTAGAAAACAGAAGCAGCAGAAGTGAAAGTGAGAGGAGGAGGTTACTCTTGTGGTGTGATGAGGGAAGTGTTGATGAGTTAGACTACTGAGGAAGCATCCTGGCAACACCAGCCTTGCAGTCTTGGAAGAGGCCATTCTTTCTGAGCAGCTGCCCTGCACTCCACTGCCCTTATCACGAAAGCAGGGACTGGCAGGGCTTTTGAAGGCTCTGAAGGCCGCCAAGTAGATAAGAAGGCTACAGCTGGATAGCTGCTGTGGGTTGTGAGTTGCTTCTAATAGCACAGTTCACAGTTTCTAAGAAGTGCACCTTAGAATTGTCATCAGATCTTGCAGCATTCCTGGACTAGGTTATATGTATGCACAATCTTGTGCAGTGTTGTCAAACTATCATCGCGTTCTGGCATGAATGAACTGCGTGTGTGTGAGAATGTTGCCCCTTTGTCTCTTATGTTTGTTCCTTCCCTTCTGAAAATGCTAAGCATACTCTTAAAGCTGATGAAAATTCTGAGATCTGTGCATGTTCAATGGAAACAAAATTGAAATTGCCAGCTTCTTTCTTGTGAACTTCTGAAGGGCTGTCTTTTAGATACTGTAAATGACAGCAAATTTTATTTTGCTAGCTCAAAATAATAATACCTACTAGAATAAACCTCTCACCCCATAGATGATGCAGTCCTGAAGGTGTGTTTGAAGCCAAAAATATACACAAAATGTTTGCTAGTTGAAGTGAATTAACCAGTATAAAATTATGTGCAGCTGCTTAATTCTTAGGCACTGCTGTGAGTCAGTTTTTCCCCTCCATAATGCACAGATGTTCAGGTGTTACAGAACACCACACTGATTTTGAAGCTTTTATCTCTGAAAATGTTCTAAACTAACTTTTTATTTAATAGCAGACTTTTGTTAAGAATATTTTTAGTGACTGTCTCATGGTAGATTCCTGTAGCAGTCAGTGCAGGAAGTAAACGACTACTGAACAGTCAAGCCCCATTGTAATTTGCAATACAGAGGCGGTGAAGAAGAGTCTTGTATGACATAGTTGGGACCTGAATTGATGCTATTTAGAGAGTCCTTTGGTCTGGGAAACAGATGATGACACTGGTGTCTATTTTTTGAGGGGTGTTTCTTTTCCACAGTTAAATCAGCTATTGAAGTTATTTGTAGTAGATCCATTCTTTTAAATGCCATGGTGAGTAATGAAACAGAAGGCATGTGAAGCTTTGAAGTCTAGTATCACTTCTAAATAAATAAATTTTAAAAAGTCCTAGATTATAGGACAACCAGAGGGAATGATAAGAATTAACTTCTGATCACTTAGTGGTTGATCGTAAATTGAAAAGTGGAAGTTACTTAAATCTGTGCTGTCTTTGCTTCTGTGTCTCCCTTTCCTAGACTAAACCTGGTTTAAAATCCTGTAGCTCAGTGTTTGGGACCTATAGTTAGTTTAACCATAATTATTAAGAGGGCAGTTGCGCCATCATCTTACCCTTAAAAATTGCACAAGTATAAGCTTCAGGTACAAGCTAAAAGATCCTGTGAAAGCCAAGTAACAGGAGAACGAAAGCCAGCTGCAACACTTCAGTGCTTCAAAACTGCGATGCAATACAGCCACTTACAGATAAGCTATTGGCAGTTTGTGCTAATGTAGTCCAAAAGCTGAGGTAGTGTCAGTGGAGGAGCCGAGGTCCCTTTCAGGCCCCTGCGCTCCAGGGCAGCTCTCTGGCAAGAGAACCTGCTGCTTGTGTCACTGAGGAAATGGCACAGCACTGGGAACAGTTTTGCTCAGCAGTGGTGTTAGCTTGGAAGATCAGCCACGTTCTTTCTGAACGGTTGGACATACCTAATAGGAGTAAAGGCTAGGAGGACCGAGAAGTTAGCTGTGTGACAGACCATGAGGGTTTGGGGGGAAAATAGTAGTTGGATCTAAAAATCTAAAACCAAAGAATGACCATAAGTAAATAAGCGCTGAAAAGTCTTGATATGTCAACCCAACCAGGTCACCTTAAATCTGGAAGTGAATAATTTTTTTTTTATAGATTGGATGTGGAACACCAAAGTTTGCTACAGAACAGACAGATCTGATTGTATTTATTTTATAGTATATTGGACCCTCATCCATATGAGACAGAAAAAGAATTATTGTAATTGCTGTATCCTGCAGTTGTGTTTAATTACAGATGAAACAGTGTGCAGCAGAGCAATTTAAAAGAGAATTGTTCCTAGTTTAGCAGTGTGGGGTGGTTTGGTGAGGTTTCTTCCTCTCTCCTATAAGGAAGAACATACCCTGGAAAGCTTTGTTATTACAAGCTGATTTATCTTTAACTGGTAAGTTTCTGAGCCTGGAAACAGGCAGCTGACACTTTCTGGTAGTTGATAATGTAGCTTCTCTCGTAAATTCACGAGACCATGGTTTCTTAAGGGAACTGCTGGTAAGATTTTTTTGTGTGTGTGTGTGTCTTCCTCACTTCTTTTTTCCAACACACTTAATCTTTTAATGTATTTGCACATTATTGTTTAATCTCTTCCACTCTTTTCCCACTTCTCTCCTCCCCGCTCATTTTAAGTATCACTTTTTTGCTGACTGTTTTGGTTAGTACTTTGCATACTGTCTTATTTGAAGACTCTGTAATTCTTTTGCATTTAAATCTGCAAAAACCTTGTTGTAACATTTAGGTTGCGTAATGTAGAACTGGAAATGCTTGTTGTAAGCTCTTTTTTGCTCTGCTTGGCAGGTTTGAAATGTCAGCTAAAATTTTCTGAGTTGGCTTTAGAAACAACCAAGGTAGTGCTTTCCTTAGAGGCTGTCAGAATCAAGTGAGTTTGAGAAGTGACCAGTCTGTGGTGGTTAAAAATAGTGTTTATGACACTGACTCCTAAAAGAGTGTCTGTTAATCATTCACAAGCTGTTTTTATGAAGAACACCTGAGCACATTAATATATTTTCCTCGTAGTCAAACTTGTGAAATAAAACACTTTATCTCCAAGCTTTTTACAGAAGTAGTTCAATCAAAACCCGCTTAATCCAGAAAAAAATGATAAGCCTTAACTGTTCACATGGGAAGATGTCTTTGTTTCTGTATTTACTCAAAAGCTAAGCATACAGTAGTACTCTTTCCTTTGACCAGGACGTTATTGTTGCAGTAACTTAATGAAGTTCCTCAGAAATACCTTGGAGAGTGGCATTAATAGCAAACAGACTAAGAATAGCTCAGGGTAGCGCCCTGAAGGGAGCTGTCTGCCTTTCTTCCTTGGCCGGAGAAAAGGCATCATGGGTATATTTTCCAAAACAGGGTTTGGGGGACTACAAGAACAAGTAAACAAGAAATATGAAAGCACAAGGGAAACGTGAGAAATTACATCCATGTTTAATATCACAGTGAAATTTCTTTAATATTTAACCTTCACTGGGAAATAGGAACAATTTTATAACACTGAAAACCTATTTTGATAGCACTGTTCTACTTGTATGAGTGATAACCTATGTTTCTAAAATTGGTAAAAATGAATAGAGCATAGAATGTAAACTCTATGGGGCTTAATGGAAGTCCGGCAGAACTTGCCTGAAGCAAGGACTGTAAAGCTCTCATCAAAATGAAATTTGTAAGTCATATTCAAGCCATGAGAAATTTGAGCAGTGCTTTGTTAGACTGCCTGGGAAGGGAGGAATTGGGTAATCGATTGCCCTTTTAAGCAGGAAAGGATGTCTGGTGAGAGAAATCAACCTGTTACCCATTGAATTGCACAGAGGCAGCAACCCAGATATAAATAATGGGAAACGATGTTGGATGTAGTTTCACTATAACCAGAGCTTCTCTGCATAGTAAACAAAATTAAGTTTCCCTAAATGTCTTAATGAAAATGGGAGGAGATGAGGGTCCTGGGAACTACTTTGAAGACTCATTTGTTTAAGTCGTACCCTCCTGGTGTGGGCTTGATCAGACAGAGGGTAACCAGAACTTTGATCAAGTGCTCAAGTCAGCTTCACTGGTGTGTGCTGTGTTGAACTTGACACCAAAAGGGATTTTAGAAACCAGTTGGGCAAGTAGTTTCAGAAAACTTATAATTACTTCACAGTCCATCTGTGTAAACAAACTCTTTGTAGTGTTGTGACTTCCAAGAAAAGAACAAACTTTTAATAGAAGATGCAAGTATTGAGAGGCTCTTTCTAAATTTCCTTATTTAAAAAAAAAACAAACCAAACTCCTGTTTCCTAGGGCATGTAAGTCTGGAGTTCTAGTAAATGGGGATATATATGAAATGGAGTGAAAAATGTGCATATGTTTTTTGGGTTTTTATAATATTTTTGGGGAAAAATAAGCATTGAAAATAAACACTTAGATTTCTTTTCAAGATTTTTAAACAAAATCAGATTAAACCCCCCCCCAAACTCCTGTCCCCAACCTACCCTCTTTCCCAGTTTCTCAAGACTTAAGTCTCAAGACCTTTTGCAGAGAAGGTTTCCTCAGAGGTGCTCCTCTTAAGAGGCCGAATAAATTTCTTGCCATGTGGAACATAATTTTCACTTAAATCTTGAATCAGGCTTGTGTTTATAATTACCACCCTTCTATAAAGAAGCAAGAAGAATTGTTTGGGAAACTTCAGTTCTGTTTACGAGTGTGTCTATAGATTTGGCATTCAGATGTATATACTTGACTGTTGGTTTTCTCTTCCTACATACACAGTGATAGAGGATAAGTGTCCTGCTATTTAAACACTGTTGCCCTTTCTGGGTTAATGGGAAGGCCATTAGATCTGCTGACAGCTCTGCTCTTTGAAGCTTCTTTTTGTAGGAACTGTTTGTATTTTCACTGGAGCCTAACAGCCTCTGGCTCTTGAGTTTGCCATAAAGTCAAATTATTGTAGCCTGTCCTCATAGTCTTACCTTCAGTTGTATTAAACAGGTAACTTTGTATTTCTGAATAGTTTCGAGGGGGTGGTTATGTCATTTTGTCAGCAGCATCTAAGCAGTGATAAATCCCTTCTAAGAGGAGCTTACAGATAAGGACTTGATCCTTCTTTCATTTAGGAAAGTGGCAATGTTACAGCATTAACTTAAACTGGGAACAGAATCAAGACAAAATAGTGATGTCAGGATCAGGACAGGCAAGAGAGGATAAAACAGACTATTAAAGAATGTACTAAGTCTAGTTAAATAGCGAAGTAGAACTGTGTGTAAGCCTGGAGTAACTTGTTTAGGAAAACAAGTGTGTGCATGTTTGCCATGATGGCAGTTATTCTGGGTATAGGAGTGCTTAAGTTAACAAAATTGTATTTGATAGAACAAAGTCACTAAAACATGCTGTTTGCTTTTAGAGAGAGTCTCAACGATTCACAATTAGAAACTAGACAATGAGAATATACTACTTTACATACTGTGCAGACTTTGTAAAACGTTTTCCAGGAAAGTTGAGTACAGCCATGAATCACTTATGGAAAACCCAGTGGAATGAATTAGTCAAAGAAATATTTGAGTGACCACCCTTTGCCTTCTGCTATGAGGAAATAGTGCAGTTTTCCATGATTTTATACAAACCATGTGGCATAAATAAGAAAAGCTATAGTTAGAATAGCAAGCAATTACAGCTGCTGCTCTTTGACTCTCATAGCTTTCTAAAAATGCTTATTTTGAAATAAATATGAAATTTAATATCAGACAAAAAGTGTGGGTATTTTGGGGGAAAACTTCAATTTTTTATTTTTTTTTTTTTTTTAAGATACTCAGGGAATTTCTCTACTTTCTTCCCTGAACTTGGCTGTTCTACCTGTGTTTTCCTGCTGGCATAATTTAAAAGAGGGGGGCATTTTCACTCTCTCTTCTGAAGCTTACTTGTCTTCTCTCCTTTGACTGTCAGACTTTTACTTGCAAGGTAACAACTAAGAAAAGTAAAAGACTGCACAACTGAAACAACTTAACTATAGAAATGGAGGCTTCTGCATCGGTATTCCACAAGTTACGTATTTGATAATGTATGTACACTGCAGCATTGATTACTGTTGTTCAGAGGACTGATGGAAAATGGTACCCTTCTATGCAGTAAATTGGCCAAATTTTTTTTTTTTTTTTTTTTTTTTTTTTTACTGGATGGTAATGATATTTTTTTATCAGTGTAATTGTCAGCCAAGTTCTACAGTCTGTGTGTGTCACCCATGCAAATACGCTGAAGTGTGTGAACTTCCATGCTTCTTGCACTGGCACGTATGATCTGAACAGTGGTGATGATTATGGCATTGCAAGAATAAAAGTGTATAGCCGAAATACCAAAAAAAGTGTGTGGGATGAGGGAGTACAGCTTTCAGTCTTCCTTGGAGCGAATCCTGCAGTAGTTTTTGTGACATGGGCTGCTGATCCAAAAGCCTGGGGGAGCTCTTGGTGTTTGGAAGGGAGTTGCTTGGACTTACTGACAGCCTTTCATAGATATGAAGCTGTGAGTATTGAATGGCTGACAAGTCTCACTTTTTGCTGCTTCTTCCTTGATGAGAGCTGGTTCTGCGAAAGACAATTTTATCCAAGTTCTTTTAGGGGGCTGCATAGGAAGTTGGTTTGTGTTTTGGTTTTTTTTTTTGTTTGTTTGGTGTTTTGATGTTTGGTTTGTTGACGTGTTTTTTTTGTGGGCAACAGCTAGAGCATGGATATAGTCTTAATTAGACCAGTTAGGTCTAGTGGAATAGGTTGAGTATTTTGTTATTTAGTAAGTGAAAGCTGCTGCATTCACTTGTCCTGTTCAGCTAGACTGAACTGTGTCTTGCTAACTTAGTGGGCTATTTTTGAAAGAGGGCAATGTAAAGGAATGGCACTTAGGCAACTTTAACTTTGAATTTCTTTGGAAAGTGTATGGGTGCCTCATTTTTGGTTAAATACATTTGAAGAAGTTTAATGACAAGAAAGGGCTTTTAAAAGTTAATTCTTAGCCATACAAGATAGCATTGAGCTGAACACTGTCCTCCCATCTCTGTATACCAAGCTTAAACCTACCGCTGCACTTTTCCATCCACTTGAATTCTTTTTTTCTCCTCAATTTTTGTCCAGTTGACCATGCTGCAGATAGCCACTAATAATTCTTTCTGTCACTTCTGGCCTTTGTGCTGTCATTCTTAAAACCAAAAGTGTGCATACTGTGCCAAATACACTCTTCAGATTCACGTTGGTTGGTCAGTATGCATTTCAGCCTTCATGTGCAAGCTAGGAGATGGTCCTTCTAAATTATCCTTAGCCTTCAGCCATTTTTAACTTGTATTTTGAGCTCTGGAAACTCCTGGAAAACCAAGACAACCTTTTTTCCTAAGGTAACTTCAGTGATTTTTATTTTTTAAATTTTATTATAGCATGTGGCTTAAGTGAGCCCCTAAAGCTTGCAAATTCCTTTGTACACTAAGCGTATTTCACAGATTGTAGAACAAACATCTGTCTTACTTTGCATTTGTGTCCTTGGCCGTCACCTTCTACAAAATTCTGAATTCTCCCTTCTTTACATCCTGCAGCATATGCTGATACTTGTTCTAGCTTGTCTGGAGGCCCACATAAGCTGCCTGGCTGGCTTCTGCCAAGCAAAATAGCTGACAACGGAGGTCTGCATGCTTCTTCCTTGGTCTTCATGCTCTGCCCAGTCCCTGATATTTTCATGCAACTCTTTGACAAATGCTGTCCTTTAACTCTTTATCCGAGTATCATACTTGATTGAAACTTGCGAAGAGGCTCAAGACAGTCTATTTTTTGCCTGCTGTCTGATGACTTTGAGAAAACTCTCCATATCACTTTAAGGGACGTTTTTCTTCTGTGGATTTATACTTGCATGAAGGAGCTCTTTCAAAGTAAAACACAATAAACAATGCCTTCTTTCCAGATCATTCTTAAAAGGCTTAAGTAATGTCCTGAGGAGATTATCCCTGAATGATGTCTGAATATAGGGTTATAGGCTCTTAGTAATCCTCCAAGTGAATGTAGAGTGCTCCTCAGAAATTCCTGACCTTTTAAGATGCTATTTGCTAATGACTGTGTTCTGCTCTCCAGGTGAGAACAAACTTTATGGGCTTTCTAACATACTTCCTAGGTATACAGCAGTCATAAATTTTCTTTGCTCTGTTCTTGGGTTTTCCGAAGAGACACCAGCTACTCTGGACTCGTGGTTTGTAGCTGCCAAGTGCAGGATGGCTTTGAGGTATAGATGAGTGGGAAGGAATCAGAGTGTTGACCAGGCTTTCGGGTGGTATTGTGTGAATTGGTGATAACTGAGCATCATGTTTGCTCAGTTCAGGTTAACAGCTTTGTTCCAAAATGTCACCTCTTGAATGTCACACCTCTGAAGTAGGGAGGTTTCTTGGAGATTTTTCCTCAGCAGGTTTATTCATGATTGGTTTAAGATGCTGGTTTGCACAGGTGTTAGAGTATTTGAATAGCCTCCATTTGTATAATGTGTCCATACAGACTGACAGAATGCTATGCAGTTCTTATTTACTTGTTCTGGTTTTGCCTCTTACTAAAAATATTTTTTCTCAATGAAACAAACTTCATTAAATAAGTTATTTATATCTTCTAAAATGTTCTCAGCATATAAAATCCTAAGATACTTTTTTGTAAGTCCACTATTCTGTTTAGTCACTGCAATTTTGCAAACTTTTGGATGCTAGTTTTTAGCATTTAAAAGTAATTTTTCCAGGTGGAATCATGTTTTTAATATGAATGGAAAAATAGTTGCCAGTAAATGTACTGTATGAAAATGTTTCTTTCCCTCCAGAATACTTGAAAGAGGGCAAAATTGTAATCCATTTACTATAGACCATTTGACTAAATTCCTTGCAGGAGTGGAAAAATGTTGAAGAAAGACTTTAAATTTTGGAATATACTTGCCATATTAAAAAGTTTTCTAAATGAGTCTAGTTGGTTACTCAAATATTCTGTAGTGGAATTTCCAAATTACCACTTTTATGTTACCAGTCAGTGAACAGGAATTTAGTGTTTAATGCTTGGAAATGGAAGTGTAAGTCATGGATTTTTCCAAGGAAGGAATAAGCACGCTGTAGGTATTTATTTTTCAGATGGTTGGCTGGAAAACTCTCACACATTGAATCTGTAAATAGCCCTTCTGTGAGAGAGCACAGCTCTTTATATTCTGTTTGAACATATGTAGGCTACATAATGCAAGCATGACAACAGTTCATGTATTTTAAGCTTCTATTAAAAAAAAAAATCTTGTAAGAGTCTATTCAGTTAAAAACAGCTACTTTTCTTCTTGGCAGTGCTTTTGGAGTCTGTGTTTAAAAAAAATAAATACCAGTGGGTTATTTGAATCTTTTTTTAATCCCTCAGTGGAGTAATTGTGGAGCGGATAGCTTCTGTGTGCAGAGAAATGGCTGAATTCAGCACTTGGCTTCATAGAAACCTTGCTGACGTCCATAGCTGATGCACACTTTGTGGTCAAAACTCTGGATCCCCTGGCACTATGGCTTTCTGCTGAAAGGACATATAGCTTCAGGATACAGTCTGTAGGTTCAGGCTTCAAATACATGTTTGTAATTGCATTAAGAACTAATTTGAGTAGGATTTCTTCTTTATTCTCCTTTTGAAATAATAGCAACAGATGCAGGTAACCTTCTGGAAGTTTTTTTTTCTTCTGTCATGTGAAAAGCTGTTGAATTAAGATCAAGAAAATTAAGTTAACTGGCATTTATTGGAGCAAGCCTGGATTGCAATTCATGTGTCTTTCATAGGTGAAATTTTTAAGGGAGAAGAAATAAGGTTGGGACTTTCAAGAATTATTGATTAAATGGTAAACAAAATTGTTTCTCAGATTTTAGAGATCTCATGAGCAAAGACTGACTGTTTCAAACCATTCTCCAGAATTTTTTTATTCAAAAAGAAAGTGCTCCAAAGTTGCTGTAAAGTAGTTGGTCTGTAGGCAAGCCAGTATGCTACTTAGCAAATGTCATCAAAGAGTAATAATAGCTCTTGAAGATTTGAATCAGCTGTACTCCATCTGTGAGGGGGAGTAGTCCACAGAATGACACCTGTGTATTATCTTTGGGTGTAAGACTATACTCATTCTCAAAAGCCTACCAGAGCAATGTTGAGAAACAGCTTCTGGGAGGAGGGACCATCAAGACCACTGGTTTGAATAAAGGTAATGCCTTGCTGTTATGTTGAGGGTGTAAATAAAGTGTTTATTGCAGTGATGGCCCAAACTGCCTTTTTTACTTTCACTAGCCTTGAGGAGCGTGCATCTGTTCTGGAGAAACTCCAGATTGCAGAATTTCAAGACCTTTCAACAGGAAATTACATGTGGAACTGAGGACTGAATCCTGCTTTATCCTTTCCTATTTACTACTGTTTTGTTTAACTAGCCATGGTGAACTGATTTGGTTTCCCGAATGTGGTCACGGAAGATTCATTGCAGCTCAAAAGCTCTGGTTCTGTTTGGGTACAATCAGATAGGAATGACTGAGTTTTGGTTTCCACCATCAGGTGTCACTTACTTGTTTTGAAATTTTTGCTTAGCATGTTACAGATATGTCATATTGCAATGTACTCTGTGGAATCGAGGAGTAGAGGTAATGGTGCAAGTCATACCAAAACACAGGTTGGTGGTGTGCTCCTAGCAGCCTCCAAAATCATTAGTAGAAATGACAGCTGGCTTCAGAGTTTTCTTGCATTAAAGAAAATTGGAACTCCTTGTCTAACCAGTTGATCCAGAATACCCATCAGAGATCCTTGGTCATAGGTCTGGAAACCACTAAAATACTGTTTCAGAACAGATTTGAAAACAAAACCTTGGTTGCTCAAACAAAAAGTAAGTTAGGCTTCTTAAATTGGTTTATCTGAAGCTTTAATATGCAGTGATTCATGCTTTATGATGGTAACTCTTGATTTAGATGTTGAGTAGGGAATAAAGATAAGCTGACACAGATTCATTCCTTCTGCTTTTTTTCCTCTGTACTGACCTTTTATCATTATCTCCTTCATTATCTAGAATGTACAAAGTCAGATAAAAATATCTTTACTTTTTTTGGTCTTTTCAGAAAAGTTTCAATAGATACAGAAGCATATTGAACCAAAAATGCCACCTGCCTTTTAGTCCTGCTGTGATGATCAGTGTGTGTTTCATACAGCCAGAGAGCTGGACAAACATTTTTTCCCTCAAGCAATATTTAAAAGATTAGGCTGCTGACATCAAGCTTTTACTCTAACGTATTATAAAACTTACACGTATATTTAGAAAGCATAGTCTTTAATATGTGAATCTGGATCATAACCCTGCTCAATCATGTCAAAATTAAAAACTCCTGTTTTGTAAAATATATGGTGTCATCACTGTACTTACACGTGTATATATCAAAACAGATCACAGCTTATTGGCTTGGGGTTTTTAAATAGTAAACCAAATTTAGGGTCAATGTTCTGTTAGTGCTTTTCATTTATGTTGTGGATGCTGCTTCTAGCTCCAGGGTGGAAGGCAGGAATTTTGAAAGTGTGTGCTTGCTACTAGAGCATCTGGATATTGGGGAGCTTTGACCACACTGGCTTCAATTTGATAGGGTTTGAATAAAATACTCTTAGTTGTGGAACTGAATGGTGACACACTGCTGGATCACTTACTGGGGTCTTTTTCCCTCTTACCACAAGAGAGATTTGGGGAACTTGGTTTCTGTGTCTTTCGCTCTACATCCTTTCTTGTAAGCAGTCATGACATGATTGTCTTTATGCAAGAACTTCTATTCCTCATCACTTCTTGTTTCAGCTGCTGAAACAGCTACTGCCAACATTTGCCACTGTCAAGATTTAAGTATATCCAGGTTAACACTAAAGGCCCATTTCTCTAAAACTTGGTCCCTGTTCAGTCTTCAAACATGGTATCTTTTAGATACCAGTATACAAGCCCAGCACTGACATTTCCTCAGTGCCCCTTAGCTCACCCTAATGCATGGGCAATGTGCAGAGGCAGCATCGGAGTGCAGTGCTCCAGCTGTGGTAAGTGTCAGAATATGTATGACGTGCTTAAAGAATGCATGAATCCAAATCTAAGCATGTGCTTTATCCCCTGGACCTCTCCCTCTGCTGAATCTAACTTATAAATAACTTTACAGCTGTTCTCTCTTTACAAAACAAAAGTGTTCTTCGTCTTCAGAAGGTGCCCCCTTGCTCAAGAAATAATTATCTGAAAGGCTGTTTGTGTTTTAGTAGCTGATGTATATAGCATGTCTCTTCTTTCTTAAATTGTTTCAGCTTGCAAATCCACCTATCTGTTAATTACTGTCTAGATTTTTTTTTTTTCCCATGCTGGTATTCAAATAAGTAACCTTGGAAAGGTCAGACAGCTGATAATTTTTCCTAGTTGTAGTGGTAGGAAGAATACCTCATGCTTCCTTTATTTCATAGTTACACAGTGCTTATGAGATACTACTTTCTATTTTGGGGGGTGCGGGAACTTTTTTTTTTAACAAAGAACTTCCTTCAATTCTGCTGTAAATAGTTTACAGATGCTTTTTCTATAGTATGCAAAAATGGCCTATTAACACATTTTGGTTTAAAAGCCCTTGTTCTTTTTTAGTTCATAATAAATATAGATGATCTTTGGAGAATTTTCCTCTTTCCACTTTTTTAATCTCCACTCTGAGGAAAGGATTTATATAGATATCTATATTTATAGAAGCCTTCAACAAGTTTAAGTTAGAAGAGAAGAATTGTTTAAGGATTTCCTGCCCTTCCCTTTCCATAGTTAGCCTTTTCTAGTGTGGCATGTGCACTGCTTCCGTGATGAGTTATAGACTGTACTATTGTCCCCGGCACCTTTTCTTTCCCCTTTCTACCTTAAATAGAAATAAATAATCAACACTGCAACTGCATCTGGCCATGGGAATGATCTTGTTTGTTTTTATCTTGGTTAAAGATTATCATCTTAGTCTTTGGCTTTTTATTTTGTGGATTTATTTTTTATTTCTTGCAGCTCCCATCACCCCCACCCCCCACCCAACATGTAATGGATTGAACTATATTATTTCTGGACAGTCCTTCATGTATTTTCATACACTTTTAAGAAGCATCTTACTGTCTTGAAAGGTTGTTTTGATTATTTGAAACCAAATTCTCTCTCTGGGGTGGGGGTGGGGAGAATGTTTATGATTGACCTTGCAAGAACTTTCTCCTTCCTTTTTTTCAGTCCTCTACCCAATTACTGCAGAAAGACTTGGTGTTTCATTATGCACTCTCTCTGCTGTAAATATATTACCTGTAGATAATTTTGTAAATAAAGCAAATCAGTTAATGAATTTAAACAGAAATAAATACAGGAGAAATAGGTAGAGTTTTTTGAAAAACTTGTTTTGATTGGCATTTACACTTCTATAACTTTAGGTATATAAAGGTATTTGAGTCTTGCCTCTTAAGCATGTGTACCATCTTAGTAAAGGTGCAGAATCTTCATAGATTTTCTGCTTGCTTTTACATGTTCTGCCTAATGTCTTAGAAAATGGTCACTCACTCCTCTGCTCTGTTTTCTGCTTGAAAGAGTATCCTAGTGGTAATTGTGCTGAATTAGTGCTCTGATAAATATTGCTGACAAATATTCAAGCTTTATTTCTGAAAAGTTGCTTTTTAGATATGAAAATATTGTCCAATAGTTCAGAGTTTTATAGCCACTGAATACTTTTTTCAAATGGCGCTTCTATATAGTACTTGACGTAACTTGTAGTACAGATAGGCTTTTCTTTTGTGTACTCTATTATATGGAATCAGATGCTTAAATTTTGTTAAAACTGCACAAATTTTTGTCTCTATGACTGGAAATTCAGTGACTAAAATACTTGCAAGCATATGAAATAGTGAATGTTCATGTGTTCGCTGTTCTACCTTATAAACAAAGTTAATGAGAGGAGCTGATGATGACAGTCTTAACTCCATGCTTCGTGCCCCTTTTTCCATTTTGTCATTGTGTAGGTGTTACCTTGACTTAATACACTGCACGTAGCTCTGTGTAATTTGGAAAACCAGTTTGCATACTTGTATTGCTGTGCTCTGTGTGATTTCTTTACCGTACTTGTATTGCTGTGCTCTGTGTGATTACTGTAAATAAATTTGTATGTATTTGTGCAGTTTATTCTGTAATACTGAAAACTTCTGCTTGTTAAAAAGGTGTTCCATTGCAGATTATTTCTGTGCTAATGTACTAACAGTGTATATACTTATTTCACTTGTAATATATTTCTAATGATCTGATGAATGCATATAATATAAAATCGAGTATGCAGCTTTGGAAAACTTAAGGTTTTTCATAACCACAAAGCAGAAGAAACTGGACATTAACATTTTGAGTTGTATGATAATTTTGACTCTCTTCTTCTCCCTGTGTTTCTGATCTGGGTTTGCCTGGCATGGAAAAATTTGTATGGCTAAGTTAAGGGCTGTGTTACTGCCTGACTGCATGAGTAGGTGTATAGCGATTCCAGCGTTCTGGATTAGACATCAAGGTTGCTAATCTCCCAATGCTCAGGCTATTGTAAGGATTTTGAGGAGAAATGTATACTCAAGTATGACTGGTCTGCCAGTTAATTTTACTTCAGAATAAATCCTGTCAGACTTGCAGAAAGAAGTCATGTCCAGGTTTCCTTTGTCGTCTTTGTTCGGGGAAAATTTTTTTCTTGGGGGGGGGAGGGGTGTTGATTCACTTTTGGCTAGTAAAATGAGACTAAGAACTGTGCAGACATTTTAAGGCAAGTGAATTAACTCACTGCCCTCACTCCTGGCTCTTTGGTTGAGCCAGCTGGCATTGATGTGACTTCTCTGGCTCATCAAGTAAGTTTCAAAACAAACACAACACAAACCTCCACATACAGACAACCTGCTTCTTGAATCCCAAGGGCAGGGAAAAGAAGGGTTTCCAGTGATGGAGAATGTTACTGTTTCCTGATGGCAGTGTTAGTTTGCAGAACACCCTTAAAGGCAGTAGAGAAAAGTACATTGTCAAGGACATATGCTCATTAGCTCTTCATATTTTAAACTTTCTTACTTTCTCAGTGGGTCTGAGTTCTGGGGATTTTTTGTTTTTACCTGAATATGTGCTGAAGCCACACTCTAGATGAGCGTTAAGTTCTAGAAAGGAACATTTATTAGCTTTTCCCATTCTCTCCTTCAGCATGTCTGTCCCATGCAGACACATAGCACCCCTACTCCTGTGCTGACGAACAGTGCAAGTTAGAATGTTGCCTGAATTCAGATGCATGCTAGTGCACACAGAGCAGAGCTTACTGACCCTAGGTGTGCATGGATAGCTCTGGAAGCTGTTTATATTTTACTCTGTCCCTTCCCAAGCACTAGGAAAATGAAACCAGTAAGTATTGATTATTCATTCTAGATAACTTCATAGATGTTTAACCCTGTTGTAAGTAAGGGCTAAGGCAAGATAAGTAACATGAAGATAGGAATAGAAACTATATGTTGATAGAAAATGATCTGCAAGTATATATAGTGGGAGTACAGGGATCACGTAAAGAGCACCCTCCCAGGGCAATTGTAAAACTCTGCCAGGGATAAGAGAAAATAATGGACTATATTGTTCTGATTTATAGCTCATAGGTGATCATTTTATTAGATTAGAATCACCAACACATGTATTTTCATGTTAATTTTCTCCCTTGGATTGTTAGCTTTACTAATGTAGTTATCAGCAATGAACAGTCATTTTTGTGACTTGCCTTTTTTCTGCTTCTGTAGTCTCATTTCCTCCTCTTCTGTGCCTTACCTATTTTACTGCATGTGGAGATGAAATTATAGAACTACTTGTGGCATTCAGTCATTTTGTTCCCACTATTCCATATGCTCATTTAATTCCTTGTTTTTCCTTTCACCCCCAAAAGTAATCAAAAAATGGTCTCTGTTAAATTTCTCTGACTGGGAAGTGCTGCTAGTGGAGGATCTGTCAGGTGCTATTGATGATAGGGAGTTCTTTAGGTCTTCATTGAGCATCGTCTGCAATTTTTAGAACTCAGCTTTTAAAACCTGAGCCTTAGAATCTGTACCTTTCAAGGGAAAGGTGAAACCTGAGAAGGCAGGTCTGACCATGTTGTCACACTGTTCTTCCCCTTTGGTTTCCCTGATTCTTGTTGCCCAAAGTACAGTAGCATCCCATTGCACTGATGAAGTTTGTGTTCTTTAGTATCAGACATTATTTAGTATCATCAGACATTATTTAGTATCTGGATGACAGCTTATATATTTAGGCAGGTGACCTTCCTGCCCTTGTTCTCTTTCTGTATGTCACTAGGGAGTCTCAAAAAGGAGACAGTGGCAAACTCTCTGAAGACAAGGGAGAAGAAAAACTGATAGCATCAGAACATGAAATCCAGAAGTTCTGATAGTCTTGCCGTGTTCTTGTTCCAGCCAGTTTGTTAGCATGTGGGTAACAAATGTTACAGGACCTGAACACCACAGAACAAACATTGCGACACTGTCAGGATTTTGTAATGGTTGTTTTGTAGCTTTGACTCTTGGTTTCTACAATGGATCTCAGAGCTCTCAACATAGTGCTGCTGCCTTAAATAACACTTCATTAAATGAAGCAGGGGTAGTAAGATACTTTTTTTTTTTTTTTTTTTCCCTCTTGAGAAAGTAAGTCCTTCTATTTGTTTTTAATTATTCAAGGTAGTTTATTTAATCCACTAATTGAGACATTGTAGACTGCATTTTTGTTCCAATCAATCACAGCAGTAAGGATATTGGACCACTTCAAAGTGATTGATTTATTTATTTTCCCCCAGGATACTAGTTCTTGGTTTATTCTGTGTTGTGAATGGACTGTTGGTATGCAACCATCTTTTTTTGCCCAGGTGGTTTATTTAAGAATGACTGACACAACCTTACCAAAAAATAATGATGATAATGATAAAATGGAGCAAATCAGGACTGTTTGTTTTATATGTCTTTTTAAACAGGCAAAGTAAAAACCTAGCGTGTATCACTAGAAAACTCAATGCTTATTTTAAATCTGGAGAACACAGTGTGAAAAAAAAGGTTTTGTGAGGTGTTAAATGTTCTCAAAAATAGTTGGTTTATACAGCAGGATATAGTCCTGTTTTAGATGACAAAGTTATGTTTGAAAGATGGCTGTAGTAAGACTTGTAAAGTCATTTTCCTTGGGCCTCGGTAATGTGTAGGTGGCCTTGAAGTTCGCAATCAGAGGTATTTTTAATGTCTTACTCTTTATGGGATCTGGGCGTAAAAAATAAGTCTAGAGTTACAAAGGGATGCAAGTGTCTAGGATCTACCTGTCCTACTTAAAGCTGTGAAGTCCAAAATAGGGCTTTTGAAGACTTGTACAATCAATGGACTGCTAGGAAGCTTTGACATGCTTAGCTATATAAAGGTCTGCATCTAGGTTGCCAAAGGCTTCGTTCTGTTGAGCAGCTCAAACTGCCTCCTGTGTAGGCCTTGTGAGTCTCTACAGAAGAAATATTCTTTCCACCTGTCACCGACAGAGATGCTGCAGTCACCTCGGTAGCCTCAGAGTATGCCAAATGGCTCTGACTCAGTAGCAGGTTAAAGGGGGAACCTTCTTTACTTTCTTATCAGTAGCTAAGCATTCACCTAGGATGTGGAAAGCCTGTTTTCCTTTTATGCTCAGGTGATTCATGGCCATATTTTCCAGATGAGCATCCTCACCGCTGGTCTATGGAATCATGCTTGGTGCTTCCACTTCTGAAGTCTTTAAGATACTTGACAACCTAATTCCAGGGCAAGGGCAGGATTCAAGACATACTTGGCATGATTTTTTATGTGAGCTCAGGTGGTTCACTGCTTGGCATGATGGCTGTTTATGAATCCTCTTCGGTATCTGTGTTTCTGGGTATAGGTCGTGAGCTTGGGAACTCAGACCAGTTCCCATTTTATGTGTGCCCAGTCCAGATCTTAGCAGCATTGAGTGGCTGGATAGCCACTGCATCCCATCTTGGGAGCTCCAGGAGAGGAAAGGTATGTTAGGTGCTCCTGGAGCACTGGAGTCCTGTTACCTATTACTTTCTTTTGGAGTTGAGTTTAATCTCGCTGGCAGCATCTACACCAGTTGCTGAGTAGTCCTTCAGAGCACCTTGTCTTTTCCTGAGCTGAGCTTATTTTTAAGTGAGGGCTTCTAAGGAAATGTGCTAGGAAGTTGGTCTGAGTAGTCTTTCATGCTAAGCTAACTTTACAATAGCAGAGTTTGACTACTAAATGGGGATTTTAGCCTGTGGCACAATAAGCATCCTTAACTTTAAGCAAGTGAGTAGAGTCCATGGAAATAGAGAAGGCTAGTCATGTGAATAGTTGTACATGATTAAATATTTATGAAATAAAGTTTTATACTTATGACTGTCTATTGTTTGCAAGTATTTCATAAAACTTGATGCTTTTGTCATAGCCCTGTGTTACAGTAAAATGAACTAAATGCACTTATGATTTTGACTTCATTATAAATTTTAATCTGAAGCTGCACAGGAGAGTTCCAAATAGCTTGTGAAAGCTTCAGCTTAAACTTAATGAATTACTTTAAATGTTAATGATTTTTTTTAGATGGTTCTTGATTAAAAAAAACAACCAAACAAAGCAACCCCCACAAAAGCAAAACCCCCAAAACCAACCACCACCACCCCACCCCAAACAAAAAAAAACCACCCAAAGACCTGTGTCCTCTGCTACTTTTTGGGAAATGTTCTGAAAGTGGGATACAAATAAACCAGAAAATGTCAGAAGTATAGGTTTCATACCTTATCACTGCCATCAGTAGTTCAGGTTGTCGCTTAAAACCCTACCAGCAGATTTCTGATGGAGCTCCTGTTAAAACAAACAAACCAACCCCCAAAACCCCCAACCCCCAACCATCCCAAAACAAAAACCCTTAACAGTTTGAGGCTTGGAATGAGTTTTTAATAAAGCGAGAATGGTAATTAGTCCATATAGTCGCCTTGATGAAAACTTCAAAATGAATTCTCACTGTAATGGGGGGAAAACGTATGCTTCCAAATCAATTCCTCCTGATCTCTAAATTTCAGTCCGTGTATTTTTTCCATGAAATTACTAAAAGCTATTGACCTGAGGGATTTGTTTTCCGTTCCGGAGTCTTGCAATTTTCCTCCCGGCTAATTACAGCCTATTACTTTAGACTTTGGTCCTTTAGCAGTAACATTTTCCATCTTAAGATGGGTTGTCCCATTCCAGTGAAGAGCATGTTGTCTGAGTGCTGAATGGAATTACTACCAGTGGAAAGTATGCTGCAAGAGGCTCGATAAAGCAGCTGCTGTGCAAACCTCAGCTGTTTTTTCCATCCTCCTGAGCGCTGGTAATTAGCATAGGGAAGCTGACTAATGTGCTGACGTCACCTCTTTCCAGTCGCAGCTTACATTTTGTTCCTGACTGCCTCAAAGCATGCAGGACTTTGTTCAGGAATTCGCTGTCACATACAGGATGCTCTGAAACCTTTTTTTTTTTTTTTTTTTGAGGGGCTGGACTTGTTTCCCTTATAAATGCTGCCTGCAGGACCAACGGCTTCCTTAAAAGTCATTGGTTTCTGCAGAACAGCAAGTACTGCTTTGGCAAAGCACAAAATGCATTTTAGAAATTTTAACTACAGTTTTAGTTCTCTGATTGCCTGTGTGGCAGATAGCGATGTCTTCAATCAAGCAGAAACAAGGGTATGCTTTATTTTTTGTGTTTTATTTCTGTGAACTACTGGAATACTAATGTATGTAGGTGCTGTTTCAGATTGTTTAAAATACGGATGCCTTGGCAGATTTTTGACTTGTAACAAAATTTCAGTTTGATATAAGGGTCTTGGGTCTTACAAGTCTGCAATAGTATGCTCTGATATGAATGACAGTGACTCTGGAAATTATTAGATCTTAAGCTCTGTGTTTTTGAAAATGGTCAGTTTACCTCCAGACTTCCTTGACTGTCTCTATAGTGTATTCTTCACCTGCATATGAGTTTTCAGCAAATGTTTAGATTATAATTTTGGTAGTAATAGTAACATAATTTAAAGTACACTTTATAATTTCCATGGGATTTTTTTGGCTGGCACTGTAGTTGAGAGTAATGTTAAAAGTATACAAAGTCCTCTCAGTTTTATATTTAACTGATTAGAATTAATATAATGTAAGTACTCCAGTCCTGATACAATGAATTGTTGACTGCTAAGATACCTTAAGGACAAAAATAACATTTTGTTTAGTATCATATTGCTAGCATGACATTTATGAACTCTATCATCACACATTTTAAAACACTGTATATATAGCCCAAATCTTGTAGGTACTGTCTGAGTTTAAATGTTGAATATGAACTTTGAAATGCAATTTAGCATGCGTTTGGCTTACTTTTCATGGTTGCATCCAGCTCTCTCTGGAGTACAAGGTGGCTAACAAATACAGGCTTTGTGTGCCTGTATTTGACCAGATCCTGGTCTTGTTTCAGAGCTCATTTTGAAGAAGCTTAAGTGTGGCTCAGCAAGAAGCAGGACAGCTCTGATTTTAAAATATCTTTGAAATATAGTGGTTCTGTCCACAGCTGTGGTGAGTTTGTGAAGCAGAGCTTCTCAGGAAGGAAAATGAAATTTTGAAGTTTATTGCTGCCTTCTTATGTAATCTTTGTTGCTTTTTTCTACTAATTCAAAATGTAACAGTAAAAAAAAGGAGGCAATATGGTTTTATATACTTGTTTATTTTGGCTTTGTATTGAACTTCTAGTAAGCTTTTATGAAGAGAAAATGTCTGAAAACTGAATGCTTGATCTATTGCCATCACTGAAATAAGGCTTGTGACTGGTTACTGTGTTCTCAATGTGAGCCTGAAACACTCTTTGCAAGAGCATGGCAACTTCAGAACCTCCTGCTTCTTTCTCCTCCTTTGGTCTGGCATCCTGAAGTAAGAGTGGAAACACTCTTCCTATAAATGATATAAGAAACAGCCGAGTCAGGTTTGCATAGATGCCCTAGGAGCACAAACCTGAAGTGCAAAATGGAGATAGCCAGCTGTTGGTAAAAGTGCTTTAGTCTTTTCATGCAGACATGACAGCAAAGTAACTCAGCTCAGATCTATGAAGATAGGAGGTTTTGGTCCAGTTCCTACTCTTACCACTTCAGGAGCTGTATGGTTAGTACTTAAGATTTTTTAGGAAAGAGAGTGTAATCCTTTTTAGAATTTGATTCCAGAAATAGAAAAGGCTATTAAACTAGAGTTCAGTAGTAATATATTCATTTTCCTAAATGAAAGTAGCAGCTATTAAAACAGAAGATGTTCCTGAACTTTATTATGCATGCTGAGTCACCAAAGAAAATTACATTTAGCTTGGAAATATACGTTTTTCATTTTTCTCTATTGAAACTGTTGTGTTGGTTTCCTTGAAAACTGCACACTTAGATGAAGGCATGCTTGGCAGACTGTTTTTCAAGGCCTTTGGATATTAATTTTATAAGACAAGCATTTCTTTTCAATATCTTACCCATACTACTATTTCTACTGTATCACTAAATCAGAGTATCATGCCCAACACTTAGTAATGATAATCTATTTTTTAAGAAAGAAGAAAAAAGCTGCTATACAGAAAACAAGTGATAAGTTAGAAAAATTCATTATAAAAAGAGAGAAGAAGAAAACTAAATCTAAGCTCTTAGAAATACATCAATATTCGAAAGTGGTAGTATGCCCCTACTAGTAAATGCAATTTATTCCTGTATTTCTTTAGAGAAAATGTAGCGTGTTGCATATTCACTTTCTTATCTGGTCCTTTCTTTTCAGGCCAAATTTGAATCGCTGTTTAGAACATATGACAGAGATATCACCTTTCAGTATTTTAAGAGCTTCAAAAGAGTACGAATAAATTTCAGTAACCCTTTATCTGCAGCAGATGCTAGAATCCAATTGCACAAGACAGAGTTCCTTGGAAAGGAAATAAAACTCTATTTTGCTCAGGTAAGTCTTTTTGTGGTTATCCTTACAAGGTACTATAGCATAACTTGTGGTAAGCTTCCACAGGTCTGCAGTCATGCTAATGAACACTTAATTTTTTCAGTTTGATTAGTGAATCACACGTTGTTCCAAAGGTACAAGTATTTGGAGGCTGTTGCGTGTCTTGCATTTATGTCTCCCTCTGTATTGTTTTGATAACCTTGGGGAAAGGGAGTAGATGATAGTAATCAGCACAAAGATAGTTTAACGGGGTGGGGGAAGCCAAGTGTGCTCTGCTAACAGTATGCGCACACACACATGCATGCTCACGTAGTATCTGAGGGAATCCAAAGTGTAGAGCTGCACGTTCAGGACTCTACCTGTTGATCCTGCTCTCATGACTGCAGATTGTTTAGCACACGTTTGTACTTGGAGATCACCATCACTGCAGCTCTATAGCTGGCTAGCGTCTGCTGCTAAAGATGTGAAACTCTCAGGTTCTGGTAATCTGGGTGCTTTTTTGATAGCTGCTGTGTATTTTCCTCCATAAATTTAATGGGAAAATTAATCTATGTGTGTCTGTTTCAGATGTCCCTAGGGACAGTCCTGAAGGAGCCAGTTTATTTATATACCTTCTAGAATTCTCACCACTCTCACTTGTGGTAATGAGTTTCAACACCATTTGTCATTAGGCCTTAAAGCCCATATCCAGCTTCCTCCTACTTCAGTGTTCTAAGGACAGATATTTTCTGGTGAAATTTTTGTAAAACTCCATAATGAGAAGATGCGGATGTGCATACTTCATTGCATGTTTCATCAGAGTTAATAAATGTGGTGGCTTGTCTGTATTTTGTATACTGGGTCTTTCATATAGCTTTCTTCAATAATATAGTTACATGCTGCCACCTTGAGTGCCTGTTACAGCATAACATCTATCCAAACCTTAAAATTCCTCATGAATGACGGATTCATTGGTAATAGTGAAACAGCTTTGGCTTTTATGCTTTTTTCAGACTTTGCACATTGGAAGCTCACATTTGGCACCACCAAATCCAGACAAACAGTTTTTGATTTCACCTCCTGCCTCTCCACCTGTCGATTGGAAGCAAGTAGAAGATGCTACTCCAGTTATTAACTATGACCTTTTATATGCTATCTCCAAGTTAGGACCAGGTAAGAAGGAGTAGAAACACTAGAATTTTGGCTGAGTAAAACACCCTTTAAACCTTCTGTATTTCTAGAACTTTTCAAATGAATTGCTATCTACCAATTAAATTTCTAATACTTTTTCTGATATTACTAAACAGTAGTTTCTTACACATGTAGTAATTCCACTGGATCACGTGGCAGGCCCAGACCTCCACAATGTGATCTGTTTTGTGATCTGTAGAGAGCATGAATGTTGCTTCAATAATATCTTAGCTTGTTCATCAGAATTTTCAAGAAGCATTTCCTAAAAATGAAGATACAATTGTCTAGTTACCTTCTGCAGGGATGGGGAAGTCCTCTTTCAGACTAAGACAATGAACCTGTTAACAGCTGTGTAGCTCTGTGCTAGAATTACATCTGCATCTGAGATCGTAGTGTCTGTAGGAGGGAATCTATCACCATCAACCTAATTTTCTTTTGGAGTTAAGAGGGAGAAGTTTCTGCCACTCCTTGCTCCTTCCAGCTTTCATCTGCTGCAATTTATTAATTTATTGGTAACTCTGAAATAGCTTGACCCTGGAAAGGAAAAAAGTTTATATCAGGTTCCTTTTTTCCCCGCTGTCCAAAATAAAGGAGATATTAAGAATGTACACTTAACCCTTATTTCTAGTGCCATCCCATAAGTTGCTTGTCATTGCAGCTAACCATGCTGTGTAGACAGTTTATAGGCCTATTTATTAAAAATAAGTAGCACCGCAGAGAGGAGAAACAGTTCTGCCTGCTATTTGTGTTGTAAACCAAATACTACTTTCGGAAATAGATGTAAAGTTCCACTAAACTGAACTATTTATTTTAAACATGGTTCTGCTTTTCAGTGATTAATGATCACATCTCTTGATGTCATTTTATACCTCAGTTAAGACAACCTTCTTAATGGGAATTGGTGCAAATTGTATTTCCCAAAATCTACAACTCTGATTTAACTTGTTTGCAATGCTGTTTAGGGGAGAGAAAAAATGGCCACCTTTAGTAGCAGTAACAAAGAGACTAAAAACTGTAGTCAATCATTTTACTTTAGTATTTTTATGCACCTCTTTACTTACCAACTTGTCAGTAGTAAGGGATGGAGAAGAGGGTAGGGCAGAACTTTTAGTTCCTTGTGCATTGGCTTTCTAGGTAGTAGTTTATGGTTGACTGTATGCTGGCGATAGCTAAAGATTCCAATGAAAATAACATGCATCTAGCAAACCACTGGGGAATTCTTACCTGTGAAAATTCAGCCCTTTGCAGTTTGTGGAGGGACAAAAATCTATGCTTATGCTGGTATAAAAATTGGGGTAGATTATTGCCAGTTTTTAATAAATACTGTCTTTTAAATGGTATGTGAATTATAATAGTAAGAACAATTTATAGGAAAGGTATTACAGTTAGAAGTGGATGTATAAAGGGCTGCCACAAATCATTTATTTATGCAGAAATATGTAAACTAAGCAGATGAGCCTGCATGTTGGTCTTTAAAACCATCCATCAAGAATACTGCTGACATACTGAATGTTTTTATCAAAGATTTTATTTTTCTGAAATCTGTTTTTGAAACAGAAGTCCCATAAGACTATGCTTGTTGGAATAAAAGTTGGTTTTGAAGAAAAACATGGAGTGAATAAATAAATAATGTTACAGCTTACGGATTTTATGCAAGTTCAGAGCTTGCTCCATGTGTGCTGCTTGCTTTACTACAAGCTTTCCTTTTAAGTTTTAGCAATACTAAAAAGAAACCTGTAGGTCTTAAAATAAATACTTAAGGGCTTACAAAGCAGTAAAAGTAGGTCCTTTTTACCCTGAAAGTTCTGTTATTGAGATGCCTTGCAGTAAGCTCATTGGCAGGTCTGTGATCCCTTTTCCCATGAGATTTTTCATATCTATTGTGAATGTTGAGCTCTATAAAGCTTTGCCTCTTAACTCCATGTTCCAATGAACATGACAGTGAATGACTTTGTACCAAGGAGCAAGCAAGGGTTACTTTAGCACAATGGCTTGTGTATTTCTGAAGAACTGGAGGCAAGAGCCTTTTTCTCTGTGGAACAGCTCTTTGTGCCACTTCCCCTTCCTAAAGTTCTCAGGGAACCAGGGCAGAGACCACTTCAGAGCCTTGGCACACTAGTGTGCTGCTTGCCACAGGTGTTGGCTCTTTTGAACAGCTGATGATGTCTTAATGGAGACTGCTTTTTCCACTGAGAGGTAACGAGTATAAAGTAACAAGAAAAAGAATAAAGGGGAACTGATCAGGGAAGCAGTGAAAAGAAAGTTTGCTCTTTCTCTGATCTAATATAAGATTAAAAATTTTTAACAACTGGTTAGATGTAAAAGCATTCCTTTATATTATGGAAAAACAGATTTCAGATTAATGGTCAATAAAATTTGTATCACAGCACTTCTACACACTGGCTGTATTGTATCTTGAGTATTTCACATTATATATGCATGAAGCCTGCTGCCTAGTTCTGCTGCTCCACAGAATGCCAGAACAGTGTTAGAGCACCCCTGTGTGAGGTGGGAAGAACTGCATCCAGCTTTCTTGACACTGAAAGCTTTTGGGGGGAAGGAAGATGCTGTGGTTTTGCAGTACAGTGGATAGATAATCTTGCACACTTTAAAATGACAAAAACCCACCAAGAAGACTTATGGCTGCTCATGTAGAACACTTTCTTGAATGCCTAGTGTAATTTATGTAAACTTGCTTTTAAGAGAGCGGCAGGCTATGTTGCTTTGAAAACAGAACCTAAATGCTTCTGGATGGTAAATGTGACTGTTGGCAATGCACCTGCCTGCACCATCTAACGCATTGTGGCATCAGGCTTTTGTCATCAGTGTATTACTTTCACATTTTTATAGATTCCTTTATTTTTAGTAATTTCTTTCATACTTTTCTACAGAATGGATCATTTTTAACCAGTTTGCTAATATTTTAACTTTCAGGAGAAAAGTATGAGCTACATGCTGCAACTGACACTACTCCTAGTGTTGTCGTCCATGTATGTGAGAGTGACCAGGAAAACGATGTGGAAGAAGAAACAAAGAAACCCAAACCAAAAATTATTCAGACAAGGAGGCCAGATTATACTCCTACCCATTTAAGTTGAACTGCTGTTGTTTTTCCAAGGGTTACAAGTAGACATATGCAAGGGAAACATTTACTGTGGAAACAGCAGGTCACAGGTTTGGTAGTAACAGCAGCAGTTATAGTAGGAGAAATTCCAATATAAGTTTGCTCAGAAAAAACATAGGAAGTTTCATCCTTACTTTTGATGCTGCAGGTTGATGGATGTCATGAGTGTATTCCCAGATCACTGGGAATGAAAGATAGGCAGAAGACGACATTTTGAGACATAAACAGGGTTTATTTTTTGGGGGGGTACTGTAGGCTGTTCCATTATAAAGCAGCTGGGGGAAGCTTTCTTTGTTCTGACTCACATAAATCCTCAAACTAATAGGCTAGTCATTGTGTGGAGTACATAGTGATAACAGAGGTGGTTTTAAAGATTAAAGTATGAGAATTGTAAACCTTTTTCTTACAGTAGATTTTGTGCATGTGTATTCTTGGTCTTCGAAAGTAACTTTGCATTATTTTCTATAGTTTCTCACATGTTTCTGGAAATCTGGGAAATTGTTTAAAATATTTATTATCTCAGCATCCCAGACTTACTACTAGATGTGTATATACATTTATATTTATATTTGTTTTTATTGGCACTCATTTTCCAGAAGGCATACAATTTCTTCAGCACCTTATTTTGGTGCTATGTAACTTGTGCTTTTAAAATTTTAACCTTTTAAATGCCTATATAGGGTTTTATCTGGCAAAGTAATGGAAAAATGTGCAATAGGAAAGTTGTTTAAATAAGTTGATTTTAAATTATTTAAGTTTAAATAATTTATATCTTCAATAACATTTGTTCGGTAGCTTTGACTTTCTCATTTTAAAAAAAGTACTCTTAAATGTATAAATAAAGCTAATGTTGCATATTCACAGCAATGTAAATTTTTCAGTGAAAAAAAAGTAATGAAGAGATGTGAACTCTACTCAGTAAGTGAACCTGCATTGTTGTAAGCAAAGGTTTAACAGTGATTGAATAATTGCACAAAGTGCGTAGAACAGCAAAGAGAGATGGAGTGCCTTTTTCTCATTCATTCCTGATGTGAACTGTTCTACAGTCTGCACACTTGTATCTTTTTCTACTGGCTTTGTATGTCCATAAATATAAACTTTCTTAGCTTTGCTTCCAAAACAAGCTGGTATTTAGAAATGCTTAATGCCAAGTAGTGATGCATACTTAAAGAATGGGTATATGTGGGAGAAGCTTTAGGGTTTTTTATATGTTAGTGTTTAAAGACAGTAGCTCATGACGTACAAGTTTAGAGGAAGAAAGATGACAGAAGTGTATTTTATTATTTGTTTTTTAAAATCGAGATCCTCACTTTGAAATAGGTTTCAGTATTTTTTTTAAGAGATAGTAACTGATATCTGTGGGCAAATATCACTTAGTTTTAGAAACGGGATGTTTAAAGCTTCTCAATATGTCTTTAGAAATCAAAGCATGGTTCTCTATTGGTTTGCTTTTGCCACAGTTGGTCTGAGAATGAGTTTTGTAGCTGGAGTTCATATAAAGAAATCCATTCTGTGCCATTTGAAGCAAACATTGACTTAAATGCCCGAGTTCACACCTTGTTTTTAAAATAAATAATATATATGTATTAAAAAAAGTAAGATGTATAATGAAGCCATTCCAAGCTGTGGCGCAGTGTAAATGCAGTGTTATTGAAGGCCTGTCATTATACTCAGCAAAATAGAAATTGCTATCCTGTGACTACAGAAAGCAGGAATGTATTGAACCTCAGTAATATTTGCAGTTATGATCTTGTTTAGATTGATATGCCCTGTAAACTGAAACAAACAGTGGTAGGTACTTGGTGTCTGTCTTGAACCTAACTCAAGTGGTATTCTCTCCATCTTTACAGTGTTAAGAAGAGCTAATGCCATGTATTGCTGGAGCTATGTTTTATGGACACAGGGGTGCATATAGTTATTTTGTGTTACTAAGGTGTAACAATCACCTGGATACATATATTGCTTATTAACACATGAAATAAGTAAAATGGAGAGAAGCTTTGTAGGTTTGCCACAACTGCCTTTAAGCCTTTCCAAGATTTTTTCCATGTTTCTCAAATTATTGCTGGACTTAGTGTTTCACTTCATTCCATCTAAAATTATTGGAATAATTCCTGTTCTGTCCTTTTTCCATCTTTTCATGATTACCAATCAAAGCATTAGTTTTTCATTGGAAACCCAGGTAGTTGCTGTTCTGTTTCCTAGCAATCCTAAGAAAGCAGTGCTACCTTTCAATTAAAAATAACAATTTTAAATACTAATATGGTTTTCATCATGTTAGTACACTGACATCTGCCTAATCAGGTGGGCACTAGAAACCATGGAAGTCTTGGGATGGTTACAGTGTGTTTCCCTTTCTGACGGTAATTGTAAACAAAGGTTGAGAGACTGTAACTTGCCTGAGTTTCTGGTTGTTTATCCTGGCTTGTGCCACCTTCTGTTATCATTACTACAGTGTGCTGCTTGCTTTTTCTGTTTGGGTTTGTTGGGGTTTTTTAAAATGTTTAAATGAATGCTTAGTTGGTATTTTATACGGTTGTATAGTATGGGGCATATTTAAATTAAAATATTTTGTTGTCTTCTTGTAAATGTCATGGTATTTATGCATGGAACTAGTTGAAGATTTTTGCGCCAAAATCTGAACTCTAAGCTTCCAAACACTTCTGGTTTGAAAAAGGTAAGAATATTGTCCCAGGTCACATCCTTACCAGCCAAATGGTTTATTTAGAGAAAAGCTTTCCAGCCTTCTGCTTAAGAGACTTGCATGATCTCAGTCAAAGTATGAGAATCTACTAATGAATAAAATACAGTCCAGAATATTCAAGTTAAAACCTGGTTCTTCTGTGCCTGAAGTTGACGTGCTTCCTAATAAAGGTATCAACATCTATACTATTCTATAATAATCCCTCTGCGTTCATAATACCCTTACCAGTTTTCTACAACATGAATAATTCTGTTTTTTAAAGCTCTTGAAATATGAATATATATCAGCATTTAAATGGCTTTGCCTAGTAACTGTAAGTCTTTGTGTTGCAAAACATGTTATGCAAAAATGCGTTGAAGGTTTCACTCTCAATATGGATAGAAATCCTTTTACAGCAGAAAGGAGTTATTGATACTAAAGCTCATCATTCTTCTCTACTTACAACTGGGAAGTATTGATGTTTGTAAGAAATTATTCTATATGCAGAAGTGGTTTCAAATAGCAAAGTGCTGCTGCTCACCAACAGAAGGCCCATCCAGGGGAATTCCTGTGTAGAATAACAGAATTTAAGTGATCTAACAAAAGATAAAAGGTGAAATAGCAATCTCAACTGAGCCATCCTGCTTTATGTAGAAGACCTCATTTCTTTTTTTATTTTTTTTTAAGTATAGCTAATGCTTTATTATTTGCTCTCTGCATAAGGATAGCATGCACAATCTCCATAAATCTTTAAGTAATCACTAGCATTTGTCATTTTGCAAGACTTAGTGATAGACGTTCCTATTGTTGGCTTATGCATTTGTGCATGCATTACTACATAAGGATCTTAACTTGTCACCAAGGTGAATACAACAAAATGTAAGACTCAAGTTTGTTTCTAATCAGGGTTTTGTTTTTCAGAGCAGCAACAAGTGTAGCAACTTTGATATTTGAAATACTGGACAAGTGTAATAGTTGTTTTTATGTAGTCCAGACTTGTCAAGGGTGGGGCAGGAATGAACGCCAGCAACTCTCTCATACCATTTTAACAGTTACAGCATGGATTTTGCCCTAGGCATAATCACCTGCCTGGTCAAGTTTTGCTATGTCACACTAGAAAGAATGTCTTGGCAAAGGCAAGTTTTTTAACTTGAAATTGTGATTTGTATCTACAAAGCTTGCTTGCTTGTTCTGGTATGTCCTGAATCCTTTCCCACTTCCAAACATACAAAATGATAGCAAGGGGCAGACCTTTACTCTAGGCATAGACTAAGTTTAGAAATTCACTTACTAGGTCTTGGGTTCAGTTGTTGTACTGCTTCTGTCATCTTTGGTTTTATCCTGGCTTGCCCAACACACCATAGAAACATTTTGCAGAAAATTATACCTGCTTAATGCTTTTAGTAATTCATATTTGGATGTCTGAAAAGAAGGAAACCGAA
This sequence comes from Sagittarius serpentarius, assembly GCA_034782735.1. Classification (NCBI taxonomy): domain Eukaryota; kingdom Metazoa; phylum Chordata; class Aves; order Accipitriformes; family Sagittariidae; genus Sagittarius; species Sagittarius serpentarius. Next base: position 4,011,273 of record JAVKLA010000058.1, on the reverse strand, counting down.
CAACCAATAATAACAAAGATAAAACATCCCCCAAGATACTGTACATTACAGTGAATAAAGCAAGACCACAAAGGTGACTTGACTGATGAGCAGGTGACAGGATGGATCTGGCAGGACTGGATTTATCTTCTCTGACAAAATTTCCATTGATAAAGTAGTGACTATCACACTTGAAACTTTTTGTCACTTTCCTGGTCTGTATTTGTGTATCTAAAATTATAGCATCTCTGTCATCTTGCGCTTTTTTTGCCCTTTTTTGAGTAACTGGCAATTGTGTTTTCCTGTGGTACGTTCCACCTGAGGTATGAAAAGAAAATGATGGGAGTTTAAGTATGAAAGGTTGAACAGGTGGAGGAAGAGACAGAGGCTCCAAGTGGCACTTTGTCACTTCTGGCAAGCATGTCGCCCATTCTGGGTCTGCCTCTCAAACACCAGCTCAAGAAGCTCCAGTTCTTCCTAATGTTGCTTCTTCCTCTTACATCTGCCCTTCTTCCACAAGGTGTTATTCCATATTTCCAAAAGACTCTCAGTCTCTGAGGTTTACAAGCATTTCCTAGGTCTTCTTTCTGAAACCACTTTTTCTCTTACCCAAGGGTAGGCACAACTCAGTGTCCGTGGCTTCGGAACTTTGTTGCAGGCTTCACAAAGGTTTTGCAAAGGTCCTGTATGCTGGTAGCACAGCATGGGGGGAGTGCTGATAGGAAATTTTTCAGTAGTCTTCAGTCTAGTGCTGTTCTTGCTGCCAGATTTGGAGTCTGTCAGTAATATTTGGAGTGATTATGTATTTATAGCTTGCACTTTGTAGTCTCAATCCTTTTCATAGAGTATGAATTTGTTGGGGTGGGGTTTTGGGGGGTTTGTATCTCTGTCCCATCTCAATCTTTTTTTCCACTTTACCTTTTTTTGTTGTTCTTTGTCCTACATATTGGAGTTCATTGTGTACCATCTACCAAGCAGGTCCTTTATCCATCTCCTTAACTTTTAACTTTATTTGTGTGGACCTGCCTATACTTTGAGTGTGTGCATGTTTTCTTGCCATTGAAGTTGTGCCAGGAATTAATTTTGTTTGCAGTTTAATTACTACCACATCTGGCTTGAATGAAACCTCTTAAGTGCATCTAAGAACTTTTTATATATTCACCTAATGCCCAAGGTGTCATGTCCTTTATTAATCCTAGTGAAATTATACCTGATTTTCTGTTTGCTCCATGTTGCATGTCTCCTAGTGTCATCTATACATGCTTAAACTTTATTTTGCTAGTGCGGATTGTTGTACTGTGTTCCGGTGCTGTGCATCTGTAACTCTGGTCAAGGCATAATCAATTCCCTATCTCATAGCGTATGTTGCGATATCTTCAATACCTCTGTAGGCCTGGCAACAAGTCAGACACATGTGTGAGATACTAGCTGCTATCTGCTGTTGTCCAAATCTCTAGAAATTGTGATGGTGTCTGTCCTATACTACCACTTCCTGAGTCCAGTGAGGAGAAGCTCGTTCAAGGATAAACAAATGTACAAAAGAGCCCTAGAGTATTGGCAGGAGTTTGACTTGTATTTCTTTCTTTAACGTGTATCACCTATTAAGTACCTTTCAACTTATGCTAGTCAGTCAGGATAGACTCTTTACCTCAGAGTACTTGCATTTGATACTGAGGATTTTAGTGGGTAGCCCGTGTTTTGCTCACAACTCCATTTCCAAATCCATTTTGTTCAGTTTCATATCTGGAGCCTCACTATTCGAGCTGAAGGTTTTACAAAATAGAGCTAACTGAGGTACTGCAGAAATCTGGAGGAAGAGGTAGAAAATATAAGTCTCTGAGTCTTCTTGTGCCACTGAGCATTATGTCTCTTGACTGCTGCTGCAATATCAAGCCAATAAAAGCGCTAAAGAGGAAAAGCTGAAGAGGTTGTTTAAGTGTCATTCAGGTAGACTTTACCATTATTTAATTCTAATTTCCTTTGTGGGAATGTGTTGTGCTTCTTAAGGTGCCTAGGGACGCTGCTAGTTTGAGGCATGTTCTGGAGCTCCCCTTCAAGCTCCCTGCCTCTGCATTTCAGTGAAAGTTTATACTGCCAGGTCTCTGCCAAAATCCTGTCATTACTTTCCCTTCTCCCTTATGTCATAAACTTAGGTCCCCTGATTCTTAAGACCTTTTCAGCTTTTTCTGCAATAGTTCTTCTAAAGCTTTAAAAAGCATCTTTCAAAACCTGACAGGCTTTTAAATAGATTTTGGTGAAATCATCTTAGTGTTGTTTCCTTACAGTGTCTCTTGTCAGGAAAATTAACTAATAGTCTTTCTCATGACTTTAAAAGATTCAGTCAATGGGAATGCCTTGGAAAATAAGGAAGTAATCTTGTATAATCTCTAAAAAAGATCCTGAATCTGTCTATCTTCTTTCATTTCTAAGATGCAGTTGTCTGGATTGCTTTTTTTAACCCTTTTCCCTCCTTCCTCTCCTTTCCATTAACCAATCTGTGTGCTGTATGATTTGAGTAACTTACATCCTAACTTCCATGCAGTTCTCAACAGAATTGTGCATCTACTTTTTTTTTCTTTGGGGATAGAGAGTAGGGGAGACTTGTGTGATTAGACCCTTAAAACATAACTAAATTGTTTAATTTCAGTGAATTGAAAGAGGTACATGGAGGTGCCCATAGGTGGAGCTAAATATCAAGCAATGTCATTGCAGGCTGCTGAATAAAACTAAAAACTAAACACAACATCCAGCTAAGGCTCCCGTCACAATAGTGGATGTGGAAAAGAAATAATTTCACTATTAGATTACAAAAGTACAGTATTCCTTGTCTCTGATCCCTTTGAATATAGTTGATTTGAAACATATCTGTGGTGTACAGGAAATCTTATCGCAAAATACTTTTTAAAGGTAATCATAAGCCATTTTAGCAGTAAGTTGCAATGTGGCACATTGTGCTCTACTTATTTGCATTGATATTACTCACGAGAAGTTCACTTACACCAAGTGTTTGAATCAGCCTGCTAGGAAATCCTCATTTTCAGAGCAGGTTAAGTAGTGGAAGATAGTTTCACATCTCAACTTGTTAGAAGGTCACAAGGATGCAGTACAGGTTTTGAAGACTTTTGTTTCTGTTTGTGCAGTTTGTGCTCTATAATCTCTAAAAAGCATATTGAACATATATCCAATATCTCACAGCACGGTTGCTTCCAGTGCTTGGGTAACTTTGTGCATCCCTGTATGCAAGTAAGCGTGCACAGTGTAACATGAGGTTAATCCAAGAGAGAAAGTGTTCTGTACATGGGCTGTTTATGTGGGGGTGTAGCGGTTCAGTGGAGAGAAGTGTTTTTGCCACTGAAAAGCAGTCATCTCTGCAATGCTCACGTAACAGGAAAAGCAAGTAACGGAAGGCATGCATTGCAGGCTTGCAGTGATGGGTTAATGCTTGTAATTTTGCAGTTGTCTTTATATCATACCTTTTCAACATGGTGTTAATCTAACTTTCACAAAGGAAGTGTATCCAGCAGTGAATCTACCTGTTATAAGTGGGGTATGACTTTATGCCAGAGGATAGAAACTCTCTGGGATGTAGTTCTGTTTCTGTTACATTATCATTCACTCTCCCAGCTGCCCTGGCCTAGCTTTGTGCCACGTAACCGACAGTAAAAACTGCTAGTGTTACATAGCCATTAGACGCATTTAAAGTATTATGAGAAAATTCAAATTATTTTTGTCAACTTTCCTTCTTGAAACTGTTTGCTTTAAAGGGGCACGTAGGACACACACACTGAAAACTGGCTGCTTACAAATGTAAAAGGTGAATTTCAGATGCCCAGCTCGTTATGGCCAGTATATAAAGTGATGCTAATTCACAGGGTATATTTGACTTAAACAGGCGAGTTCATCCAAAAGTATTTCTTAATACGAGTTACTGTCGGGCTAATACAAGGAGGAACAGTTACATAAAGTGCCTTTAACAGCAGCAGGGAATTTTTTTGGCTTTTTCCAGGATTGCAGCTGAACAGTGTTGGATTGAGCCTTTGTTATGATAAGTGAAGTAATGATCAATTTATTGATGTTCTTTGAGCTGGGGAAATATATGACTTGGCATGAAAAGCAGTTGTATGGCCCTTTGTTTTCCGCTCTTAAGATCTTGTGCATTCTGTGAAATGGAGTTTAATCACACTGGCCTGGTGTGGCTTGAAGCAGCAAGGTGCTGAGGTGTTGCTTGTACTTGGCAGGGACTGAAAGGGTTCAGGTGCTGAAGCCAGGGGGGCTTACCCCTGTTTTGGTTGAGCCACTGCTCAGTAAGGGACAACCAAATCAGCAGTCGGCTGACACTTTACCAGAACAAATGCTGGAGATTTTGTGTGCATTTACTTCTCTAGAAAGTGGCAGATTTTTCAGTGTTTGTTAGTATCTTCTCAGCATCCCTCTGGTATCCTATGTCCCGGTCAAATGCTTCTAAAAATGCTGTTTCTGGTCTCCTGAGAATTGCAGAAGCAGACAGCCAGTGAACTGTAAAGGCTGCAAGGAAATTTTTGTTCAGCCAAGTACGTATTTTTCAAATGTAGCTTTTAAATGCTTTGCGTCTACTCTGTACCTCATTCAAAGGAGGGAAAGTATGCAAAGAGAATATACACACTACTATAGCTCTTGTGAGAGGGAATTACAGTATATTCCTTGTTCTGGTACTGAAGGTCAAAACTATTGCATGTCATAACATGCAGTGTTCTGGCTGAAGGTGAATGAGCTTGTCTGTGATGAAGGACACCTGGAAGGAGTTTTACTTCTTGGGGAAAAAAAAAAAATAAAATCTGCAGGGTAAACTCTTGCCTGTAATTGCTTTTCCAGTCTAAGGTGGCTCTGTCTGAAACAAGGTAGCTGCCCCAGCTGTCTTAAGATGTGCTTCTTAGATGTACTGGAGTTATTCTAAAGACCGAAAGGGTTAGGCTTGTGTTTCCTCAGCCATGCACAGGATATCATTCAAAGAGATGAAAAAGGCTTTCAAGAAGAGTTTTTGCATGCTGAAGTCCACTGCTTCAGGTGGTTTTGTTGTTCTTCTTTTCCTATGAAATTTCCTATGTTGAGATTTTAAGGAAGAGCAAAGGGCAGTCAGACTGGGACAGAGGGAAGAGAGGAGCCATACTGTGATGGAAAAGGTGGTAAGAGGCAGAGGGAGGACAGAAGGAAATCCTAGGAGCAAGTGAACTGATTTGGAATTGGGAAACTGGGAGGAAGCGTGAACACAGAGCAGCTGTCACTGGTGTCTCTTGCTGGTGTCCTGCTGTAGTTGAGATGGTTGTATGATCTGTGACCTGATCCATGGCTAGATCCAAGCCACTTTGAGACCTGCAAGGCAGGTGTGTAGGGAAAGGGGTGAGCACAGCAGGTGTGCTGTCCCTCTGTCTAGTCTGTGGCTCCTGGGTGAGAAGATGGCCGCACCAGACCACACCTGGGACTCTGCCACCATCATTTCCCCTGTCTGAGCTAGTCAGCAGGGTGGCCAAGTGTCAAACATCTCGGGTCACGCACTGGCATCTGTCACACTCTCATTTCTGCATGTATCCTAACTGGGATGGCCAGCAGCAACTGCACTTGTTGTTCTTGGTCATGAGAGGGTCACCTCGCAGCTTGGAGTGTGAGGGAGCTGGATGTCTGCCCTGGCTCCTTGGCTTATGCCAGGCCTGTATGAATTCATTAGGAAAAGGAGAGGCAAAAGATTCGTGAGGCAGAGGTGAGGAGTCTGCATATAGGAAACAACCAAAACAGAGGGAGTTTGACGTGGATGACATCAAAGCAAGCTCAGCTCAGATTTCCTCTCCCACCACTCCTCGGTGTGTGTATGCCTCCTCACAGTGGACGCAGCAGTCCTCCAGGTTCTTCATACCCGCTGGCAACACTGCTGCTGTAGGGGCCATCACACTGATCCGCTTCATAACAGCCCTGATCCAGCAGCTGGACCTGTGCCCCTGGCACTTCACCTTCCTCTCCCGAAACACGTGCTCTGCGTCACCAGGTTGCTCACACAGCAACAGGTACCTCTCAACTACCTACCCTCCTCCTAATTTTTGCGGTTCACAGAGAGTAAGCCTCTACTTTCTTATGCTCCAGTTGCACAGCTGTATTTCACTGACCTTTCTTCACCACTTGAACTTGAACCAAGTGGACAGGTCTAATGGCCTTACCAGTCATGGTGCTGCTGGTCAGGAACTCCGTGTTTCAAAGTTCAGCCAAGCACAACTATGGTATTATTTTTAAAAGTAAGAGTGAATATAATTTCTTAGATTATGTTTAAAGCTAAGGACTTGGGCATTTTCTGGAAGGTGGGTTTTTTTATGCTTTAAGGAGAATACACTCTTCAGTCTGATAGCAGGTGCGTGTACACACAAGTTCTGTGCTATATAGCTGAGCTCATCATCTGAAGGACTGCTGTTGCCGCACCATAGCGAAATCCACTTAGATGCAGTGTGCTCACAATAAGCAGGGAAAAGCTAACCTAATTATGCTGGAGGACTAGCAGTGTGAGTGAAGGCTTCTACTGCCTGAGATCTCTGGAGGAAATGCAAGATGAAAAACTTCAGGCTCGTGAAAATAGCGCAGTTTATGTTGTGGGAAATCTTCAAGAAGGGACATGGGCCTGTTGTATCTACCAGTAAGGTCTTGAATTCATTTGAGTGAGTCACAGCTAGGTATTCAGTTTGAAGTCTCAGATGTACTAAACAATTTATATTATTTTTAAATAAATATTTTTAAAACATACTAAACAAAAGCCCCAAGCAATCTGATGAGTAACCATAAGTTTTCTAGGTACCTTCAGCTCTGGATACTCTCTCCTTTCAGGGATGCATTATAGAAAGGAAACTTTGACACAACCTTAATCATAGGCTAGTGCTGCTCTGTTATATCTCCTGTAGGTCGGTCAGAAAGCTTCCTCAGCACGGTATGGTGTTCCAGCACGTACTCGCTGAGGAATGGTTCTAATGGCTCGCTGCTGATTACGGAGTGATTTAGCAGTCAAAATTTTTACACAAGATTAAAAAGAAGGTGCAGTACACTATGCTGTTAATCTCTCTGCCAAATTGGGTTGTGTGGGAGAGACATTTAGCAAGAACTTTCCATGCTTTGTCAGCCTGTGGAGCCATCCAGGGAAGGAACTAGCAATATTTTGGGGGAGTGTTGTGCTGGTTAGTAGTATACCCAGTCTTTCCTCTCTAGAAAGCATGGCAATGAATTAACTCACCCACATGTCCTGTAACTTCCTTCTGTTCCCAGAGGTTTCCAAAATGCATTTGGGTAGTAGTACTGCTCAGTACTTGATTTCTCTGCCCTTGTCTCCCTTATACAGCTGAGGGGTTGCTGGAGCCCTTTTGGGACTCATTTCATGCATAGCCCAGGTTCCATGTCAGAGAACATCAATATGGAAGCAAGGTATTGCTGTGTTGTTTTAGGGGTGTGTTGCTCATGAGATATCAGGCTTGCTGAGGGCTGTGGCAGATGTGTGGGCTGTGAGGAGGTGGGAAGAACTGCTCGGGTTAAAAGCTGTGATTAACTGTCATTCACCAAAGTTCATGATGATACGTGTGCTTTGCAAACACCAGGCTCCAGAAAGTCTCTGTCTCAAGCAACTTTGAGCTACAGTGTAAGCAGAGGACGAGACACCCAGGCACGTAAAAGAAGACACTAAGGAGGCCAGAAAGAATAAGTCACTGAGCACAAGTGAGGTGTCGGTACAAACAGCCCTGGTCTACGGCTTGGCTCCAAGCTCCCCAGCTCCTGGGGCTGTTTAAGAGAACACTTTAAAAATTAAGTCCTACTGGAAATCAATTTCTTATACCCTAGAGCAGATGAGAATTGATTTAAATTCTGAGAAGCTGTCACTTCTGCAGGCTGGACTGTGCGAGGCAGTGGTGAGAGGTAAGAGGGACAGGGTAGGCAGCGGATGCCCATGCTGTTTGTTTCCTCGGCTTGGCCAGCTGAGTCACGCAGAATTGCTTGTGCATCTAACTGGATGCTGGCTGCTGGCAGAAAAGGAAACGCACTGAAGAGACACGTTTGCTCTGTTACCCACAGGGTAACTCATTATAGCCTGAGGACACGCTAGCGGAGCTGTCGGCTATTGCCTAGGCTGAGTGGGAAGTGAGAAGGTTGCCATTTTGCTGCTGTTAGTCAACCTGAACAGCAGTGTGGTCCCCAGTCATCGTAAAAACAAGTGCTTCCTCAGCTGGTATTGCAAAATCAGGGAGCCTGGATCTGGAAATGGCAGACTTCTGCCAATGACACCGCAGCCTGGCTGGCTATGAGGCTGCTTGCTATCTGCAGATGCTAGCTATTTTGCTTCCAAATGTCTCAATTTCCCTGTGCTTCACTTGATTACACACTGCCAGATGGTGCAGCAAATTCTGCACCGACTCCACAAACACACTCCACAAAGAGGGCTTCAGACAGAAACCGCGTGGAGAGCTTATACTGCAGGTAATCTTGCTGTCTGGCCAGGTACATGGGATGTCCATGAGAAGATGATAAATAGCCAGATACAGGAGAGATGCCTGCTACAGCCTCTAATGAGGGCAAAGGAGTAAAAAGACCAGAAAGTTGATGTGGAGCTGGGAAGCAAAATGAGGGAGGGAAATTCACACAAGTGTCTTGCCTTCCTGGAAAACTACCACTTACCACTTTCTGGGGGTTTTTTTGGAGCACCAAAAAAATCCAACTGTAGAGTGGGTAATCCATTGGAAAGCACGTTTCCTTCATCCTGCTGCTTGTGGAACAACTGGTTTAAAAGTACCTATTATAGGTAAAAATGGTATTTTGCAGGGATGAAGCTTTTAAAGCATTTTTTAAAGCATTTGGTAGAAAACATAGGATGACTTTTTAATACATGTACAAGGTCTGTTCAGAGGTCAGAATTCTTTTCAAGCTCCGTGTCCCAGTCTGTCCAGCATGGCAGTAGTATTTCCAGGGTATTACCAGAAGCCCATAAACATATCAGAAAACCAACCGCACTAAACACCTGAGCTCACCTACTGTTGAATCATGTCTGCGCTAGCTGTCTCGGCAACACAATGAGCTGACTCCAGCTCAGGCCAACCTTTTCATTTGGGTGAAGTCCAAACCTGCAAGTGTCTGAGCATCCAGCCCCTTGTAATCATTTCCTTTATCAGCAAATCAGACACCCATGTTGTGCGTCTTAAAATGGGCGTCAAAGCTTTACGTGGTGCAGTGGGTGGATCCTCAAGCACAAACAGCTGCTCGCAAATTTTCCATTATCTCCTAAGCAAGCATGTAACTTTCCCCTTGGGGAGGTGGGAGGGAGATACAGAGTCTGTATTCTTTGCCAGGCCCCTGGCACATTCGGATTCCCCAGCTAGCACTTGTAACCCAGCAGGCATTAAGCTCTTAGAACTAGAAGCCACGCTCACAGCTGCCAGGAAAAGTTTTTCTGGTAGTGGAAGCTGAACTTGACCGCTTGAAAGCCTTTGAACCGTAACTTGCAGATTTGGAGTTGCAAAGTGCTACTCCCTGCCCTTTCCACCAGTGCAGTCTAATTCTATGACTATTAAAAATGGAACTAAAAAGATATTTGGATAATTTCACCCGAAGACTTTTCAGCCAGGGAATATCCAGTTCCTTTGTTTCTTAGCACTTCAAAGGGTCAGGGCTAGAGCCACAAGATTTAGCCCCTCCTTATCTTCAGCTGCAATGTCCCAACTGCCAGGTGAAACAGCGTACTGAGAGCATCTTAATGGGAATTACCCCACATCTTTGTTTCTTTTTTCTTCTCTTTATATTTACTTGATATAGAAAATGGAGTAGAAGAGATGTCCCTGTACATGTCCAACCACAGAAATGGTGATAGACGCATGCTTGGAGTACTTGTGTTCCAAAACAACATATTTCCATGGTTTTAACCTCAGTTAGCAGCATATTATCAAACAAACTGAAATGCCAGGGGATTTTTACTTCAAAGACAGAACAGAAGGGTTTTGTGTTTTGTTTGCTCTGGGTGGAGTTGGGGGGGGAAACACTCTTTTCCCTTTTTAGCTGAATAAAACCCAATTATTTGCACTGATAATACTCTGAATGCAGCTTGCTTTCTTGGCTGGTTGCTGTTTGGACAGGTAGGTAAATTCTGACCCACCTTGAAAGAAAAAAAATGCTTTGGATTGACACATCTGACTGGCATTAGCTGCTGGAAATTTGGCCCAACAAACACAGACTTTGTGCGTGCTCTACAAAGAACAGTGTTGGGGTGTCAGCCTGCGAGCTGCCTCGTGCCCAGAGGCGGGCTGGTGGGTTCGTGCAAGCTGCTCGCTGAGAGAGGCACGCCTTGTAGCAGGTGGCACAAGCACCCAGCTCAGGGTTTTTGGTGAGGGGGGGGAATTTCAATTTTTTGTGTTTTGCAGACTACTGGATTTGTTCGTGCATGCGTGGTCTAAAGGGCCCTTGCTGTTGTTTGGAGGTACTTAACTGCTTGGTGTCCTGCCTGGGGTTCCTCTTCTACAAAGAGAGCAAAAGGATTGTCTCTGTCTGGAAAGTTTGGTCATGCCATGCTTCCTTGCTTGACAGTTGCTTTTGCCTTGCTGTGACCTTTATTTTGGTGGAAGTCATGCCTACCGGCAGCAAGGTATCTCTCACTGAGCCTGTGCTGAATGCAGCAACTCATAAATGAAATCCACCTAAACACTTGCTCCTTAAATGTATTTTTATAATCTGTAAAACCTGATGATGGTTATGCAGCAGAAAGGAAACCTTTAAACAGGACTAAATCACGTGAAAGCGCTCAGGCAGGACTGCAGCAGCTCTTGGGACAGCGTTGCCTCGGTGCTGGGACCAAAGTACACTGGCTCAACCCAGCCTGGGGTGGGACGATGTTGCAGGATGGGCTTCTCGCCATCGCCAGCCATCTCAGATGTGGAGTGCTTATTGCAAAGAGAGCGTCTGCAGCCTCATCAGTGTGTGTATTTGGGGAGGGAGGTCTGGGCAGCCCTTGTTCGCTGGGGGCATGTTTTGCAGAGAGGAGGAACTCGCATGCATGAGCAGAGTGTCTCGTGGGGCATCAAGTGATGGGGTGCAATGGATGGGGAGCATCACTTGGCTGGGTGTTGGGGAAGGAGCCGTGGGGCTACATTCGCGGGGCACCCAGCCAAATGGGACCCCAGTCCCACTTGAGGGTTTGGATGTTGCAACTTAAATAAAAAAGGAAAGAGTTGATATCTTGGTTGTTTTTCCATATGCCAGATAGGAACTTGCTCTGTCCTTTTTACTGGAGGAATTGGGTCAATCTGAGTTTCATTTCTTGTTACTTTTAAGCAATTTTGATGTCCTGGTTTATTCACTAGTGTGATGCAGCAGTGTTCAGATTCACAAACACCTATTGATATAATTGTGCACATGACTTCTTCGAAGAGATTCAAAAGAAAACAAACCATGGGAACACTTTTCTCTTCTGTGGAAACATAAGTGGTTAATTTTGGACTTTAGATGTAGCAACAAGATGAAATCAAGTGTGATAGAGTAAGCAAAAATATTGTTTTCATGCTACTGCTTTGTCCTAGAAAGCTTTCCTTTAAGGTACATTTTTCTCTTTGACTTTTTTTTCAAGAGGTCATCTCATTCTCCAACAATTAAATCGTGGCTGTCAGCGTGTTTAATTAATTTGCCATCAGAAGCATTATTACATTTTGTGAAGGATGAGAAACGGTAAAGATATTAAAGATCAGCTTTGCCAGAGCAGAGCTGAGTGGAGGAGAGTTACAAACAAACAGCAGCATCTATGCAAAGGATTCCAGTACTCATCCGCCTCCCAGCCGTTGTCATGGCAAGCCCCTCGTTATTCCTGCTGCCGCAGCGCGGGTACGTGGTTAAGGACAGAAAGGTGAGGGGCAACGCACGGCAAATTTCTCCTGATTTCTCCTTCTCGGCATCACTGGGTGAGACCTGTTGCTTCTGGCGCTGGGCCAGGAGGGGTGAGGGCAATCACAGGGCTGCCCGCCTCTGGTTGCACGATGGTGATGGTACTAGGCCTTCGAGAGGGGCGGTGGCGGCTGGGCTGGTGAGAGCCACCTGCAGCCAGAACTGGAAGCAAGGTGGCCACAGGCACCCCGTGATGCACGGCCTCGGGGGCAGCCTGGTCTGCCCCGTGCATCAGGGCGTGCGTGGTGCTTCCCAAATACTTGGCGGGGGGGTTCTCAAATCACTTGGGTTCTTTTCCATCAATGTACCATGGAGGAACAACTCCCAGAGAAGTCGAGCTGCTGTTGGGGCAGGGTAGGACAGGGACAGGCACCTGGGGGCTCAGCCTGCAGTATTCTGCAGTACTCGAACCACATGCTTTTTGTCCAGATAGAATACCGTAGACTAAGGTGCTAAAACACTTGAGTAGTTTCCAGTGGTCCTCACTGTCTAGAGCATTCCTGTGATGCTCACATGTAGTGAATCGCTGGCGATTAAAACTCCTGAACAGACAAGAATCCCACTTATTTTTTTTAAAAGCATTTGGGTTAAAAGGTGATGCCAAATGGAGCTTTTTGACACGAGTGTAGCTGATCATAACACCAGAGAAAAACATCCTCTTGGTGAGATCTACTGGAAACTATTTGGATGGTAAATTTGTTGCATTAATAGGGTTTGAGTAATGGATGGTGTTTGGAAATGAAACTTTCCAAACAAAAGGAATAATGTGCTATATCTGGTGCAAGAGTTGAACAACAGGAATTCACATTTTCCATTTCCTAGTGTGGAACAAAAAAAGTAGGCTTAAAATTAGTAGATCTGTTTAGTCATTGCATTATGAATGGCATGGTCAAGTAATGCTACTGCTTGGGGAAAATGTTTGTTATAACTATATGCAGTTTTCTAAATAAAACAGACCTGCTGCTTGGCACATGGATCTCACCTTAGCAAGATGGAGTATTTGGCACCTTGCACTTGAGCATTTTCATTTGTCTGTGATGGAGGATTTGGGCTTGGATGACCGACCGGAGTCAGCAACAAGGAGTCCTTGGACTCTGCTGGGTTGGGATGTATCTGCAAAAGGTGTTGCGGGCTGAGCCCCAGGGCAGCATGCCACTGCCTGGGATGGCTTGCCGGGAATATAACTGAGCTCAAATGTATTGACGGTGCTGGTGTTTCTGCCAAGATGACTTTTTCAAAAACCCATGGGTTTTGTAGCAGTCTGGGATTTCAATGAAAGAACGGCTCTCCCAGAGTGTGTTTGGGTCTTCCAAAGCATTTTTTCCTGGATCTGAAATTATCAGAAGAAAAAAAAAAAAGCAAAAAAAAAAAGCTATTCACTTTTCATTTATCGGCAACCCATTTTCTGAGGACATTTGCTTTTCAATAATGAGACAGCATAGATTTAGCCAGGAATTTTTAAAAGCAGGAAAATAGAGTAGTTTATTAAAATATCTCAGTAACGAAGTCCAACCCTTCTAAGAACAATTGTGATTAAGGTCACCTCACCATTTGCTTGTGGTGGTGTTATCCCTGGACTGCGACTGGGTATGGCTTATTGCAGGCAACAAGCAAAGTACAGGTAACAGAGGTTGCTTTTTCAGCCTCAACTGAGAACCAGCATGGGCTTCAGTCTTGCTTGTTGACCGCGAAGGAATGGAAATTATGAGTTTAGCAATAGCCCCTTATTTAAAGCAAAAGGAATGCATGGCAGCCTGATTTAAGGAGGGACAGTTTCACTCCATATCTAGGCTATTGTTTAGAGTGGGAGGGAATTAAAAAAAATGGGAAAGCTTGTTTGCCTAGGAGGAAAAGAAATGCTTAAAGTAATGAAAATACGCGGCGTGTGGAGAAAATGTCCACGTGTGCATATTTAAAGCCTGTGTGTATGAATATACATATAAAAGACCCAGGCGAAGAGGAGGAGCGCAGAGCAAGGGACCTGAGCGAGCGGCAGCCCTGGCGAGCAGGGCCGGTGAGGGCGGTGGGAGGCACGCTGGTGGCAGCGCCTTGCCTGCTGATCCACAGCAGCCATGCACGGCTGGCGGGTGCTGCGGAGGTGCAACGTTTCTCTTCCCCACACTTGCATTTTTCACTTGGGTTTACCAGAATATCATACAAGTGGAAATTTTATAGATGGTGAAGGCAGGACAGAGCTTTTATGTTCCAACAGTTCCCCTCTTCAGAGATGGTAGCATAAGAAGGTTCTTGCTTTCTTGCTGGTCTAGGAGGTGATGACGTAGAATAAAAATGTTTCATGGCTCTCAGAAAGCCATCAGATTATGTGGGTGTCCCTTTCACGATCACAACTGTCAGCTGGTCTTCTGAACTTCAGAGAGCTGGTTCCTTCTGAGCTTTCTGCTGAACTTGCACGACTGATAAATCAGTGTCTCTTTAATGTCTGCGCACAAAAAAAAAAAGGACAATACACTGAGAGGCTGGGTTTTAAGGCTGGCAGTATAGATATCATGAATCATCAAGGCTTTTATTTCAGTGGACTGGTATGAAACTCTTGGGCTATGCTTCAATATTGCACTCCCCATCACTGCCTTTGACTACTAGCCATGTGAGCCATTAGCTGATATATTCTCCAGCTCTGCCTTTTTCGGTAGCCTTGGGCTCACGTCTCCAGATGACTGACAATAAAAGTTTGACTAGCATGCTGACAGCCTATCTACCACAATTAATCTCTTCCAGTTTGCATTTGAGGTTCGCTTTTAGTAATGACATTAGATGGAGCTACAGCCTCTGGCACTTCTGGGAGACTTCGTCTCTGTCATTCATTAAACGCACTGCAGACGCATGATAACTTCAAGATCAATTAATTATTATCATCATTGTCTCTAATTACATCACACCTAAACTCTGTGAGAGGTTTCTAGGTAAGGGAGACATGAGGTCTCTGCCATGAGGAAGTTACAGTTAACACATGATGCTGATATAGATAAGGAAGAGAAGGACTTGCCTTGAAGAACAGAGCAGCCCAGCAGAAGAACCTGTGTGTTAAGCTTTGTTTTGCTGCTCTTCTCCTCACCTCGGTATTGCAGGCCCTACTCTGAGGTAAGGATTTAAGTGCTGATTAATTGAATTTGCATAACCTCAGCCCAAGGCAAGTCTAGTTAAGCCTCATGCTTGCAGGCAGGCTGCTTCCTCCCAGGCCAGCACAGCCAGCTCCTAACCCCCACGCATCGCTGGCTTGCACTCCTGCAGTCTGCAGGCAGCTTGGGACACTAACTCCAGGTAGTTATTAAACAAGAGCTAATTTTATTTGAAAGGGAGGAAAATTAGTTACTGATTTTTGGTAAAAATGAGATTTTTTTGTCCATCAGTTGAGCAGAGACTTGCTGCTCAAGCCTCTGCAGCACATCTTTCTCCTGCAGACTGGAGAACAACTCGGGTAGCAGCCGTGTTAACACAGCAGACAGTGCTCAGCTGCAACTGGGACAGGCACGGTGTAAGATACTGCATGGGATGGATCTGAACTCAGCACCAGCTGCAAAAGTGGTGCTGCTGTACAAAAATCTGTGGTCATGGTCTTCTCATTTTCAGTGCATTTACAGTCCAGAGGTTACTGTGTGATACTGAATGAGTGGGCTCAGCGCCACAGCAAAGCAGAAACTCCCAACCAGACTTATGCTTATCCAATGCTACCTCTGTATTTGTTTTTCTATGCATATTTTTGATTAGGGAAATACCTTGATCATTATAATGTGTTCTTAATTCACATAGATCACTGTTGTCTCTAATGTTTAGTGACGAGCTACACCGTTCAGACACACACAAGTCTATGGGGCTGGGTGGGATCTGCCCAAGAGTACCGAGGGAGCTGGCAGTAGTGCTCACCAAGCCGCTTGCAATCATTTATCAGCAGTCCTGGCTAACCAGGAAGGTCCCAGTTGACTGGAAGTTAGCAAATGCGATGCCCGTATACAAGAAGGGCTGAAAGGAGGATCTGGGGAACTACAGTTCTTTCAGTCTGACCTTGGTGCCAGGGAAGGTCATGGAGCAGATCAGTCATCTTGAGTGCCATCACACGGCACGTACAGGAAAAGCAGGTCATCAGGCCCAGTCAGCATGGGTTTATGAAAGGCAGGTCCTGCTTGACTAACCTGATCTCTTTCTATGACAAGGTGACCCACTTAATGGATGAGGGAAAGGCTGTGGATGTTGTCTACCCAGAATTTAGTAACGCCTTCGACACCATTTCCCAGAGCATTCTCCTGGAGAAACTGGCTGCTCGTGGCTTGGATGGGTGTAATCTTCACTGGGTAAAAAACTGGCTGGATGGGTGGGCCCAGAGAGTTGTGGTGAATGGAGTTAAATCCAGTTGGTCTCCAGTCACAAGTGGTGTTCCCCAGGGCTCAGCACTGGGGCCGGTTTTGTTTAATATCTTTATAAATAATCTGGACGAAGGGATCAAGTGCACTCTCAGTAAGTTTGCGGATGACGCCAAGTTGGGCGGGAGTGTTGATCTGCTTGAGGGTAGGAAGGCTCTACTGAGGGATCTGGACAGGCTGGATCGATGGGCTGAGGCCAATTGTATGAGGTTCACAAGGCTCAGTGACAGGGCCTGCACTTGAGTCACAACAACCCCATAAATGCTACAGGCTTGGGGAAGAGTGGCTGGAAAGCTGCTCGGCAGAAAAGGACCTGGGGGTGTTGGTCGACAGCCAGCTGAGTATGAGCCAGCAGTGTGCCCAGGTGGCCAAGAAGGCCAACAGCATCCTGGCTTGAATCAGAAATCGTGTGGCCAGCAGGCCTAGGGAAGTGATCGTCCCTCTGTACTCGGCACTGGTGAGGCCTCACCTCGAGTACTGTGTTCAGTTTTGGGCCCCTCACTACAAGAAAGACACTGAGGTGCTGGAGCGTGTCCAGGGAAGAGCAATGAAGCCGGTGAAGGGTCTAGAGAACAAGTCTCATGAAGAGCAGCTGAGGGAACTGGGGCTGTTTAGCCTGGAGAAAAGGAGGCTCAGGGGAGACCATATCGCTCTCTACAACTACCTGAAAGGAGGTTGTAGCAAGGTAGGTGTCGGTCTCTTTTCCCAAGTAGCAAGTGATAGGACAAAAGGAAATGGCCTCAAGTCACGCCAGGGGAGGTTTAGATTGGGTATTAGGAAAAATTTCTTCACCGAAGGGGTTGTCAAGCATTGGAACAGGCTGCCCAGGGAAGTGGTTGAGTCACCATCCCCGGAGGTATTTAAAAGATGTGTAGATGTGGCACTTAGGGACATGGTTTAGTGGTGGACTTGGCACTGCTAGGTTAATGGCTGGACTCGATGAACTCAAAAGTCTTTTCCAACCCGAACAAGCAAGACATAGCCAATTGTCTAAAAACATGTGGTGCTGTGCAAGGAGCGCCTGCTGCAGCTGTGGCTGCTGGTAGCTGAGAGGCTGTGCCAAAGGCTGCTTAGCTTGACACTAGTTTCTGACTGGTTGTCGTCGTTTAGGCCCAGCTCGCAATTAGGCACCACGCAGCCACTTGCTCACTCCCCTCCCCACACAATGGGAGGGGGAGGAGAATTGAAAAAGAAGTAAAACTCATGCGTTGAGATAAGAACAATTTAATAACTGAAGTAAAATAAAATATACTAACAATGATAATAAAAATACAATAATAATAGTAATAGTAATGAAAAGGAATATAATAAAACAACAACAACAACAAAAAAAACACAAGAAAAAACATGTGATGCACAATGCAATTGCTCACCACCTGCTGACGGATGCCCGAGCAGCTATCTGCACGTCCTGGCTAACTCCCCCCGGTTTATCTACTGGGCGTGACATTCTATGGTATGGAATATCCCTTCGGCTAGTTCGGGTCAGCTGTCCCGGCCATGCTCCCTCCCAGTTTCTTGTGCACCTGCTTGCTGGCAGGGCATGAGGAACTGAAAAATCCTTAATTTAGGCTAAGTGCTACTTAGCAACAACTAAAACATCAGTGTGTTATCAACATTATTCTCACACTAAATCCAAAACACACTGTACCAGCTACTAAAAAGAAAATTAACTCTATCCCAGACAAAACCAGGACACTGGTGTCCTCTAAACATGTGCTCTGACCACTCAAAATACTGGGTTAATGGAATCAACCAGTTATGGCTGTTTACATGTAGGAGCTGGTCGATGTTTCCTAGAAGAAAAGAATCACAACTTGTACCTTTGCTTCAAGGCATTTCAGATGCTGAGTGCCCTGTCTGATATTCACGTCTGCTGAGTCAGCTCATGCCCTTTTGTTTTCTCTCCCATAAAATGTGTGTGTCAAGTCAAAGAGGAACCTGGCAGAAAACACTGGCTCCAGGTGGAGTAAAACCACTCTTAGGCTGACTTTTCTGTACTTTCTGTTCCTAAGCCTTAGGATTTAATTTCCTTCTGCTTGGTTGTGGTCAGAGAAGAAAGGCATCCTATGTGTACTAATCTCGTGTACTAACTAGAGAATGATCCTCATGTACTAACCAAGGAATGAGCTTGCGCTTCGGTTTATAAAGCTACAAGCAAGTTGTTGCATAGCCCGAGCAGCTATCTAATATACAGGGCCCTGTGGCATCACTTCTGAAGAAAATATGGGTGATGTGGCTCACACTTGCCTGGTTTAGTTTACAAATACAGAAAGCCTTTCCTCCTTGACCCGCAGAAGGATTGAGCAGCAGGTAGTTTTCTTGCTCGCCACTTCCAGATTGCAGGGCTGAGGAAGCCAGAGCCGCGGCGTGAGAGGTGCTAACGGGCCGTGGAGTGCCAGGATGGCCAGAGGCTCAGGCTGTGTCCAGCACTCACCCGAGGCAGAGGAGGGCAGGACAGATGCCAGAGAGCAGCCGCTGTGTGTTTCTGTTTCGCAGACCCTTGCTGGGATGACAGCAGCCAGGTTTTGTGCTGGCCAAGCTGTCCAGGTACGGTGATGAAGAGACCTGCTTCACTGCCTTGTCCTCGTTGGGCTGATCTTGTTCCTCTGCTGCTGCTCGGGAAGGTATTTCAGGAGCAACTGCAAAAGCTCTGTCCTCGAGGCGGTATGTGAGATCTGACTTTCCTTACACCAAGCTGGGAGAAAATTTACTCATGCTAACATGGTTAAATCCATGCAAAACTGGGGTAAGGAGAGATGAGGTGCTAAGAACAGTTCAAATCCGTGCCAGGGCTTGAGCAAAGGCTGCAGGGGCATAGCTGCACATCCAGAGAAAGCGTGTCCCAGGGGCAGCCCTGGCCCTCTCACTCCGTCATGGGTCAGTGGACCAAAACCACAAAGGGTCTCAGAGGTTTCTGAAGGGTGGCAATTTGCTCGTACTGTTCCCGTCTGCTGTTTGCTTAAGGGGAAAAACAGCACAGCAGGAACGTATGTGCAGCTGCTTCTGGAGAAAAGCTTATCTGTGCCTCATGCTGTAAAACATGCAGCTTCTTCAGAAGAAAAAAACAGGGCTAGTGCTACCTCTGAAAGACTTCCTGGATAATGCAGGCAAGGTTGGACCTTACGTGATGTGATGTGCAGGCACAGGAAGCTGTGGGTTGCATGGGCAAGAGAGCGAGCATATAGCTTTCGTTATTCTAGCTGAAGTAACAGAAAGGTATTTTTCACTTTTGCTTCTCAGGATACAAGATTTCCCTTCCCCCGTGATCTGGCTCTTTTCCTGAATGGGTGCATTTTTGAAAACATCCTTCCTAGCGCATGGTGGGCCCTCCTCTCTCAACCTTACCTAGCAATTTAGTGCAAATTCCTGGGAGATTAGAGGGGACATTTGGTCCACTCTTTCTGCACCATTAGGGTATCTTTGATCTTTCTTTCTCCTGGCAATGCTGCCAGCGAAATTGGTTTCTGAGCATAAAGCATCTCTGCTTCTCAGTGTATTGGAGATCTGCTGATAAAAATGGGAGTATAAAATACTCTCTGAGGTACTTGGATTCAGTGGAGGAAAAGCCAAAGATTCAATATTATTTTTGCTTAAGCAACATACTGCCAAAGGAGAGCAATGCAAACCTGTGAAGTTTTCAATACTTTAAGCACTGGGAGGATGAATAAACCTCCAACAATGTGGTGATGCTGTGGTGGCTTCCAAAAGCCCTTCCTGCCCGACACCATGGCTCTTCGTGGGTCATTGCTAGTACAAACCTGCTGCTGCCCATGCAGGTTTTGGGGGGTTGGGGTGGGATTTTTTTTTTTTGGAGATCCTATCATTTAATGGCTGTGGGCTTTTCGATACTGGGGATCTTGTTTGATTAGATGTGCTTCGTGAGTCTAACCTTTGAATTTTGCCACTTGATTGAGTCGGGATTGTGGTTTGTCAGGCTCACGTTTCCCCCCTGGAAGGGAGGTGAGCTGGGCACCACGGAGGGACGGGGTAGAGAAGGGGAGCATCGTCTGGGAACCCCTCGCTCAACCAGCAGTGCTGCCATCGCACAGGGCGAGGGGGCACAAACCACTGACCGCTCTCCTGCAGCACGGATGTGCTGCATCCTTTTGGGTGCTAAGCTCAGGTTGTGATGGGCGTTGCACGAGATCTGACAACCTCTGGCTTACTGCTGCAGCAGCAGCAGAGGTTGCAGGGTGAGTGGCAGATATAACCTTATACCTAAGCAGGGAGCGGGTTTTTTTTGTGCTATCTTGTCCTTACATGGTTGGGTGGAACAAGTGACAATGAATCTTGCTCAGTCATATGCTCTCATTTTGTACTCGGTACATGCAGAAACCTGCATCTCTCTGTGTGCTCTCTTTGGAAAAATGCCATTTTGATTTCTTAATGGAATCTGACATGGATTTCAGCTTCTGCGTACTGCAAAGGAGGAAAAAGTCTACAGTATTTTCCACTCACTAATTAGTGTTAGCATGACCCCAGCATCAAAGTATGGAGGAGTCTGTGGTGGTTTTCCACTGCACTGTTTTCGTAGGTTCTTTTCTCATAATGTTTTATTTTTATGAGTACATAGCTTTTGTAATTCCACCTGGTTTAAGTGAGATCTTCAGACAGCATCTTTAAATCGTCCCTGAAAATACGTCTGAAGTGCTATTTTAGGTGTACTTTGCTCAAGATAATCCTTTCTTTTAAAAGATGCATGTAACCCCACCTCTTTCTAAACCTTGACAGCAAGCAAGTACCTAATCCCCCTTAGACAACCTGGGGAAAAAGTGTGCAGAGAGTCTTGAGCGGATGGTTCCTTCTGGCTGTACACAAGTGGTGCAGACCTCCACAACGCTCGTCCTCCACAGTGGTAGAGGAGAATGGGGCCTTCTAGTGCACTCAATGAAAATGGTGATCCACCGGAGTAGTGCCCAGCTCCTGTAGAGCCCTGGGGGTGCCCAACCTTGCTCAGCGGCTTCCCAAGGACATCTGCTGCAAAGCGAACTGGAGTGGGCCAGGAGATGTGCTCCTGGGGAGAGCAAGTCTGAGCCTGGGATCCAGAGTCTCACCTTCCTTCCTCTGCCTAAATCCTGGAGGTATGTGTCCAGCCCAACAGGCATTTGCAGGATGCATCTAACATAGGCTGGGTAAGATTGAACTTCGCACAAGATGTATTTTTAGCTGCTTGCATTTAACTTGCTGGTGGTGGCATTGAGAGGTTACAGCAATTATACAGGAAATGAAAGATAAGGATTTGGTTGCATTCTCAAAAAGCTAAGTGTATCACGGGCTTTCCAGGGCAGCACCTTGCAGGCTGGTCTGGGTGTGCCTCAGCAGCTCCATGGCAGCTCAGACTTACGTCACTCTGCTGAGCGCAAAAATTGAGGCAAATGCTGGAATTCAAGTCTCTCCCCTCCAAGGACAGGGTCCTCATGCACAGCTTGCAGAGCAGGTGGCCCTCTTCACTCCCCTGTGGAGCCAGGGAGATGACGTGACCCAGCCTCGGCAGGAGAGAGCACCACGTGCGTGGTGAATGCAGCAGCCTGCTCTGCGGGGCCGTGTCTAAGGAGGTGGATGGTGAAGGCTTGAAATGCTTTGGGTCAAGGAGACACATGCCCTGGGGCCTCCTGCATGTCCAAGGCTTTGAGTGATGGAGGTCAGGGCAGTGGTGTGGGCCAGCTCTCCCAGGTGTCCTTGAGTGTGGTGGACTAGTGGCCACGTGGAGGACATGGGTTGGTTGCTCGGAGGTATGTGTGGCTCCAAGGGGCACTGCTGGCTAGGTGACCCTGGCTGGGTCACAAGGCAGAAGCTGCTGCGGGCCGTTCTGGGTGCTCACGTGTGCCCCTGCCAGGGCACGAACAAACCCAGCATCAACAAGCAGGTTAGGGTGGGCACCTCAGCAGTTAGGCAGCAACTAACCTTTTTGGTTTGGTTTCTGGCTTTCAGTTGCAATTTTCGATGGGTTTGGGCAACATGCCAAGATCACCTAGGGAACCTTTGAAGAGTTAAGGGGCTCTCAGTCCCAACCCAGTATTTTAAGGAGCAGAATATTTGAAAGGAGGCAGAACCAAATGACCTCTGCAGAGGAATTACTTTTTTTTTTTTTGTCTCCCAAATGGGTGCAGAGTGAAACAAAGAAATCCCTGCCTGCATGCACATGGTGGATGTTTCAGAGGTGTCATCTTGGTGGCAGGGCAAGGTCGCCCATCATCAGTGCTTGCGGGGTCAGAGACATGTTGCCTGTGACAAGCTGAGAGCCTGAGCCGAAAATGGGCGTTCTGCAGAGCAGAGCCCTGGACATCTCCTCCAATGGATCTGTGCAGAGGGGAGATGGGCCGGGACGCAATGCTATCTCCCCTCAGATCCTTCTGGCTCATTGCCCGAATGCTCCCAAGGGGTGAGGAGCTGACGGTACCAGCAAAGGCACAGCGCGGGGCAGGCTGGCCTGATCTCCAAATTGGTTATGGAGCTGTTCTTTGCAAGACACCACTGGGAAACGCCTGCTTCCCCCTCTGCGCCGTGTCTTCACTCGCCTTGGCACACACGCAGACACGTTCCTCCTGAGGAACATACGCACCTCTGTCAGAAATGAACCGTCACGCCTCTGCAGACCTTTTAGGCAGCATCCGTGCCCTGAATGGAGCGGGAAACCAGTCCCTGGGCAGCAGCTGCCTGCTGGCGTAAGGTGCCCAGTGACGGGCACGTGGAGGACTTGTGATGGCACAGGATGCGTTCCGGGGCAGGGATGTTGTTAGCCCTGCGGATAACTCTGTTAGTGCACCCGGGGCAGCGGACATGCCTGAGCCAGCTTTGGATGAGGGGGGAGATGCTCCAGAGCAGACTCAGCCCCTGATTTATCCCTGCACAGAACAAAGCTGGAGAAAAGTGGAAAAACCAGTCCAAGTATCCCTTAAATCAAAAAAGCTGCCTGTATCACTGCTCCTTCTCAAGGAAAAACACGATAGTTATGCCTCCCTTTTGTTAATGCAGCTTTTTAATCTGTGAAGCAGAAGCAGCAGCGCACACAGGCAGGCTCTCTCCTCCTGGGAGCAGGAAGGAGGAAAAGTGATGGCTCTGTCATGACCTGGGCTGCTGTACCACTGCTTGGGGCAAAACTTGGCCTCTTCTGCTTGGGCTTGCTTCAGGGTGAGGGGAGGATTGGGGGATTGTTACCCATGTAAACAGCATCTTTAAAAAAATCCTTTCACAGGACTGAATGTTTGTAGGGAAGTGTGGTGGGTAAAGAAAAAAAAATTCCTCTTTTTTCTTACCAGACTCTACCCACTTGAGGAAAAAAATTAACCACCATTTGTTAAAAAAGGGAATTTTGTGAGCAATGTGCCCCACTGCTGGATGCCAAGAGCCAGTGCTGCTGGTGGCTATTGAGCTGTGGCCACCTGTGTACCCAGCACTGGGCCGAGGCCATGTAATGTGATTACTGTGCTCCTCTCCCAGGAAGTGCTTATTCCCCGGCAAGACCAGGGCAATTGTGAAACAACATTGCTAGCCAGCAGGAACGCATCCAGGAATTTTATAGCAGTCTCCATGTACCCGTGGAGCGAGACTGTGATTTTTTTTAATGACGTTCTGCTTATTGTTAGGTAACTGTGCTGCTTTCCACGTGTGTTTGCAGCAGTGCCCGGGGGACTGAGCAGTGGGGACAGTAGAGCTGCGCTGCATGGTGGTAAGAACAGGAGTTGGTCCTTTCCCTGCAGGCACCGCACCACAGATCACCTGGAACGCTGCTGCTGGAAAGGGTCAGGAGCCACAGCACAGGTACTGCTGGAGCTGATAACCACGGCTTGCTCTCGGGAGACGTAGTGCAGAGTGGACGCGAATTTGTGGCTAATGGTATAGCCTTCCCACAGCGCCTGGTGAACGGTCAGAAGAATAAACTGCAGCATCGGTCACCTCTAAACCGAATTTCCCCTGTCTGGTCGTTAAAGCAATGAGTGCTTGCTGATTGGGGATGACTCATCTGAATCACCATCATAAAACTATAACACTCCAGCCTTTGTGCCTCCGCCAGTATCTGTGAATTACTCTTCAGTAAGGGAATTGCATTTAACCTTGTTATGGGGGTCCAAAGTGTCTCCATCCAGTGTCTCTTCCAAATGCTGCAGGTGTCAGCACGTTTTTAATTTAATGTTGTGGGTTTTTTCAGTCTAAATTGTATTTCAATGGCAGGCTGCAAATTGCAAGCCAGTCTCCCCAGCTGGTGTAAATCCACACAGCTCTGTTTACTTTACTGCAGCTCCGCCAGCTTCTGCCAGCTGCATCTCTGACCTGTGGCATCGCTCCTGCTGCTGCAGCCAAGTGAACATTTATTTTGCAGTTGCATAATAGCAGAGATTGAGCAAACATAGGGGAGCAGGTGGTCCACGTCCTTGCTTTTAGGAATTGGGTGTGCTTGCATTAGTGCTGGGATATCAGCAAGTGAATTAGTGTCACGTCACCCTTTGGCCAGGTTTGCTAAACGTTATGTGCATTTCTAAGTACTTTTATTTTTGACTATCTGACTCAAGCTTCATTTGTGGAAAGCCAGTGCTTTGTTTTTTCCGAAAGCCCATCCTTCGTAAGATGACTTGGATAACCCTCAATCCAAAGTCACATCTACAGCATTTGGGTTGAATCGGCAGTCACAGCCCAAAGGGGTTGGCTGAGACCTTTAGCAATAGAGCTGTTTGGTGGGAAGACATTCTTGGGATGGGGGACGGAGCCGGAGAAGGGCTCTAAGCCCCAGTCACCCTCCCATCCCCTTGGCTTGGCCATAAGAAAGCAGAGGCAAGCAGGCAGCCACAGCCTGGTGTCTACCATGAGCTGAGCCCAGCTCAGGTCACTGTGGGACCAGAGGAGACCAAAGGCAACTCCTAAGTTATTCTCCCCTCCCCCTGGGCTGCCCTGAGCCGCCCTTTCATTTCTTGCTTGGGAGCCCAGCAAAATTCTGCAAGTAAGTGTTTGCATAACTTTCTGGTGCTTTCCCCTGATTTTGAGGGATTAACATGATATGTATGGGAAAGTGCCAAAGATAATGATCTGGACAGAAACATGTTAGACTGCATCTATTTATGTGCAAGAGCCATAGCAGTAACCTTTCTAAGAAAGAGCGATGATTCACTGAAGGAATAAACTATATACTCTATTCCCTATACCTACTTCAGTAGTTCTTTCCTCAAAACAACAAGACCAATTTAAAAACAAAAGACACCCACTTCTCCACCAGGAATATGGTTTCAAGAGATCTGCAAACTCCTGTGCTTGTGAAATGTCCCTTATCACCTTCCAGAGAAAACCTGCTTTTGCTTTCTGAGGGAGCCCATCACTCTACATGTCGTCATTGTACTGAAGAAAATGAAACCTTTGCCTACTGACAGATCCGGGAGGGCAAAGAAACTTCTTGCCTGGAGTGGTTTTGTAGCGTTGAACCTAGCCTTTGTATATTGCCATTGCTATACAAAACCAATAATCTCCCTGTCAGACGCACTCTCAGGTCCCACCAAAGTCACATAGAAGTTACACAGGCGCTTCTAAAAAAAAAGAATCTGCTCTTGCCTAATGAAGACGTCATGCTCCTCTCGGCTGCAATGGAGCCATGCTGGTGTGATGGCGGGGAGAGTGAGGTCCTACACGGACCCTGACATCTCTTAAAAATAATCCTTGCTTTGATTTGCCCAGCCCCACAGCTTAGCTCCCTCTGGAGCTGCATCAACTGGAGCAGTTTCACCGGAGGTTACCCCAGTGGTGCGAGGAAGCTATGGGGTGAGGGAAAGCAGGGGTTAGTCGCTGTATTTGCTTTTTTCTTCCCCATCACAGGATGTTAGTCAGTGGGATCCTGTTCACAGGTCTCTTGCTGATTTTGGCTGATTTTGCTGACTGCAAATATCAGCTTTCTGTGATATAATAAGAATAAAGCGAACCCCAGAGGTGCAATGGTGTTTCTGTGGGGTCGAAGGGAGACTCGCCCCTCGTCCCCCTGCAGAAGGGTTATACATTGCACCCCTTATCGGGTTGGTAACCTCCCTGCTGCATTTGGGATGGTAGGTTGACACCGCACCCTTTGCCTGCCCCGGTGGTGGCAGGGGACTTGTCACCCACCAGCTGCTGCTCCCTGTGACATGCTCCTGCCTTCCCTGGGGAAAGCTTGTTTGCTTGTTTCAGCGTGGGTTTGGTGATGCTGCCCCAGCGCAGCTCAGGTGTTCTCCATGGCCCATCATCCTCCGTGTCAGTGGAGAGCCCTGCCTCGGAGGGAGGTGACAAGACATGGGGCCGCTAGCTCTAACCCTGGGCTCAAAGTGCCTTCCCTGGGAGCCGGTGCCCAGCCTGCCTCATGTCCCAGCAGCTCCCTCCCCATGCCTGCCCCCCTCCCAGTGGAAGGGCATAGCTGCCAGGTCCACACTTAGCTGCCAGGTCCACACCAAAGTGATGCTCCTCTTCCCCAACACCTTCCCAGGTATTCAGCCATGGGAAGAGGAAGGCTGGGCCAGGAAGTGATATGATCTCATTTTGTCCCAAATTTCCCCTAAGGAAGCAGGGCCTGACTGCTCACTCTCTGCTGTCACTGACCATGTACACTCTTCTCCCCTCCTCTTCCTCCTCTTCTTCCTCTCTCATTCCCTTTTAGTCCCTCTCCAGGTTTGAGGCAGAACCTTTCGGCGTCCTCAAGCCGCCCCAAAGTGGAGTGAGCCTTTGCTGCCCTAACCCTATTTTTGATCCTTCTGCATTACTGGAGGACTTAATCAACGTGTTTATCAAGCAGTGCAGTTTTCCTGACTAGCCACAGCCCATCCTTACAGCAGCATCTTTTCCTGGTAATGCTTTAGTGTTCAGTTAAATTCTTGGGTCACCCTTCTGTGATTTGGGTGACATCATACACCCAGGCACAAAATTTCTTTTTATTCTAGTGTTTTGGTGGCCGTGCTTGGCCTCAAGCTGGTGCAGCTGGTCTCCTGGGAAAGGGAAACACCTTTCCCAGTGCTGGGAGAGCAGTCCCACACAGCCACCGACTCCTCCTCTGAACTTGGGCCATCCCTTCAACTGCTCCATCTTCCTTGGCCCTACAAACACTGCCTCGTGGCAGGCATTAAAATGCAACTAAAAGATCTCAAAGGGGAATTCTCTGTGGGTGCTAGGGGGTGCGTGAAAGCGAGAAGTATCAGATCTGGCTCAAGGCTTCCCAGAAGCAAAGTGAAGATTTATTTTGCTGCCCTGGAGGAGAGAAAACACGCACACAGGAGCTGGACCAGAAGCAAGCCAGATTTTTCCAGGGCCTTGGGCACAGCTCAGGACAGTCGCTGGCACTGCCGTCCTCCTCCTCCAGTGAAGTCTGCTGTTGTAGGTATCTCCCTACCTAGAGCCAGCCCAGGAAATTATCCTCTCTTGTTAACAGCCTGCTCCCTCATTCGGGTGCAGCAGTGTCGTGGGCAATGGAAACACGGGCATCCCCCACCCCACCAAAAACAAAGAATAAAGCTCCTGAAAACAGGCATGCGAGAAAATACCTAGATACCATTTTCATCCATTCATTTCAATACCTCAGTCACCATCTAAGTTCTCCTCCCTAGCAGCCGTCCTAGCAAGAGCACCCGGTAAAGCCATGGAGCACCAGCCAAGGAGGGGCCGTCCCTGTCTCCGCTTGCTGCAGGCAGTTGAGAGTCTCGGGGCAGGGAACCGCCAGGGGCCACACGACCCACCGGTGCCAATCTGCCACGGCCCCAGGGGTGCTCTGAGGGCGTGTTATCCCACATCACCAGCATCCTCAGACTGAGTTTAAATGCAGCTGCTGTGCAAAGCTTATAGGTTCATTTTATAGGTTCCAAGTGGGCATGAATGAACCCTCCCTTTGGCTAACTGGTGACTACAGACACTTCTTTCTCGAACAGAAAATAGGTTTTTAGGTTTGGGGTTTTTTCTTCTTTTTAGGTGACGGATAGGTGGTGTTAACCAGTGCCCCCTGTAGTGAGCTGTTTCTGCTGGGTTCGAGGGGCAGCCCTGGAAATGGCTCCCCGCTTCCTCCTCGCAGCCCAAGGGCTGTAATGTCACTGGAGGATGGACCTCACCTTACATCGTCACAGCTCCTAAGCCCATGGGATTTTGCTGACACTAACGCTGTTTCTAAAAATGCCCCCATATGTGCCTACCCGCACAGCTTTGCTTCCCTGTCTAGACCCAAGGACACGCGGGGCACTGTGTGTTTGTGCGTGTGAGCGCGCAGGGCAGCGGGGAGGCGAGTGTCAGGGTGCAAGGGCAGCTTGCGTGGGGCCAGGGCAGCAGCACTGGCCATGCCCCGACACCCCAGCATCCTCCTCCCGCTCCCCTTGTGCTGCTCCGCCGGCACCCTGCGGTGCCGGGGCCTGTGGCACCCACAGGTGCCAGCATGGGGGCTGCCCCCGTGCCCCTCAGCACCTCCCGCCTGTGTGCCCAGGGCCGGAGCCGGCACCTGCAGCCTGCAGCGGGAGGCCGGCTGACGGCACCCACGCCACGGGATCCTGCCCTCCCCCAGCCTGGTGAGTCTGGGTGTTTTCCTGTTTGCCTCTTACCTTAGGCACTGATCCCGGGGACAGGGGACAGTGACAGCCAGGCTGCTGTCCCTGCAGGAGCTGGGAGCCAGCCTCAGCCCGCTCACGCACCACGGGTATTACCCCTGGGGCTTTCCAGGGCTCGCATCTTCCTAATTCTCTTTCCCCAGGAGGGGCTGGAGCCCTGCACCCAGCCGTGCTTTGCTGCCAGGTCTGTACCGACACTCGGCACGGAGGGGCTGGGGACGAGAGCAGGGGGTGGTGGGGAACTGGGAGGCTGCAAGAGCCACGGAACTGCTGAGCTGCAGAGCTGCACCGATGGAGGAGAAGAGGGAGCTGGGGCTCTGCCTGCCAGGTTTTGTTTGCTGTTACAGCCGTGCTAGTGTTCGCCTGCTCTTCTGGGCTGGGTGTGAGCCCAAGGCAGCTGCATCTGGGAGGATAAACTTGGTCGCATATTGTTTGGGGGGGTTGCTGGGTTTTCCGCTTCAAAATAGTATGGTACATATTCAGTGTGTGTAAGAGGACTAGATTTTTGTCTTGTGATCAGATAAAACTGGTGCTTTTGAGAAGAAATGAGTGTTACCCACTCTGTGAGTGTTGCTTTTTAAAGTGGCACAAGAACCTAAAGTGTTGCTTAGGTGGGTAGGGATGGATGGCCGTAGGACTGGTTGGGAGAGTCTACAGATTTGCTAGAGAAAGGTGGGGCCTGCGGAAGGTGTGTGCATCATGTGTATAACTGCAAATCTATCCCTCCAACCCTGCTTGCTCCTGGGCTGCACTGTTGTCCCATCTCCGATAGGATTGCAGTGTCCTGGATGCTGCATTGTTGCAAAATTTCCAGGAGCTGGAGGGAGGAAATGGGTCTATCTTGTGCAATGCTCTGGCCTCCAGAAAGTTGTCTGACCTACTCATCCCTGTAACGAACAGCCAGGGAAATGAGCCAGGGAGGTCAGTAGATCCATTGCTTTACGGTGGTG
This sequence comes from Sagittarius serpentarius, assembly GCA_034782735.1. Taxonomy (NCBI): domain Eukaryota; kingdom Metazoa; phylum Chordata; class Aves; order Accipitriformes; family Sagittariidae; genus Sagittarius; species Sagittarius serpentarius. Next base: position 3,981,525 of record JAVKLA010000058.1, on the reverse strand, counting down.
GAGAAGCATGCCATTGGGCAGAAAATGTGGGGAGGTGGGCAATGCGCTGTGCTAACTTTTGCTCCTAGCGTAGCACAGGCTTTTTTTGTGTGTCATCTGTTCATGAGAAGCTGCTAGGGTACTGTATTTTCTAAAGGTACGTATTCCTCTAGACTCCCTCGGTTGCTGGTGCTTGGTTAGTGATGCTTTTGGCAGCAATATGAGAGAGATTGTTGGAGATGTTTGCTTAGTATAAATTAGAATGTAGGTCCTTTGATTTATGAGAGCCGAGAAAATTATATTAGAAGATGAGCATCTGTCATTTAACATTAACCTTTATTTATGCGATAAATACCACATTTTAACCTCAGCAGGGAAGAAAAGTACAGCTAGCAAAAGCAAATCAGTCTGCCCACCTAATGCTCGAGGACAAAATTCCCACTGAGCTCCAAAGCTGAGTATCACATCCTCTAGGTACCTTACGTGACAGAAAATTGCCACTTTTTCTTTTTAAACCCCGGCGGTCAACTGGGACCCCACAACATCTCGCAGTGGGTGCTTCACTGAAGCTCAGCTGTTGGAAATTAAGCCCAGCTCAGACAGGGGCAGAAAGGACCGTGCTGGAGCTGGCGGCTCCAGCTGGGTTGGGTGCACTCCATTGGCAGCGGCATCCAGGCTCACGGAGCAGCCTCCAGCCTGCTTTTGAGCAGACAGACCCATTCTGCTTTGCCTTTGTTGGGAACCAGCCAGGTGTAAGTCACTTCTGACATTTATAATGCAGACAGAAATTATATTAAATGCCAGATGCTCTGCAGCTGCAAATTGCTCTATTTGCACTTACATGTCAATTTGCAGCTCTGTAGTGATATCTCCGTCATGGTCCTACCTCCCCAGCAGCAGTGGATGCGACTGCCTCAGCACCCAGACGGGCACAGCCTGCTCTCCAACAGCTCAGCTTGGCCTCTCTTCAGACCCAGCCGGGATCAGACTCTGCATCACACAGGCAGTCTCACTGACTTGCATTTTGCAGCTCTAGCACTCCGTAGCTGTAAGCATTTGGATGTTTAAGAGATTAAGATTAGGAGTAGGTCTGTCATAGCATGGTCATACTGGAGAGACACGGCCTCAGCCATGCTCAGGGATGGTTTCCGAGGTGGCAGATAGACACGATGTGCGGGGAGCCTATCCACGCTTGCCTGTGCATCTCCATCCTCCAGCCCCACAGTGTGCTCTGCTTCATAGCTCCAGGAGTAACTGGGTCTTCCCTGAGCTTGGCTGTCATAGCCCTCTATCATGTGCAGCCTTTTTAAACCAAGGGGCCTTGGTGGCTTAAAGCTTTCTTCCCTAATTCCCCCTGTTAACTGTTAAAATGCAATCTTGACAGATGTCCTCTCCCAGAGAAACCTCAACCTTTTCCTTCAGGAGGCGGCTCTCAGGGTTGTTGCTGGGCCAGTTTTCCTTCCAGCCCAGGGGGAAGATACCACCATGAACAAAGTGGCTGCCAGAGGTTTATTTTTCACTTTTCCTTCTAGAGAGCTGCTTTCCATCTCTAGGAGGTCTCCCTTCCCTCAACTGCACCCACGGCTCTTGCCCAAGCCACAGAGATTTGGGGGAGCAGCAAATACTCCTATAGGGATGGTGGGAGGTGTTGAGGGGTTGAGCAGTGTGAGCAGACTGGTGTGCTTGGAAATAGGCAAAGTAGGACTCATTCTTCTCTACACAGGGGCTTTTGGGGTGTATGAGGGAAGCGAGTAGTGGGTTTTGTTGTGTTTTTTCCCCACCAGTGGGGTGTCGCCACTGCAAGGAACAGCTCACCTATGTAAGTAGATCCCTGGGGAAACTTTTGCATAGAGCAATGGCCAGGTTAAAGGCATCCCAAACAATAACAGCCAGCAGACAGAGAAAGCAAACACTGCCTAGGATCCTCAGATCTTCACTGAAGTTAGATTGAATGCATGGTTTTACACCTGCTGAGAACCTGTTCATTTATAAGCAACATTGTAAAATGCCTTGGAAGGGGTGGTTAACCTGCCTTCAGATGCTTTTCCTGCCTCCACTGACAGTAGAAACTGTAGGCCATGCCCATCTGACCACATAGAGACATTTATGGTGTAGATCTGCCTCCTAGAGCCCTGCTTTTGTTGATCCCTCAACTCCAGAAACCTGCCTGTGCCATCTTGCCTGCCATCCTAAACCCACGCTCTCCGTGAAGATATCACTCGGAGGAGGTCCCTCTGCACCTCTCACAAGAAATCCATGGCATGAGAAAGAGAGGGCAAGCGGCAGATGACAGTGAGGAACGGGACAAGGCTCAGTGAGCGAGGGCCAGCTCCAGTGGTGATGTTCGACGCCACGGACCATGGCTGATGGGGCAGTGGTTCAGGTCATTGCTGACACCTGATGGAAGACGAGCTTGGGCAATGCCAGCAGTACACCGGCACTGCCGGGAAACCTGTGTGTTGGAAAGCAACTTGCACTGAGCCCATTGCTTTTGCTTTGGAGATCTGTCACCTGTATTGAATGTAATGGATGGAGAAGAAGCAATGCATCTGAGAGCAGGATGTGGCCCAGGCTGCTGCCAGCCTTAGGGAATTCCCTGTGAATCACTGGCCAGTGAAAAATTTGCTGAACCGTTCAGTTTTGCCCCAGGTCATTTTTAACACGGGTAGTTCACTGCTCAGTGCTTCCCCCTCCCAAGAGAGGCAGGAGCGGTGATCCCCTGGCATGCACTGAAACCTCCTGTGGGATGGTGTGGGATGGGGACCACCACCCCAGGTGAGGTCCCAGCTTACCAGGATGCAACCTGGGTAAACCAGGATGCTGATTTTGGCCTGGGCACAATTTTACTCACAGCTCCTCAGGGGAACCCCACGAGGGGCCTGCTTGCAATTTGCAGCCCATCAGCAGTCATCTGGGGAGAGTAGTGGGGAGCAGAAAGCCAGTCTGGTTACGGTCAAACCAGAGAGCTTTTGGGACAGTGAGATGCGACCATCTGTCATGGAGAAGGCCAGTGACACAGGTGGCTCTTCCCAGTCCTGTGTACTCGCAGCGTTAAACTGGTCCCAGTATGGATTTCAGTGGAGTTGCACAGGGCTTTTGCAGTGGTAGGTGAGGTCTTTAGGCTTGTTGAGATTTCAGGAGATTTCCTGGGGAACAGGAGCACACCCCCTCCCTGCCTTAACCTCTCCTGTTAATGCCATCTGCAGTGGTTACGGAGATGGGGCCGCTCAGCTCCCTGCCGGCTTCCAGCCCAGCCAGCGCGCAAGAAACCCAGAAGTGGGCAATACCTCACAACCCTCAGAAACCTTTCAAAAAATATACGGATGTAGCTGAGGATATCCGGTCTCAAAATGTCGGTTCATCATCACCTGAAGTGTCTCAGTGCTGCTAATAATTATTATGAGAAATGATTGCCTGTCTTTCCACAAAAAGTTGAGAGATCCAGAGAAATTTTTCTTTGTTTTGTCTTAAAGTTACCGCAATGATTTGTCAGCAGTTTTACATTTTACAGTGTCGACACGTTCTACAAGCTTAGGAGGAGTAATCTCAGATAAAGGTTTAAACTTCTTTTTTAGTTCCTTTCCTTTCTAAAGGATCTGAAAACAGCTGTGAAGTGTGAATAGATTTTAACTATTAAGCCCAAGCTGCCAAGATGTTACTTCCTGTAGCTTTGACTCATGCAACTGAAGAAATAAATTGGATCAGAATATTGTTTTGTACCGTCATTTTTTGTCTCCCTCTGCCACCCCCAGGCTTGGCTCTATTTAAAGCCAAAATACCAAGGCATACTCTTCGTGTGTGCTCATTTTTCCTGCCGGTGAGGCAGGGAACTGCTTCATCGCCGGAACTGCTTGCTTAGAGCAGGGTCAGTAGCCTGACCTGGGCTCCCACTGGTCACCCACTTGCCAGGGGAAGCAGTCTGATGTCATCTGGTGTGGGCTGGTGCCACTCATCTCCCCCAGGGTTGTATGGTGAGGAGAACAGGCCTTTCTCCACAGAATTTATCATCCTGGGCTGCGTGTCTGACTTTCAGTGAGACCGGACCCCAAAACCATGATGGCATAGCTGGGAGGTCTAGAAAAGGTGTTCAGACTAAAATTCAGCACATGCAGTTGCATTAGCAATTAATTTAGGTATGTTTAGTCATATTCAGGTCTGCATTAACTGTGTATTTCATTCAGCTGCCAATAGCATCTGCTAGCACAGAACACGCCGGGTAAATAACTGCTCTTCAAATGAGGGACGGCAGGTCGTAAGATCAGCGTCCTCTTCTTGCTTCCTCTGTCTCATCATCTCCTTTTACAGCGTTCATGCCGTAGCAAGGCGCAGACAATTCAAAGAAGCCTCCAGATACATCTCATCTACTGCAGTGTCATTACCGGCAGCTGCAGGCTGTGTGCGCAGCCAAACTCCCTCCCATGCAGAGGTCCTGCACAACATCTATGCATCATTAATGTCGCCCTCACGGAGGGGTGTAATTGCTGCCTAGGCGTTTTGGTGGCTTTCTGCCCAAGGGTTCATTTCATTCTTGATGTATTATAAACGATTATGATTTAGTACCACTTAAAAAACCCCAAACCAACAAAATGTAAGTATGCTGGAGAAGCTTTTGCTAACATGCTGGCCTGCTCTCACAGATTTAAAACCGTGGAAAGCACTGACAGCCATCTTATGTGATTACAAGATTGCTGTCACAGAAATCACCTTGAATAACAGTACCTCATTCAGATGTGCTAAGGGCAAAACCAGAGGGAGACCCTTGTCTTCATTTTCTAAAGACATTTAAATTAGGCAGTGTAGTGAGACTGTCAGTCATGTTACCTGGCTGCTGAGGCTTTGGGACTGCAAATAGGATTGCTTTTACTAACTGATTTACTGCTGACATTGGAAAGGGGAAGAGGACCCTTTAGCTTCTTGTTTAAGACTGTCAGTGCAGAGGGCCGTGGCTAGGAGGCTTTGGACATCCAGGTGCTTCTTGGTGTTACCATTGCCTGCCCTGTTCCTGACCCGCAGTGATGCCAGTGGAAGTCCTCCTAAGCAGGCAATAAAACACTGGTTGCATAGCAATTTAGTTTGGAGGGGAAAGCAATGGACTACCTGGGGAAGGACTCCTAGCCTGTAAGAGGGAGGATGAAAGGAGATGCTTTTCCTTTCCACTGCTGGGTATGCAGTTACTATAGACTTCCTCTGTGCCCGCTCCCTGGGCAAATGCCCACTGGGAAGTTGCATTAAATTAGTGTGAGATACGTTTCTGTCAGAGGTTTGGTTGCTCGGTTTTGCGTGGTGTATATCATTATGAGAGCTGCAGAAGAAAGGCAGAAGTCCTTAGCAGGGGTGGGCAGGAGGAGCTTGCTGCAGATCCTGAGTAATTTCCGCTCACTGAAGATCAGGTACAGAAGTTTTGTTTCAAAATTCAATCCTTAAGCTGAAAGTAGAGGAGAGAAGACCAAGGGAAACTGCGATCACAATCTTCAAAGCCAGAAGCAGTTGCTGTGGAGTGGGAGTGAGACGCTCCTCATGCCTGTGGGGGCTCAGGGGAGAAGTCATGGGCTTTCAACAGCAGCACAGGAGGCCTGGGTGAGGTGTCCGGGTGAGCGGCCAACAGCCAGGGCATCTGTGCACTGTGACAGACCGCCTGTGAAGACTGAGGAGGTTTTGTAAGGCAAGCGTTTATGGCGGATGGACTCAGCCTAGCTAGCCTGGCTTGGAAACAGGAGGTGAAGAGGTCCCTCCAGGCCCATCCAGCCACCCTCCCTCTGCGCTGGCCCCAAGGTAGCGTTCTCGCTGAGGAGAGGAGCAAGTAAAGGGAGACAGAAGGAATCATATCTTCATCTGATGGCATGACCCTTATTTTTGCTCTTTTCTAGCTAAACTATAATTGAATAAAGAAGCACAAAGGACAGCAAAACAAGATGCTGGTGCTGTCTAATGACACAGCCCTGAATTCACTCCTCTCCAAGCTGCTTCAAGACTACCTGGAGCAGACGAATAGCTCTGCACCTTCCCAGGTCAGAAGTGCCAGCAGCAACCTGGAAATCATCTACGTGCTGCTGATGATCGGCCTCTTTGGCTTCTTCACAGTGGGAGTCATGCTGACCAACATCCGCGCCAGGAGGCTGGAGGACGCCCGCGACCCCTACAACATGTACATTGCCACAGACATTTGGCACAAGAAGGACAGGGAGTATTTTCAAGCCAAGCTCATAGAAAATTACAAGCTGTGCTGTGTCTTTGAAAACCAGCTGGCCGTGGAGCAGCCAAACACGCAGATACCCGAGGCGAAGTCTTCCTAGCAAAGCGGGAGAAAGGATCGCACTTTGCACAGGGACAACCCAACCGATACCTGGTATGAACCAGCCTAGCTGCTTGCCCATATGTAGAGCTACAGGCGCTGGCCTCGGTCAGGCTGAATAACTGTGAACAGGTGGTGAAGCTGATGGGTCTGTGATGGCCCTGGTGCTGCAAAAGTGCCTGGCCACCAGTACCTTGTTGCAGTCACTGTAAGGTTGAGGAGGGGGGGACACGCAGAGGGAGTATCATGGAATCATCAGCTTCACCTAGTGAAAAAAGCAAATGTTGGCGTTGCCAGTGTGAATGCTTGCAGTAGTCCATGTAATTAAAATCAAACTGGACCAAACGCAAGCTAGAGACGTTAACTGCCAAGTATGGTTTAGGCAATCTTTTCAAGTAAGAAAAACCAGTTTCTTCCAAGAAAAAGTAGCTGAAATATTTAATTTGCATTTTTATCCAGCATAGAATAATCATTTTATAAAATGTACAATGCTGTGGATTAATTATTTCTTTCAAAATCATGCAACTCTTTGAGATAAAATTTTAGAAAAATACTCCCTTTATTTTCTGAAAACCATTTCTGTGGAAAAATGCAGTCTTTGGAGGGAAATTTTTTAGTGACTATCCCTAATTCCTAGCAGGTACCCCAGGTCGATCTTGCCGACTACCTTTGGTTTTCCTTCTCATGGATGTGGGTTGATCCTGACAGCAATATCCACCCTTCCACAAAGATTCAGCAGCCCACAGGGTCTATGCCGTGCAAGTGTATAAAGTTTTGAGAGTGTCCATCACATTTAATTATTGCAGAAGCCCTCAGTGCCAGCCCGTGGTTGGAAAGTAAATTCCCACTCTGTGAAGAGCTGTTCCACAAAGTTTCTTATATTTAATCACTGCTGCAGCTTATAACTGTGCTTAACTTAAAGCCTGTGAGGAGTTCCTCCAGCTCCCAAGAGCAGCCTCCCTCGGCGTAGCTGTTTATCTATTGCAGCATCCAATGCGAGGTCCGTGCCAGCAAAGCTTTCCTGCCCTTGGCCTCCTTACTCCCTCCTGCGGCAGGCCGTGTCTGCCCAGCCGCGGGGGTATGGTGGAGCCGGACTCAGCTTCTGCGGCAGCAGCTATCGTCTGTCTCTGTTAAAAGGGAGAAATACGGCTCCCCTGGGCATTCTGATACTCAGAATAGCAACCTCGCCAGCTTGAAGCCTGTTTTCTTGTTTGGGATCAAAGAAGCAATCGTCTGGGCAGGAGGGGGGTTTTATTTCTGCTCTGCAGATACACATCCCATTTTTAGCTGTTGGAGAGGAAAAAGAAGTGGGAAAGGCTTGAAAGAAAGTCGTGCAGAGCAGCTGCTTCAAAGGCAAGGCGAGGACAGATAGCTACCCAAGTACTTGGACGGGCAAGCGATACCAGTCACAGCATATCCCTTTTCCATGCATAGGTACTTCTTTAGCACTGCACTTTCATTAAAGTAATATTCCAGCCATGTTTGAGTTCCCAGAATACTTAGGACAATCAAAAATGCAGGGTATGTTTTTTAAAGATATTTATATGGTGCCTACCATTAAGCTGAGGACAAGATACATGTTCTCAGTGTCTTGAACAGCTTGGAAAATCTCCATCAGCTTAATTATCTGAGTCACTTTTTCCTCTAGAGGAATGTAAACCAAAGACAAGCTTTGGAAAGATATTGACTTCTGAGCTTGGGCACTGTTCTTTTGGGCTCTCACCATGCACTTTATTACTTGCATTTCCCTCCCCCTTGTGAGAGTGGAAATGCTCTTGCTTGCTGGTTTTCCAGAGGCAGGCCCGTGCAGCATTGCTGACAATGTTTAAACTTGCATCAAAAATGGCCTTTAATTACTTTAAAACCTTTGAACATTAAGCTTGTCAAAAGGGCTCCCTCCTGCAGCTCCCCCTCCACCCCAGGTGTTTTCAGGTATTTTGGGTCTAGGCACTTGCTGGTCACCTTAATTTGATAGCTCCAGTGTAGTTATTGGTGACAGGGGTAATTGTCAGCATTAGTTGGCTTCCACTTTTTTTTTTTCCCAAGGTTTTCCATTTTATTTGTTTAAAAAAGAGGAGAATGACTGTGCCTTAGTCACAATGCTTCCCTGTGCCACCAGGCGACAAATCACCCTTCAGTGGCAGTTGTGGACAGCCACTGTGGGCTTTCACATTACCTTTCAGTCTTGTAGTTCTCCTTTTTCCCCTATTTTTTCACTTGTACAAAGCAATAAAATATGAATTACACACTGCGCTTGTGGCCTCAGATTTTTTTTCTCCTAACCTGTTTCACAAGCTTACGGAAGGAGTGCTGATACTACCCAATGGGCACCCACTCACCCGTCCCCTTTCTACACCCTATTAACCAGGGCCAGGCCTGGGTGCTGGGATATCTCTCGGTACACCTAGATCTGGAGAAATATCAAAATGTCAGGAACAAATTCCTCACCTCAAGTAAACTCCCAGAGTTTGCAATACCCCGGGCAAGCTTGGCTCTGGCATTCAGTGCAGCGATCCCGGCCGCAGCCTTCGGGCACGTGTTGCACACAGCTTTCCATGGCAGCCCCAGCAGCACCTGCCCAATGAGAACCCGGGTTTTGTTGCACTCCCCCAGAAATGACACTGGGCCTGGCAAAAGGGAAGGAATTGCTGTGGGGTAGTAGTCCCCCCAGCAAGGGAGAAAGGTCTTGCGCCCACCTGGAGCCCGGCGGCTCTGCACAAGGCATTGGTTGGGTAGCTAGCCCTCATGGGATGCTCCGTTGATGCAGATTTTTAAGGCTAGAAAGGATCATTCGGATCACAGGAGAGGTAGGAGTACATATCAAGAGATCTTAAAAGTTCAGGTCAGCCAGGTCTCTCTGCATGCACTCCTTGAAAAAGGCTCTGAAATCCCTTTCTATATAGCTTTAGATTATGTAATAACAGTTTTGGAGGTGTAAAGTGTGAGCCAAGCTGCAGCCTGCATTGCCGAGCATCCTCCCGGGCTTGTAAACACAGCTCCCATTTCCTCTGTCATTACCACTGACTCACGCGGGATGGCTGACACGGGACCCATCTCTGACTCCATGTAATAGGAGAAAGAGCATTCACTGGCCGAGGAGTGCCTAGAAATGTGTGACTAGTTCACTCGCTCATCATCTTTGCCATAGACCAAAGCCAGCAACAAACCTGTCGTATAATTACCATCACACAGAGCTCACGTTTTCCGATTTCCTGCTTGTTAGGGAGATGGACGAATCTTCAACTCATTAGGCAAGTGTTGCACTTTCTTTGGCCCAAACTTTTAAAGTCTTTTGCTCAGGAGACATAGAATAGCCAGGGAGACCATCAGAGGTTTATTTTTCTCCACTCCCCGATAGCTAAAGTCCCTGGCTTCATCAGCTGTGGCTTATTCTAGCCAGTAGCCTTCCTGCCGGTTGGCCTAATGAGCATACCTCCGGGCACAGGTGTTGCTCTCTGGCTACTTATGCGCGTTATAATGGAAAATGCATTACATAGAAATGCCAGCATTACACAGAAATGGCAGTTTGAATTTAAGCCCTACGCTGTTAACAGCAATGTGATGGTAATGCACAAAGGTCTCAAGCAAAACCAAAGCCAAATACAGCAGGTTCTCTCCTGTATGTATCTTGAGAAGTTCTGTTTTGTACAGTTGCAGACTAACCTGGAAGTTGTGTGGTACAAAGCCACACAAATAAAATATTTATGAATAACTGTGGTACAGCACAAATGTGGACAGGATTCTGTATCATACCTCTTGGAGGGGAAAGTCAGTCCTCACACCTTGGAGGAAGAAGAAGCCCCAGGGCAGTTTTTCTTTAGGTTATCTGGCCACTAACTCATGGGAAGGTGAGGTCTCCCTCGTCCCCCCTTTCCTGCCTGCCCTGGAAACCTGTCTGGGTTGCCCAGACTCTGGGCAACTCTGTGCCTGCTGCAGCCTCCCAAACCTAAAGCATTTCTCCTTGGGCCATGCCTGCAAAGCTGTGGCAGGAGCATCATCATCTGCGATGCCTGTACTGGAGAAGACCTCCCCAGCCACGCGTGGAGCAGGGTGCAGCATGAGGTAGGGTGCAGCTAGCCTTCTCTGGCACCACGCAGCCATTTGACGCAGAGGGAGTATGTTTACCTGAGGATATGTCTGCAGGGGCTCACACAGAATGTGTATGGGTGGCCCAAGCTCAGCTTTAAGATGGCCAGATACCAGCTGTAGCTGTAAGAAAGCATGGGTGCAGTGCTGAGGCTGAAACCGATATGCCCTAAGCAGTGACTAGAAGTGGTTTACATCCAGGCAGCACAGAGCCCAGGGAAGCAAGTCTGTGCTGATCCGTAGCCACTCTGCAGCCTGACATGCACAACCTTCCCGTAGGAAGCTCAAAGTGAGAGCTCATCCTTTGCCTTCACTGCGGAACCTTCCCTCCCCTCTCGCCTGCCTGGAGAGCTTCAGGCCCTGGTTCTTGTTTCCCATCTGGTGGAGAACTTGCATCTGCAGCAGCTGGCTTTTCATTACACACAGCAGAAATCCTTAAAGCCGCAGGTTCAAGAGATCAAACCCCCAGTATTAAGTAGTCCATCTGGAAAATACTTTACAGCCAAAGGCAGTCCGAGTGTGCGAGTCTGAAGTGACTTCCCCTCCCTCACTTTATAGTTATCAATGTTATCTTTATTTGCAGTTGGTTGGGTCAGACCTGCTACACCGGGAAACGTGCACAAAGACAAGCAGAAGGAAACTGATAAAAATAGAAGATATGAGCAATCAGAAGCAAGCAGAACATTCTTTACAGCTGATAACGGGAATTATCTTATGTAATATTTCTATGGCATCCTGTTTCATTTTTACACATTGTTATCTCTATGCCAAACTCAGTCCCTAATCTCCTTATCCAGCTGGAGGCATCAGCTACGCATGTGAAACCTCCACGAAGCCTTTCTCAAGGAATTGCTCAAGGGACAGCACCAATGTGATTGCTTGGCAGCGGAGGCTGCGAAAGGTCATGCTGCGTTTCGCAGGTGAGGTGGGCAGGAGGCTGCTCCCTGAGACCCGAGCTGTCCGTGCAGCTGGCTTCGTGGGCACGTTCAAGCAGAGAAACGGTCCTGGTCAACTGCCTTCAAACGGCAAGAAGCAAAGGCCCATGCCATGATGAAATAGGCAAGCGAAGTACTTAATTCTTGGTAGCTCTAGGGCAGGGCTTGGAAGGATAGTTATTTCTAAAGCCAGCTTTCCAATGCACCCACGGGTGTCCCTCAGATCAAAGGAAAGTGAAGATGTACATAGATATCGATGGAAAATGCATGGATGCTAAATCCAGAAGTGAACATTGTGACCATCAGATCTGATTTAACAGAAGAAAGGCCAAAGACTCTGATGCAATAGTTTCTCCAGGCAGGCCTAGAGCTTCTGGTTGGGCTACAGCACATTATTTTCAAAGGCACACTCAGGCTCACCAGAATAATTCCTCTGCTTAGTCCACAAAATCCACACACTGGCCCAGGGGCCACCAACCCAGATAAAATTCGAGCACTTGCTCTAAAAAAATGCTTAATTCAGTACTGGTCTGATGAGGGTGATAGCAGTTTTACGACAGGTGCACCACACAACCCGAAACACAGGTGACCTTCACAGAAATACACTGTTTGATTTTGACCGACATCCAGTAAACGGATTCTCAGTATTTGACAGTTCAGATTTTGTTTCTAGATGTGGTAGCTTTCATACTTTTATACAAGAAAAGCATAGCTCATTAGCTCAGCTGTGAGCATTCACTCTGATTTAATTCTGAGGATCAGGGATTGATCGGTGGCTGCTGTTCAGCACAGCACACTTAACCTGCTGAGGTGGTAATGCTCGTTTGGCACAACTCCATCAGCAGTATCTCTTCTGCCTCCCCCCACTGCAATTATTCACCCTTCTCCAGGTTTCCCTCCAAACCACAACCTCTGGCCTTCGGACCTCCCTCCCCAGCCTCCCCATGGGTCCACAGGTCCTTGCTTGGCAGACAGGAGCATAACCCCTCTGCCTCAGCGAAAGGGAGCCGTATCAGCGGAGGATCTAATCCATTGTTCCCAAAGTCTGAGCTCCGATTTCCTTTTTCCTTGTGACCTCCAGCTTCGAGTGGCAGGGTAATTTGTCAGGGGAACAGTTGATTCAGCAGCTGTTCTGGTTCACTGTTGTGCACATAAGCCTTAACCTGTGGTCTTTATTCAGACCCATAGCAACAGCAGGCTTAGGGACCTCCAGTCTGATGGGACTTTTTGCCCTGGCAATATTTTCTCAAGCCTTTATTACCAGCTTCCCACCTAACAATGCAAAACGAATCTGGGAAAAGAGTGCAAACAATAATCTCATACCAACTCTGCACCTGCAGGCAAGATCCCTTCTCTGGGCTGCTCAGGCCTCTGCAGCTTCACCCCCAGCAGTCCAGTTCCTGGGGGCTCAGGGGTGAATCTGACCCTGAGCTGCATGCAGACAGCGGAGGAATAAAACATCCAATCCTCCCCATACTTCTATTTATTTTTCACCTCAATATGCAAGAGTTATGGTGCAGGAATAGACAAACCAGCACAGTCATCAGTCAGGCACCCTCTGCTAGCCAAGGAGCCACGGAGATTTACCCTCAGGCAGCCCATGGCAGGACTGACACCTGAAATTAACCCTCTGCTGTGCTTCTGTTTATTTCCTCCCCTCCCAAAAAAAGTGAGCTCTCTTTAACAGCAACAGCCCAATAGTCTTTCCATCCAAATCCTGACCTTGATAAAGGAATTGTAACAGAATAAAATGCAATTTGAATAAAAGTAAGCAGATGAGAAAGATACTGGTTCATGCTAATCCAAATTCCCAGCAGTGTTGGCTAGCTCACTGCAGAATACAGGCAACAGAAACAGGGTCTTCTTTGTTTACAACAAATTATTTAATCCAACATGTGCATGTTAAACAGTCTCTTCTGGATTTCTTTATGTGCATGTTGCTCCTTATTTCTGTTCATAGAAGTCACTGAAATGCACAAATTGTCAGGCCCTTTGAAGCTACCACCAGGTATCTCACGGACTGCCCCAGCTCAGATTTCTGACCTATTTTTCTCTCATTTCCCATTTCCCTGCAGGGGAACATGACTATGTCCACCCTGGCTATGTGGGGCAGCTGTTCTCCCTAAAGACCCCCTTGGCTAGGCTTGGGCAGGAGTAGAGGTAATGATAATGTCTCTGCTGATGGCAGTGCTGCCATTGACAGCAATGGGAATGGGATCTCACCCTGATCTAGACTCACCAGGGTCAAAGAAAAGGGCATCACCCTATAGTACAGGGCCTCACCACATCCCAGTGTGTGACCTGTGAGGGAAACGATCTGGTCTGGTCTGAAGAACGGCGTTATATGATGTAAACTGATACCTTGTGATCTGGTACTGTAAAAAAACCAGCCGAACTACCGTGCCATGGTGTGTGTTCTGTATTTTGTGGCACAGCATGTGGAGGACAAGGCATAACTGCAATAACAGCAGAGGCAATTGTTGGGCAAGTTACATGGCAATGAAGCCATCCAGTAGGTGCTCGCCGGGGCCAGAAGCCATGCCAAAACCACAGACCTGCTTCCCAGCTCTCCCACTAAGACACCCAGGACGTGGGTACCAGGGGCATCACAGCCACACTGGTGGCACTGGCTTTTCCTTCCTGCCTCCAGCTCCAGGAAGCTTTCCTCTTCCCTCCCAAAATTCCTTCAGTGGGAAATGTCACAGACGGTGCATTACCCTGCATCCAGGTTCGCCTCTTTATTTATCCACAGGAGCAGTTGGCACTCTTGGGGATCTGCGGAGAACTAAGCAGTCTGTGAAATTTTAGAAAAGGAGAAAAGGGATGTTGCAACCTGACATGTTTACCAGATATGTTTGTGGTTTTATTCCACGTTACAGTTTCCATTCAATGAGGAGGGCAAGCCCACACCTACTGCAGGGACCAGACCAGCGTGTACCAGCTGGTGGCCAGCTGCACGCTCCTGGCCTGTTAAACCTCGGGCTAACACATTTTATCTGGAAATCTCCAGGGGAAGGGGAAGAGGAAATAGGCAATTACAGTGGCAGGGACAACATGGGGCAACCTGTCAAACTGCCTGGCCTGCTGCCATTGTGTGTGGCCGTACCCAGGTGCCTCCCTAGATCATGGCCCTACGCAAATACTCCTACTTTGCTGACACCTGCTTCTTCCATTTTTGGGACATTATGGGCTGATCCAGACAGCTGTTCCCAGCTGCACAGCCCATGGTTTTAAAAATGTCCAACTCAAGGTCAATGCCTCAGAAGCTCATCACAGCGATGGTCCAGAAATAACGCCCTGAAGCGTAAGCACCCTGCCACAGCTGCATCTCTGCTAGTGGCTGCAGCCACAGGGCAGCAAACACAACTTCTCTTCCCATGCTGTTAGCCCTCTCTGTGCCCTCCTCTTCCACCTACTCTGATGGCTGACTGCAATCAGGAATGAGGCACAGGAGAAAAAGAGGTCTTTGCCAAGTTTCTTGGATATTTTCAGCATTTATCACAGATTATGGCAGTCTGCACGTTCTGCTGCGCTTAGTGTTCCTGCTGCAGCTCGCCTCCTCCTGCGGGGAGGGCACCGCTCGTCCTCTGGTGTCACCAGCAGCCAGCAGCCACCACCGCGGGCTGGCTCAGGGTGTCCCAGGGTGATGTTGACCTCAGCAAGAGCTCCTTAGTGTGTAGCCTGTGGTGGAAACAGGATGTGAAGCACAGGATGGGAGTGGCAATTGCTTTTATTTCTGTCCTGAAGGTGATACTACTCAAATTGTATTACCATGTGTTTGGACAGGAGCCAAAAACGTGAACATCGGCCCACAATAAATGTGGGTCTTTTTTGCTTCGCAGGTACAATTAAACGGTGATATCCAGAATTTTACTGTCAGTAGCTGAGCCACAAGTGGCAAAACCTGGATGTGGCTCTGAGACAACCGACTCCTGAAGTGGTTACATCTGTGCAGAGCCCGCACGTGAAATGAATCAAGTGATGAAGCATGGATGAGTCCGCAGCGCTTGGCAATGCCTTTGTCTGAAGCGCACTCTGTTGTAAGAGGACAGGTCCCGGTGGCACTGGCTGCCACAGCTGCCTCCCGGTGATGTGGGGTCACAGCAGCACTCAGACAGCATTAGAAAATGAAATTTCCTGGCAAAGGGAGAGTCTGAGAATGGTGGAAGAGCAGCAAAAGCTGTGGAGGTCTGCTACACTGGAGTACTGAGAAAGCTAAATGCATTTGGAAGGATCAGCCAATAAATGTTGGAAAAGCTACAAAAAAAGGAAGAAAGAAACAAAGAGCCTAAACTTAACCGCCTTAGACTTTTATGATCAGAATCACTCATACCGCAATGTCTAATAACATCATTTTTGCCATCTGACTTAGACTGTGTTATCTCACATAAGGCAGAAGCTCTTTTCTTTCATCTGATGTAATCAATGTGCAAGTACCTATTCAGGCTTCGCCCCTGTTGCTGAGGAGGAGTATTGGGAATATCTAAAGGTCTTGTAGGAAAAAACAATTAAGAAGGAGTGACCCACGCGACCGCAGTGCAATGCATGGGCATGGACCAGAGACCCCTGAGCAGATGTGCAAGCACCATGCTTTTTCCGCTTAGCCCCAGTGTACGATCAGGGCCGCAACAGCGTTTTGCATAAATACTCAGGAATTCAGACAAGCTTTTTCTCACACCTACACTTGAGCACAGAGAGAGAGAAACAGGTCACCAGATAACCAGGACTAGCCCAAGGCCTGTTATTGCAACAGCAAAATGAAAGCTCTGGCTCATTCTTAGCCACAGAAACTTGGGCAATGCAATTCATGACATGGTCTGACCCGCGTGAGAGGCAATATGCACTGCCTTGCACTGGGGCCACCACAAGTGAGTGCCCCTTTTCAGCCTCTTCTAGGAAGCCGAGGTGACTCGGCCACCACCAAGAGGCAGCTGGGAGAAGGACAGGGCAGATTATTGCCCTGCCCAACCAGGGCCCTAGGAAGGGGTTTTCTACATAAAATAGCTCAGTACTCTAACAAATCCTCCACAGCTCTTGCTTAACTCTCTGCAAACTCGACATATTTCTCCTCCAGTGCTGGCTCCTCCAGTTCCCCACAGAGCAGGTCTCCTGTCGGGGCTGCAGCAGCGTGCCAGCCCCCTGGGCCTTGTGCCCCGGCCTCGCGGGCAAGCCAGGCCTGCCTCTGAGACACCTTGGGGCCCTCCAGCCAACAGCAACCCCCCGGAGGATTGCTGGGGAAGGGGCACCCCTCAACATCCCTCTCTTGGGGATGGTTCTTTCCTGGAGCAACAGCCTGTCAGGGCATGACCTAGATTTTTTTGAGGAAGTCACAGGGCTAGCGAGCAAGGAACCACATGAGGTTGAGGTCCTCAGTATCCCACTGTCCCAGATGACCGGTGTGGTCTGTTTGCAGGACTTGGCCACGTGAGGAATGCTCCGTTGCTCATCTTAGATCCAGACATTCCTTCGTCCCACTTCCTTCAAGGCAGGCAGGTCGCCCTAGCTCAACAGGAAATATCGCTTGAAAACATGATCCACCTTATATCCCATAGGGGTGAGAGCGTGGAAAACAAGCTAGCACGCTGCAGAGGAAAGTGTGCATGGGAAATGCTTCAAGTCTGAAGCTCATCTGGGCTCGTCCAGGCGCTTCTATAGCACGATGAATCTTCCATTCCTGGCTCTTTCCAACCCATAGGATTTTAAAGATGTGTTGCCTGTCTTGGTCATGTCCTGCGTGTGCTTTTCCAGGTGTCCTTGATCCTGGAAGAGGGGAAGCATGGAGATTAGTTCAATTTCCACCAGCTCCTAAACCCCCTCCAGGGCTTTGATTCTCACTATAGAGTTGGCAACACTCTAAAATCCAAATTTATGCAAAAATATGACTAAAATAGCCTTGCTGACGTGTATTGTTCCTTTATGTTATCTTTTTAAAAAAATGAAACTTCAGTAATAAGAGAATCAGATCCTCAGCTGATGTGCCCTGGCCTATCTCCTATGAAGCTGATGGAAACTTCCCAGCTCATTCTGGGGCTGTATGCCTTCACTGAAAGACTGTCAGAATTATTTCTTCTGGCCCTGCTGCTGTGTTCGTGTTCCAAACCCACTCCCTCATCCTTCATTCCTTTTTAAAAGAAAGGTGCCACCTGGCACCGGCACAGATTTCCAGGACTGTGGGTGGAGGAAGGAGGCTGTCACCATGAGGCAGGTGCTGAGTGCTTGTTCCTGGTCAAGGGAGAGGGTTGTGGCTGCATGCCTCTCTCCATCCACGCTGCGATGGGATCTCCGTCCTGTGACGCACTCCCATAACTTCCGCCCTCCCCCTCGCCTGGACATCTTACGCTTCCTCAGCTCCTTCATTCTCGTTACTGGGAATGGTAGCTGGATGCTTCCTCTGGGTGACATGGGATCCTTGCTGTCCTGCCTTGGGAAGGACAAGTAGGAATCCTACATCCTTTGCTTTGGTATGACTGGGGGGGGAGTCCATGTCACAGCACTTTTACTGCTGTCTGTTTCGAGGCCGGCACTAATCACAGTCATTAGAAAGCAAGCTCCTCTTGAGGGCACATGCTGAGAGATGGACTCATCACCCTTCAGGGCTATCTGTCTCTCCCCATTGAGTAGGGAAGCTCCCATAGAGTCCCAGGCAGTGAAACAAATCCCACCTTTAGTGTATGCTTGAGCCTGTGTTGCTCATACTCCCACATTGTACAGGGGATCAGATGGCCATCATCCCCAAGGGGTTTGTTATCAGTGTTTATACTTTTACATTTTCATTTGATTTTGTTTCCAAGAAAAAGGACCTTCAAATCTAGGGAAGAGGTATGAAAACAGGTGGGTTTTCTATCTCCGTGCTCCAGCTAGGTAGAGGAGTGGGGACAGGAGCCTCAAAGGAGCTATACTTGATGGGGCAAAATGGCAAGGTGTGAGGCTCACCTTTCCCTAGCCCTGACCACGCTTCCTCCAAAACCGGAAACAAGACAGCAACTTCAGTATAGTGCTGGCTCTAATCTGACGCGTCCTGCAGAGAAGCCAGCTAATTAGTTGTGCTGTAGGGCCACGCTGGCCCAGCTACGCCGCTCCCTGGCCCTCGCCAGCATCTCGACCTGGCAATGCACTGTGTCCTGCCAGCGCATTCACGGCCAGCCCGGGTCTCTGGCTCTGCCCAGTGCACGACCAGACAGGCCTGCTGGCGTTTCATGCTCTCTGCTGGGTTTTGGCTCTTAGAGGGATGATGGCTTTAAACCAGTAATACTCTTAGCACCACATTTTGCTCCAAGAGCTGGGGGTTAGCTGTAAAACAGCTCCGGCAGCGTGGCAGCAATGGGGGTTATACATGAATGGGGGAAGGCACATGAAAGAATTTACCAAACCTCTCTTTCCCCCTCGTCCTTGCTGCCTGGGAGCCCTCAGGTCTCCTTTCCTCCAACCAGTAGCTCCCTGCTTCTGATTTTCTTCCTGTTTCTGTGTTTGTTAGCCAAAGGTGCAGCTTGCCTAACGAGCTGCTGATACTTTCAAAGCACCGTGTGTTATCCAGTGAAGACTAGATGTGAAAAAATGAGTAGTTTGAACCGAGTCCCACAGCAAGATTTATGAATCTGTCTGACCACAATTTAATAGCAATAGCTGCTGCTGCTTCGCAAAGGCAGACATACCCTGCTGTAGTGGGGCCCTGCTTATCCTTGCCTTTAACAGTCCTCCTCCCTCCTGCTTTCCACAGAAGGAAAACCAGCTGGCTTTAGCATGAACTGTCCTCCTGCCTCAGCTGCTTTCAGTTGTTCTGGTTGCACAAAGTAACCCCACACCAGCAGCCGTCTGTGGCTCCCATGGCAAAGTCTGAGTTAAATTAGAGATGTTGCAAGCCACAGCTGGTGTTATGTGTTGATCTTGAAAGGGGACTTGGCTGTGAAGGGGTGTAACTCGTGCTGTTTTGCCATGGAGAGGGTGTATGAATGGAATAAAACACCCATGCCCAGCTGGCAGAACAGGATATAAGAGGTTGGGGCAGGAGGATGCAAGATGAAAGATAGCAAGGTTGCTTCATCCAGCATCCTCTTTCCCATTCCTGGCTACTTTCTTTCCCCATCCTTTCACCAGAAGGGTAAAGCGGGACGAGCAGGGATGTAGATGTGCTCTGAACAAGGAGGCACAACTGTGTAGCCTCTTTTCTCTGGCATGACGAAGTGGCATCAGAAGAGCACATCTGGGGGGCACTGGGACATTGCTACTTTCTTTCCCACTTCTGAGAGTTGCTGACTTAAAAAATGACAGATTTATGATGAATAACCAAAAATCACCCCAGGCCCGTAGTCTATTCTTAATGGGCTATGTCCGGCAGCAAGCACCCTCCCAGAGCAGCCTTTATGGTTTATTTTGCCCAGTATTGAAGCAACTGAGTCCTCATCCATGTTATTCTCATCCCCTGCACAATAAGGGAACATATATGGCCGCTTGCCTGGAGCCCCTATGTAGTAGGAGCCTCACAGGCCCATAGTATCCTGTTACCACATCATTGCTTTGCCGACACTCCCTCATACATAATGTGCCTGTGATTACTTGCTAGAGGCAAGAAGCGGAGGCCACTCCTCTCCTATGCTCCTTAAATAGTTAAATGCACTGGTCAGCTGGGAGCAAGCCTGACAGCTGAAAGAGGTGCTGCTCCCAGGACAGAGCCAGGTCTGCATGTAAGTAAGCAAGCTGTTTGATAGGTACAACATTTCATAGCTGTTGTTATGGTTCCTGGGGTGTCTGCAACTTCCTCTACATAGTGATAAGTAGGCACTGGTTTAAATTTTCATTTTAATTTTTCCATTATTTTGGATATATTTACTGGACCTTTTTTTCCCTAAAGTGCTGTTCTCTGAAAATCAGCTCTTTTTAACACTCAAGCTACTAGGCATTTTTTTTAAAATTAGCTAGATATGGCATTATACAAGTAGTTCTCTGGGTGTTTTTGTATTTTAACGTGTGTTTTTGTGTGTAGGGAGAGGAGAAATTTATGCACTCGTATCTGTGTGCATGGATTTATGCCTACTTACAAGACAGATGATAGTGATGTGTATCTCTAGTTGATGAGTGTGGGACACACCTTTGCACACACAGAGAAAATGGTCAAAATGGAAAAAATAATCCTTAACTTGTGGAAAAGCAGTGGAGGGGGGAGTTGGTAGAAAGGGGATGGGTCCCACCATGGAAAAAAAGGCTGATTTCTAACCTGTGTATCTAATACAATGGTGGGGAAAAAGTAGCAATGCAGATGTTTGAAGCCTGGAGGAGTGCTGATGTTGCATCCCAGTATCTTTCCAGCATTGTCGGGGGAGGGGGGAGGGCGTGGGGGTTAGTGTGCACATATACACAGACAAACGACACACAGCCTTGTTTGTACAAAACCATCTGAAGCCTGTTTTGTCTTTCCGAGAGACCTGGTGAGGCACAACACTAGCCACTAAGCCTTCCCCTAGTTGCCCCTAAAGGCAGATCCTACCCTATACTTCTTTCTCGTTTTGGGGTGAATACTCAGTTTCTGCCTTTCAGTGGTGTCGCACTTGTGCTTGTCCCCCACAGCCCGCCGGTTAAAAAATCTCCAGTGTGCTGTGTGCCTGGCCTAAGGAGAATTAGGCAGCTGTTAAAGTTAACGGGCAATACTCTGCCCTTTCAGCTTGTTATGTCATTTGCCTCAAGCCTCTCATTATTGTTTTCTGGGGATTGGTACCTGTTGTGTTGTTTTTCTGTTGTATTTCGTATGGGAGAGAAAACTGTTTGAAAAGCATAAATGCATATTCCGCCCGCCCCCCCCCCCAAATGTTTTCTGTACAGACAGGATGCTAATGCAGTGAAATGGCACATGGCTCAGCGATACCCACACTTGCAGATATTTTAAGTGCCAGTCCAACATTTAACTAGTTTCACTGTTCTAGAGCAGAAAATACTGTATTCCTTAGAAAGCAGTGTCTGAGGAACTGTGTGTGAAAACACCGTGCTTTTGTATTCAATTTTAAAAACCCAACAATCTGTACACATTGCTAAAGGACCAGCCCCACTCTGGTGGTGGCAGGAGTCGGGGAGCCCATGCCAAGAGACTCCAAAGGGCAGCGTGGAGCTGCGCTTCCCAACTGGAGATGATCTTCCCAGACCTGAGAGGGACGGTCCATCTAGCTGCTGTCCTGTCTCCAGGGGTCTGGAGAAGAGCTTGAGGTGACCCATAAAGCAATACAATGAGTGCAGAAGAAGCCCCTCAACAAAATGCAGACAGCTGTAGGCACTGGAAGTAATAAACATGGGTAAGAGCGTTCAAAGCTTAGCCTAACTTTTATATGACACCAAATGAGTATAATTGTGGCAACTGGGTACAGGATAGTCTGGGGGTGTGGAGAGGGTGGATTGTTTGGGTTTTTTTTCAGTGGGTTTGCAGAAAGTTTGGAAGTCCATCTATCCAGAAGAGTAAGGACCATTGGTATATCTCTGATCTTTGGTCATCTGCAGTGTGTTGTAGCTCATCATGGCATTAGCCACAAAACCCAGGGCAGCCAGTGTAGCAGAATAGGCTGGAGAGGCAGGGAAATGTGGGTTTGGGGAGCAGCAAAGCAAAACTTGTTATCAGAAAGTCAATTTACTTTCAGTAACTTTTTCAGAATAAAACCTTCACCTAGTGTTCAGCCAAGGTATAGATCACTTTTTTCATGTTGTGCCCTTGGAAAGGGGAACACCAAGACAGATTTCAGTTCTGCGGAGTATTGTGATCGCTGATTTCTACTGCAGCCAAGTAGATATAGCCAGATTGGCCTGGGGCAAAGAGAGGTTTTGTAATGTACGGACAGTTTACTTGTATCTGGCTTGGAATCTGGAAGGAATCTTGCCTTTCTTTTTTTCTGTATAGACCAAAAAAACCTGGCTGGCTAAAAGCTATACTCTACCTGAACTGTGTGGTCCCATACACCCACTGTTATGGCAATTCATATTGCCCCAGCAGACCTCCAGCTCCCGTGCTGTGGTTGTAAATCTCCACACGCCTCTGCAAATGGGTCCCACGTAAGCTCTGCACTCGATTCACGCAGCCACCCGTCGTGGTTATTTGGCTATTAATAGATTCCAGGCAGACCAGTCACAACCCAGCCAGCAGGGTAAACACATTCATTAAAAGGTAATAGTTGCAAGAAGGAGGAAACCTAACCAGGAATAGCTACCCTTAATCATCCAGGATGTTCAGTCAATTTCAGACAGCCAATCGGCACTTCAGTGGTCCAGTGATGGGCTCATCCTGGCTGGACTGGAGAGGAAATGCCTGACTTCCCTGAGTCAGGGGTAGTGAACATCGCAGTGTGAAGCACAAGGAGGGAAGATAAAACATTCCCTGCCACCAATGCCTGCAAGCAGGATGAGAAAGGGAAGGAGGCTACCAGTGGGGGATGCTGGCTGCCCTGACCTGGGGTTCAAGCCACTATCTTTTCCAAGGATAACCCTCATTTTAATACTGCCAAGTGTCTCTGGGGTGACTGGCAGGTAGAGCTGCTCTGAGGGAGCTTTCTCTAGTCTTCATCAGAGACTTTTCAGAGCTTTTTATTCTGTTCTTCATATCTGGTTCTTTAAATGGTTTCTCGTATGAGATTTAAGGGGGCGGTCAAATCCTCAGGTACTGTAAATCACCAGAGGTTTTGTTGCAATACCTGGGGTTGCAGCCTCAGTTTGTACAGACCCTTTGCAACAGGAGAGCTAAACAGGTTAATCAGCACTGCCTGAAAAGGAAGGAAAACTGCAACAAGGAAAGTGAATGACTCAATTAGCAAAAGTTGCACGATTGGGATGAAACTCTTTGCTTCTATTTACAGCTAGGCAAGACCTCACAGGCAGATCCACACAAAGCTTTTCTAAGATTATCAGATACTTCCCAAAGAAGGGCATTTCAGAGAACCAAAAATTATACATAGATTTGTATCAAAATTGGAAAATTGTTGTTGTCAGAAGAAAAAGCTTATTTTTTGCATATGGGATTGGGAGATGAAGTCAAAACCTTTTATCTTGAGATTATTCAGAATGGAAGGATTTCATGGTTTGCTTAGAGGCAATGATCTAAGTTTCTCTTGTGCTAAAAATGACTTTGAAAAAATCTCATAAAGAAAAAGAAGACAACCTCAAGAAACATAATTTGGCAGAAAATAATTTCTCAAGTTTCCTTCTGAGCAAGACAACAAACTTACATCAGTTTGGATTCGTTTAGTTTCTTACCACAGCTCTTCTTCAATTCAGCAGGTTTTACTGTGGATGATTTGGTGCGAACAGCCCTTCCACTCAGGAGTTAGGTCTATAATACCAGTATTGTTCTCCTCTCCCCTTAGAGGTGTTATTGTTTGAATTATATTGGTACCTAAGAACGAGTCATCTTGTTTCCATTGAGATAGTTGCTAGAACTGGCAGTATTATTCCCGTGTCCTGATTTTGACACTACGTCACCAGCAAAACTAAGTCAGCCTAAGGTAATATCATGTGCCCGTGCATGTACACGCACATCTTTCATACAGAGAGCAACAGCGTTTGGTTCTCTGAATTCTTGCGCTAACTTGCTGCTGACTTTCACCGTGGCTCTCTGCATGCAAGACGTGCTGCTAGAGGATAGCGGAGTGCAGTTAGCAACACAGCAGAGGAGAGGAAATGGTGTGAAGGACCTGAGCGAAAAGACGCAAAAGGATAGGTGTGCATTAACCAGCTAAGTGGGTTCTTTTGTTTTGCTTTGTTTTGCTTAGCTTTTGCAGCCAGAGTGGAAGTGTAAGATGGCTTTCAGCAATCACACAAACAGTAGTTCGGTCATGCGGAATTTACTCCACATGTTTGTGGAACAAAAGAAGACCCTTCGGTTCAATAATTTCAGCAACCCAGCCTTGGAGATGCAAGAGGAGATAATGGCCTCATTTTATATCCTCATCATCGTTGGCTTTTTTGGCTTTCTTCTCTTTGTCATGATGCTCAGCAATATTGTTTCCAGCAAGCCTGAAAACTACATTGACTATCTCTATTCTGGGAAGCTTAACCCTCAGAGAAGCAAGGTGGAACTTCCAGGAAAGGAGAGCAAAGACAGTTTCATTATTATCAACAGCACTGCCTTACTGGAGCTGCAAAGGCAGGACGGCAAATACAACCCTGTGTCCGAGGCACCAAGCACAGACGCAGTCCTGAGGAATGTATGAAAATGGTTTCTTTTTATTATCCTTCTGTTGTGCATACGGAGCCTAAACAGGGATATTTTTCGTTCATGAAAGCAAGCAATGAGGATCTGTGCCAGGACAGATGCACACTGGTCTTGTGCAAGCTTCCCACATGCAGCTGTGAAGGTACCCGAGTGCAACCTGTGTTATTTCAGCCCCAGGCCTTTGGAGAAGAGGCTGGAAATCAAGTCCTTGCTGGCCTAGCTCTTTCGTGGCTGTTTCTATCATGTGTTTTTATGGCTTGCCTCTCGGGAGAATGGAAGGCCTTCCTTTGCGTGCTGTTGCTTCAAGCAGGGCCAGTACGTTTCCAGCTGGGGCACTGTTGGTGTGCCTATTTGCTGTTATTATTTATTCAATTATTTATCTGGGGGGTTGGAGCTGCCAGTGAGCCCATTGCGTGTGCACTCTGCAAGCAGAAAGAGCCGCTACAGCTTCTATGTCCACCCTCACTCACCACGCCGGGCACCGGAGGTGGAGGCAAGCTGACACATGTCCAGTCCTTCTGGATAGAAGGTTATTTCAGGGGTCTGGAGGCACATGTCAGACTTGAATTTGTTTGCTCGCTTGGCAGGCTTGGTCTGCAGCAGGTTTTTGAACAGTGGTCATACATTTCTCAGCAGCTCTCTTCCTGCATGTCAGCCCTTTACCAAAGCCCAGGATGAGGAGGGCCAAGACATCCTGATAACTCTTCAGGGTCCCTCCCAGGGCCCACCTGGACAGCATTGGGGCTGACAAGCCACAGCTGTAGCCCTCGGGGTTGTGCCACCATTGTGTCAATAACCCCTGACAAATTCCTTCAGTGTTTAGTGCTAACCCACCATCATGAAATCCCACCAAGCCTTCCGTCCCTGCTGTTTCCTTGGGTGGTAGACAGTAAGCAGAGGGGTACTGTGGTAGTTTTATGGTGTCTTCTGCAGGCCACCAAGCCTCAGCAGACACAAGAAGGAGGGGTTTGCCCACCACACGGCTCAGGGATGTTCAATCCATGTCCTGTAGAGCCCTGGCAGCCCAAGACAGGCAGCTGCAGAGAGGCAAACATAGGCAGTGGGCTTCAGCTTGCTGTACTTGGTCCATGCATTCACTGGGAAAAGCTCTGGAGTTTGCAAATCAAAGTGTTTGGAAACTGGTGGTGCAGATACTCCAAGAACTTTAAGGCATTCTGTTATAGAAGCAAAAATCCTATGAAACCCCATAAAATTGTATGCCTGTGGGGTGGGTGTTGCTGGTTCCACGCAGCCTCCTTTATGTTGCTTTGTGTGTTTGCTTTTTGTTACTGACAGGAAAAAAGTTCTCAACAATTTTGTACCCTAGGAAACATTATTTCCTAACTTTTCTTAAGCAGGTTTTTATTCTGTCTGTAGCTTCATGTTTTGCTACTGTAATTTCTTTCTCTCTTTTTTTTTTTAATATATCCTTTTCTGCCATGATACAGTGTCGTTATTATCATGGGATTTTGCCACTCCTTGGCCCAAGCCAACTGCCTGGAAATGATTTACTTCATGTGGGCCATATCCTTAAAGGGAGTTTCCAGAGCCTGTAAGACATGTTCCAAGGCTGATACTTCCAGCTGATAGCCAAGATGAAATCCACACCACTCACTTGGCTTTCCACACTTCTTTGAATTCCAGAGATTCAGCTTTCCAACGCAGACATCTCCTTTTTTGGACAGGTGCATATTCCCCAGACACTGTCTCCAGCAGAGGCCAATTAGGCAGTTGAGTTAGTTTTGGACCCCATTGCCTTTGGCTTCATTACCGTGCCTGGTTTAATAACTGCTCGGTTTGAGGCAGGATCAACTATTTATGCTCACTGCTCCTGACTGCACTCAGTAGCCATGCTCCCATTGCTGCAGCTCAGCTATTCCGATCTGAAAAATGAGAGGTGTTTTGAAGGTAGAAAAAACATTTGCAGTTCCAGGTTTGTTGCTTCTACCCAGTGTGGGTGTTTTCCAGAAGGTGGTGAGTATCACTATCCATTTTGGAGAAGGATCAATTTCTGCCCAGTGCCAGCATTGAGAGGAGACTTTAGCCTGACTTCTAGCAGTAGTGACAATTCCTCCTGCTTTGCATACCCAGTTTATCAATTTTTCCAGTCATGCAATAGTGTCAGGAAGCAGTCAAATCTCTCTTTCCATTGTGAGTGTTAGACACAGGTTTCAGATATCCATCACCCACGCCACGTTCTGTGCAGTAAAATTTCACCTCCTGAAGCAGTGGCTGCTGCTTTTCCAGATGGGCTGATGCAAGGGAAGCGCCAGGCTGGAGAGTGAACTCCACAGCCGTGGGACATGCTCTTTGCCTTCCTGCAAACCGAACTTCTGAAAACTAATCCACTGCTGATGTATGACAGGAGTCTACTGATTGATAGCCCCTTTGGTGTCCCCTTGGGGATGAGCCCATTCCTGCTCACACCCTTATTGGCAATCAGCTCTTGCAGGCAGTCTGGGGTGGGGGTGAGGTGAGCCTTTCCTCTACCTGTGCTCACCCTGCAGCGGGGGCTCTACATCCTGTATTGAGAGCTAAAATCAGACCTCGACCACTCAGGTAACGGACCTAATAGCTCTGTCCCTTTCCCAGATCCAGGCACACCCATCAGCTGTATGCCAGCCCCTTGGCCTTGAAGCTTTCCCTTCCGTTTTTCCTTCCCCACTTAAGGAAGGCACATATGTGTGTACATACGGTTTCAACCACATCTGATAGAATGCTTCAACTCCTGAAGATACCCCGTTCCTACAGAGTCCAGGCAACAGATGGCCAAGTGTTTCTACCTGAAATAGTGGCCATGCTTTGGCAGAAGCCGTGACTGTGATGCCACCAAGGGGAAGGCTGATACGTTCAACCTCGGCAGAGAGTCTCTAATGCTGGAAGCCAAATTTCATCAGTTTTCACAAGGTGTCTCGCCGTTTTTTGCGGAAAACTGTCAGCAGTTGTACTAGGTCTGTTCTGAGAAGTTTAGGGCTCTTACTTTAGGTATGGGCTTAATTTATTTTCTGAAGTTTCCACCTTTTACTGTTTGCATCCTGAGAGAGTCTTTGATTTTGGCAAGTGCTTCTCTTATTGGTTCTATCATGGATCAAGAGCTAAAATTACACACTTTTGGAAAGTCTCGTTTGAAACCAGAAATACTACTTTGGCATGGGACTTTAGCTAGTGTTCAGGACTTCATCAGACAGCTAGGAGGGAAAACAGATTATTTAAATGAGGTATGGTATTTGTTAGAAAAAGAATTCTAATTTTTCTCACTCCATGTAAGCCTGGAAGAGAACAAAATTCCCTGTAGAATAATGTTTTCAAGTGTTGGTTTTGGAAAAAAAAATCCAAACTTACAAAACATTTTATTTAGATAAAAATAAAATGTTAAATTTCAAAAATAGCAACTTAATTTTAGCTGCTACATGTAATATAATACAGCAGTAAAAACATCCACTGTTTGCCTAACATCATGACTACTGTTTATGTGTATTTCATTATGTTCTGTATTTCATTATGTTTTTATTTGGTATTTTAAAATAAATGGTTTGTGATGATTTTTAGCTTGCATATAGAATGTGGTGACTGGTAGCCTAATAACATAATTACTACTGAAATGCGTAATTGGTATGTAACTGACAATTGGTATCCTAATTGCTTCATTAATAGGGACTTTGTTCATGGGTGATTGGTAAATTTGTTATTTAGCTAAACGGTACAACGGAATTTGGTGAAGAACCAAAAAAGTGCATTGCGGGGGTAGGGGGGGTCACCGCTCAGCCCCCACTTGTGTACCCAGGCAGTGGTGGAGGAGCCTGCAGCAGGGAGGGGTCAGGCCTCCCAACTCCTTCCCAGGGAGGAACAGGAGGCCACTGAGCCTGGGTATCTCTGTGAAATGCTCCACGTCCTACTGAGCCCACTCTCCTGCACCCGTAAACACCTGGGGGGCAGGTACCACCCACAGCCGGTGCCCTGTGTGTGGGGTGCTGGGCGCAATGGCTGCATGCGCTGGGGGCGGCGGGGGAAGATGGGTGGTCCCAGTTCTGATGCCCAAACCCCAACCTTCAGGGCACTGCCTTACTGCCAGAGGCAGGTCTTGCTGGTACGGCAGCAGGGTGAGAGCAGGACACTCCGGTGCAGTGGCTGAAGGATAAGAGAGCAATCAGAAATGCCTTTTCCCAAATCCCAAATGCGCTTGTGAGGCAGAGGCTGTGCCCAGACATTTTGGCACTGTGTGGTCTTGCTAGGGAACATCAGAAGTCTAAAATTACAAAAGGAGGAAAGGTCCCTGCCCCGAAGGGCTCACTGCCTATGTAGACATGGGGTGGGAGGGAAAAGAGGCAAAAAGTAACACAGCAGACTAAAGGTAGCACAAGAAATAAAATACGTATTTTTCTGTCTCAGCCCAGTGCCTTATGTCAGCTGCCCAAGTTTTTTAAATGATTCTGAGATGCTGGGACCATGAATAATTGTTTTTAAAACAGGGTAACAGGTGGGTTTATGTCATATATATATATATGAGTGGGACAGAGGAGAACCCACTTCTCAAATAGTTACTCTGAAAAGAACATGAAATCAGTCCATCCCTCCCATCTCACTACGTATCAGATGCATTATCATTGGTATTTTCATAACCATTTAGGCACAGACCAGTTCATGGGGGTTGAAGGAGCCAGGGCCAGCCAGAGACACAGGCACAGTGATGTCACCTGACAGCGTAAGAGCATCACCATGTCCTTCTGAGGCAGCACCACCATACAGTAACAGAAGACCTTGCCCATGCCAAAGGCCACGCAAGCAGAAGGGCTGGTTTGCACCTCCTCCACTCACCTTGCTAAGTCCCTTCATGAGCACATGGAAGCACAGAGAAGCACTCAGCCTACAGCAGCAGGCTGTCTTTGTCACTCAGCATTTGCCTTGATGCTGCAAAACCTCAAAAGCCTGGAGTGACAGAGGAACAGTTTCAGGACTGTTCACTATAGGGGGTCCCAACTGAGGAGCACCAAGCCTAATTTTCCTGGGCAGCCCCAGCGTTATACGTGTGGTCCAGTTCAGAGGAGCGTGCTTTTGAAGCGCATCTCCTGACCGCTGCTGCTGTGCTTTGGGTTGCTTCATGGAGCAATCTCAGAGCACACAAATGGGCTGGGCACCATGGCTTTCCGCCTGTGGGCAGCCCGTGGGGGACAGCAGCACAGAGCTGCTGCTTGCCACTGGTGACGGCAGCAGGCCTGAGCAGGATAAGGCGGGTGGTGTTAGAGCCATCTTTAGCCTGGCATGGCCAGGAGGCCTCAGGGACAAGCCCAGAGAGGGAGGAAAGGACAGGGGAGGAGAGGAGAAGCCCTACCTCACTTTTGTACCTGGGGACACTGCCTGGATGCTACCACAGCTGTTTCCCTGACTTGTTTCCTACTGGTGTCCCTTCACAATCAGAAGGTGGCTAGAAAGAAAGAGTAACAAAAGCGACATGCCCTTTTTGTGTCTCATCTCAAGTATGGCATGCTCCAACTCATGCACAATTAAGTAAATCCTCTCTGGAGAGGAGATAAGGAAATGACACCTTCAGTTTAGGTAACAGGGAATATGATTTGTGGTTCCAGTGGGTGTCATGGGTGGGATGCTTGTCAGAGGCACCAAGAAGAATCACGGAATAAGATTTCTTTACAGGTAGTTCTTTCAGCATTTTACATCCAGTTCTTAAGCAGTGAGGTCCTTAAATCAGCGTTTTGGGGGACCTCAGGCCCGAATCAGGCCTTTAAACGTGCACTTTTCAAAAATAGTAAGTACCCAATAACTCCAGTAGGACTATGCATGTCAGGTTATGCTCCTGGTATATATTTATTAAGGACAAAAGCTAAAATGAAAAGAGAAAGGTATACCACAGTTTGAAATGTTAGTAGAAATAAGTCAATATTATTTTATGTTGTATTCTCATATGAATATGTACTGCATATTCAAGGATTTTTTTTCATATGCGTACAGTCTGAATCTGTCATCATTTTGCATCTGGCTAACAGACCATATAGGCTTCTTTCTGGTGATATACCCTTCTTCTTATATCAAATTTTCAGACTTTTGCTCTCCACATGATGCTGCTAACATGATGTGTCCCATCATTCATCTGCCTCAGCAAGGAGAGCATCCAGACAGCTGAGTTATACCCCACTGGGGGTCTAATTTCACAGTTTCCTGCTGCATTAGGTGAAAGGAAAACTGTTCCAGAGGGGATGACGCAGACCATGGGGTATCTCAGTTTCAGAGATGGGCAAGGAAATGCATGCCATCATCAGACTGACATGTTTGTGCTGTTCAGCCCCATCTGGCAGGCTGCCAGCGCTGCCAGCATTCACTCCCAGCCTTGTAGGTACAGCTAAGCAAGAGCAATTTAACAGTCTTGTACTAACAAGCTTGTTCCTTCAGTAAAATTCTGTGTGTGCATCTGCAGGGAGGAGGAGGGACAGGTAAGAAACCAGATGGGTCAAAATCGTCTTCACTTTCTGTGGCTCCACAGCCTTCCCCAGCCAAACACTTGCTGACCTCAGTGTGCCCGCGCACACACGCACACTTGCACACACGTATGCACACACATGTATACACACACACGTATGCGCACGCACACACACACACCCCTTCCCCTGACTGTGTCTGTCTCCCCAGGCCGGCTGCAGCCCTCACTTTGCCACAGCAAAAGTTTGACTTGCCATGGCAGCAGGGTGGTACCTGTCCAGCCTTCTACTCTGACCTTCATTTCAGCCTGTGTATTCACATAACACCACATGAGAAATTTTCTTCTTCCCCCATAATCCCTTCCATTTCCCTGAAGGTATTGTTCACCCGTGGAGGCGGTGATGGTGTTGGCGTTGGGCTCAGTGCATGTCCCTGAGGGGTTCTTCGGTAGGGCCAGCACAAAATGGAGAAGGGGGTGCACGAAGTGGAAACCTAAGAGGATGCTAGAAACCAAATTACTCCTAAAAATACCTCACGCTGAAGCGACATCTGAGGCATCACTTATTTCTTCGCCCTCCAAGGCCTGGAGCTGGGGAGGCTGAGCATGGCAGAACTGGCACAGGCTGCTGTGCTGTTGGGTGCCGGGCACCAGGCAGCACCTCGCAACGCTACTGGGACTGGGCCTGCCCATCAGGGAGGCTTGTGGGGCGATCTAGAGGTCCTCCTTCCCCTCATAACAAGGTACCTGGGCTTCAGCCCCCTCCTCCACCCAGGGGGATTTCAAGGCCACACCTTCCATGAGGCCACCTGCTTGCCAGGGATGGAGGGAATGGTTTCTACCACTGGTCTCAAAGCTCTGTCGTTGGCTCAGTCTCCACGCTGACTCTGGGCAGCTCCTTCCTTCACATCCCCACCCCTCTGGACCCCTTTCGGCAGTGCTTGGCTGGCCCACATACGTACACAGGGCCCAAGCACCCACTCAGTGCTGTGAAAGAAGGAACCACGATGTTCAAGATGAGCAACGCCCTGACGCCAAAAGCCGCTAGCTGCACAGTTGCAGCCTACCCAGCCTGGTGGGACCATTGTTTTCCGAGATGCCTTTTGATCAGCCGCCTGGAAGCCCCTGCTGATGGTGCTGCTTGTTGGGTGTGACACTGCGGAGTGACACTGGGGCAATGGGCACGTTGTTAGCTCTGCGAGCATCCTTCATGAGCCTTGAGACACCAACAAGCAGCACTTCTCAAATCCGCTCCTCAGGCACATAATTTGCAGGGGCTGCTTTGATGCTGCTTCAAAGAGGCAGTGCCTGCAGTATTTAAGAGCTCTGAGGACACTGCAGCTTAATGGTTTCAACACTGTTTTTTTAGGGGAAACAGATATTCCAGGAAGTCTTATATCAGGAGAAAAAACAGCCAAGAAGGCCAGCCTGCGCTGGCTGGTATGGACACTTGTTCACACTGGCAGCCGCCAAGGGTGGATGCCCTGGAGGTACAAACTGCTATTAAGAGGTGGTCTGCCCATCCATCAGCAGAATGGTACCTTTCAGGAGTTGTGTGAATCTCTGACCACATCCTATGGGAAGTGCATAATTGTGACAAAGGACAAAATGCAGCTGATGCGTGGTGGGGGCAAAAGATGGCAAGGAGTCAGAGACAGGAACTCTGCTGCCAGTCCTACCAGCAATCTACATGTCCAGCATTGAGTGTTGTCGTGAAGTTGCTACAGCCAATGGCCACAAGCTTCTTGTTGTTCCTTCATCTTACAAGTATCTCTATCCTATGGATGTTGCCTGGTCTTCTTTGAAATGGTTTATTATAAACTAACAGGAAGGACTTTGCCCTGAGGTCTATTGAGAGGACCCACTCCTATAGGTGTATCCTCTTCACTGACTAGATTGTTTAAGGAATAGAGCAGATGACCCCAAACAAATGGAAGGTAGCAATTAACAGAGTGAAGAGATGGGAGAACTACTCCCTTGACACACTTTCTTAAACAGTTCTTCCTGCAGTCAGGCTTCAAATGTCTTTTGATTGGTGTTGAATGAGTTACCCTTCTGCAGCTCTGCTGAGCCCTTTCCTTCAAAGGTTGTAAACCTAAAAAGCCACATGTCAATAGCACTAATAAAAGAAATAATTTTAAATCCAAATGTTTCATTTTAGGTGTATTCCATGACTAGGTTGAGATGTGCTATGCTTGTGCCAGGAAGGGACAGTTAATTTGCCTTATCACAAAAATGGGCCAAAGCGTGCCTAAGAGCTAGTTTAGCCAGCCTTCTGCACAAATTCCTCTGTTACGGGAGTCATGAGACCATGCCTCAGATGTAAATGCCCTCAATTTCAAGAAAGACTGGGCTGCAAAATGAATTCTGTAGGTCAAGCCTGTCTTTGACCCCAATGGCAGATCTGCTCCTGAGCAGGGAATATGCTAGACCGTGACTGACACCAGCGTCCACGGCTTAAGGAAGTCTGAAGAATTGAATGCAACTTTCCCATCATATATACATTAACATCTGGTATTAGCTCAGTAGTTCATTATACTGAGTACCTTGCTTCCAACAGTGGTCTGCAATAAACATTTCAGCGATAGGTAAAAGAAATCTTTCTAAAAGGGAAGTTCTTTTCCGAAGCCTAACAATTAGTAGTTAGTTCAGGCTTTAAAGCATGAAGAGTTCAGACTCTCAGGATAAAGTATGGCACTCATCATTGGAGTTTTTCTTTATCCATGACATCAATTACTGAGATGCAATGATTTCTCATGGAATTAAGTTCAAAAGATTATTTATGACTGATGCAAAGTATTTCTTAACAGCAGGTTTTTTTTCCAGTTCATTGAACACTTTCTTGCTTTTTGAAAGTGGCTCCCAATTTATGTTCTCTGTGTTGCTCATTACTGGGCATGTGTTTATTGTGTACTTCTAAGAGAACTAGGACCATAAAAACATAAAAGAAATAAGTTATGAGATGATTCACAGGTTCACTAAAACATTTCAATACACTGACGCAAATCTGTGCAGTTTTTCTCCTGTGTGTGGAAACCATCTAAATGAGCATTGTAACGTGGTGTGGCAGAGAGATATCTAAAAAAGGGAGTCTCATCTACCTTCAGAAGAATCTATGCATGTAATTCTCTAGAGTTGAGATGTGGATATACAGAGAAAAATAACCATCTTTTCTTAGAATCATATTCATCAGCAAAAACATCTGCTCATTTTTTACAAATATGGATGTAGCAGAGAATGGAGAATTAGGTGTTTCAAATGCAAGAAGGAAAGGGGGGAGAGAGATTGGAGAGGGGCAGGAATGTTTTTACTCTCCTGGTATCATGGCCCTCAACATAATTTCACATTGGCTTGAAGCAGCAATTGCTGCACTAAATATCAATGAATATGAAGGGGTGTGAAATCAGCATAAGGAAAGAAATAGTTCTGGTGCCTTTTTACCACAAAGATAGGCAGTAATTGCACAGTACTTTGGTTTTCTTAAGAAACAAATGATGCACACCCCATTTTCCCAATGACTGTTTACCTTCACCTGATGACACTGCACTATACTATGGGGGAGAAGTAACAGTGCTCTATAGTCAAATCATCACAAACCCGATGACTTCATTGTTGTGTTCTGGATTCACACGAAGAAGAACGAGACCAAATCTGAAGAGAGCAGAGTCCCAAACTGCTGCCTCACCGCAGCTCAGCCTTACCAGTCTCTGCTGCCATGGCTTACGCAGCTGCGGCTTTAGGGCTGCATTGCAACACTTCGTCACTGGTAGGGTGTGTCTTCTGCCATCCCTAATTCACAGTGGAGTCCATGGAACCAGGTACAGAATCACCTGCTTTCCATCCATTTTAGCAACGAGGAAGCATCAAAAGGAAGTAATTTGTGTCACAGGAATTTATCAGTCTTTCCTGTTTTGTATTCTTTGGTAAAAGGAGGGTGAAGTCTCCATGAAGGGTTTCATGGAAACAAGCATGAGGAAAGAGGAAGTGTTTGGTGCCACATCTCCCAGAGAGTGAGGGAAAAACATCCTTTTCCTGCAAAGGGCTGGGAAAGCCTTGCTGAACACCTTCACTCTTCCCAGCCTTCCGCTGGGAGGTTGAGGGCTGGAGAAACTTTTCTACCCAGTCCTATTTAATGTGTATGGAAACCTGTGGGCAGGAAAAAGAAGTGAGTCTGAAATCAAATTAACTTTGGTATTTTATATAAAATCCTCTGAGATGAGTCCTCTTCTTTCTTCCTCCCTCCCCCTTTGCTGCTGCATAAGGGTAATTACAACCCATGTTTTCTACAGAACGTTGTAACCCTTTGTACTGAAGAAAAATATTGTGGCTCATACAGTTCTGACTCAACTGGTAATTTAGGATGACAAGCAATTCCTTTAACATATGACTAAACAAGCTAATAGGAGGATGTTACCAAATAGCATGCACCTTATTCAAGAGCACTTGAAATAGCATGCATGAGTCTAATATCTTCTTGGTAGGATTTTAAATACCTATTATTTTATTAGGTTTGCTAGCAATAGCTCTTGTAGCGAGGCTCAGTACACTTGACCATTGCAGGATGTCAAAGCAAATCTCTTGTTCCCACTCACGACTCTCTCTGTGTGACTGAACTGCACCACTAGAATAAAATGATTAAAGTATCTTTGCATGAAGAGGAGAGGCAGATGCAAATGCGTATGTTGATGAAGAAGCTATAACAGATGTCCCTCTGCTCTAAGTTAGCTGGAATGCAAATCACCTGAATTTTCATGATGTCTCATTGACTAATTACTTCTAAATGCTTTTCTAAGCCTTGTCGTCATGGAAAAAAACACTTATTTTCCTCCAGCTCATGAAGTAGGCCTGTAATGATTGGCTCAACACATTTTTTTCCCTATTTTCAAATCCTCTGTCCTAATAGCATGCTGCAAGCCAGGGTACAGATGGGAAAAATGCACTTGGTGCAAAAGCCTACAGAGGCTCAAGCCAGGGATGTAATGATGGGACACAAGGTGTAAGCTTCTGTGACTGAGCAGGCAGAGTGGGGGCCCATTTTGTGCCATGCCTGACAACTGGGAGAAGGCTGGCCAGGTAATGGAAAGGCAAGCAACATCGCTCAAAGTCCAGCTGCTGTCTCTGTGAACTTGTTCCTTGATATTTCCTTCTGCAGCAACCATATGGAGAAGGTATGGAGAGAAATGCAGAGGAAAGAAGGAGGGATACAGGAACATTGTTCTATGTAAGAAATACAAAATAAGAAAACTGTTTTAGAACACAAATACATGTAAGGGCCAGATTCATTTATGTGACTTAAACTGCACTTAACTGTCAGTGTCTGACGTTTCTTGTTGGCTAGCTCTAAGCCTCCTCAAATCAATCAGAAACATTAAGCCAGAAAATTAGCCTGAGTTTAGGTCACAGGAAATCAAAAGAGCCATAGGACTGGGAAAGTGCCACACCAGCAGAAGCTGAGGCAGTGGAGAGCAAAACCAACCAATATGAGGAAGTCCAGGAAAAAGACACACATAAAAAAGGATAGTCACCCATGCTGTGTTTCTACTGATCAACAGGAAGCAGCTACTATACATTCTCTGCTCTGTGACAGCGATCTCAAGAGCCTTTGGATAGACTGGAAACAGTCTCATAGTGAGACAGCCTTTGATGCTGGTACATACAGGCATTTTCAATAGCTCTCACCAGGTTCAAAGAGGGATAAATTGATGTCATCTCGAGATACACATGAATACATGCCTAATCACTTATTTGTGCCTAAAACAAACTTTCTCTCTACAGAAACATATGAGGAGTCCATTGCTATGGGGATAACTGTACCAGCAACTACCAGGTATTTATGTTATCACCTAGAGAAGGGCTAGCTAGTGCTCTGATTATCCCTGAGACTGGTACACACATATGCCAATCAAGGTCCAGCTGAGCCTAGATGATCTGCTGGGCTTGCTCCAGTAGTCAAGACAAACCAGCTTCAAAAGCCAAAGCCAAACTGTGGAGTGACCTGGGCTGTCAGTAAACATCCAGCCACCCCCGAGTCCCCAAACCAGGTAGTCACTTACAGCCAGCCTATCTGAAAATGGCTTTTGGCACATGTCCAGGGAGGAAACACAAAATCAGGTTTTAGAAATTTTACCTGATCTGTCTCCATGCACTCATGTAGGTTGTACATTTGTTTGTTTCCTATGTGATCAGGAGCATGTCAGACACAAGACTCTCACAGGGTAGTCAGCTCCTTCATGTGAGGTGTATCAGCTCCTCACTAAACTTAACTTGAAGGCTGAAGTTAGTACATAGTTAAATAGGGAGAGGGTGCAACAAATTGATGCGTCTTTGGAAGCAATTTTGCAAAGACTGTGAAGAACTGGTGAAGGCTGAAACAAGTAAGGTTTGTTTCAGCTTAGTCTACTGGTTTCTCCCGTGATGGAGCTGGAAAGGGGGCTATGAGAGTTTGCAGCAGTGCTCCTCTTCGGCCAGAGTTGAGGCCAGAAGGTTGACAATCAGCAGGTAGGCAGAGATGCTGATGGAGTGTCACAGGTTAGAGCTGGGATCAGGGAGAACTGTGAAGGACTCTGCCCCAGACATAACATTTGCAGGGCCTTTAC
Organism: Sagittarius serpentarius; assembly: GCA_034782735.1. NCBI lineage: Eukaryota > Metazoa > Chordata > Aves > Accipitriformes > Sagittariidae > Sagittarius > Sagittarius serpentarius. The sequence continues at coordinate 3,944,033 of JAVKLA010000058.1, read as the reverse complement.
TTAGAAGAGCAAGAAAAAACAGCTGGAATTGCTGAGCCCCAAGAGGAAAAGTAAGGAAGGAAATGTTGGCAATAGTTGTTAGCATGTGAGGCTCTTGGAAGAGCTGAAAAATATTTAGCTCCCTGATTTGCAGCACAATGGCTCCAGAGCAATCTCTCCTGCCCTGGGGTGCTGCTCAGGGAGCTCTGCCTTCCTCCAGCACCAGTGCTGTTGTGTTTCTGGTAAGAGTCTTCAGACTAAAAGTGTTTAGTGGTACTAAAATCAAGCTAAGTTCATTTCAGCCAAAGTCTAAAATGGATAATGAGAAAACAGTCCCATTGAATGCTTCTTCACTTATTTTTCACTTTAAGGACCACAGATGCCCCACAGCCACTGAGCTCCTTCAGGCTGGAAGAGCCCTATTCCAGCAGCCACTTAAGTCATCTCAGAACCTGAGCGTACTGTTTTTTCTCCCTTAAAATCCCAATAGCTTTTGTTTAAAAACACAGTAAAAGAAAGCCTGAAGGTGCAAACACTAGAAGTTTGAAAGCCAGTTATCCTTTTATTTTTTCAGCCTTCAACACTTGGCACTGGTGACAACACCTAATAGTGAAAGACCCGTGCAGGTGAGGTACTGCATAAGGTTAAGCTGCCCATCTACGCAACATGAATGCTCTTTTTGAAAAGAGTAATTTTATGGAACAGGGGAGAAAGAGATGCTATAGTTCTATAGGCACCAGAACAGTGTGACCTGGCTCGCTTTCTGGGATGGGGACATCTACACAAGGATGCTGTGTAGATCTGCTGTCTAATAAGCTGAACAGTCATACACACTGAGCACTTCAAGGCTCTCTATCCTTGCTGCCTCCTTTCACTTGCAGAAACTTAATTGAACTGAATTCTCTATTCCTCTTTAAACCTGCCAGGACTAATTGTATAACCCTCCTTTCAATAAGAAACCAGATTTCAAGGTCCCCAGATGGTTTCTGAACAAAAAACTGAAACAAATCTGAGCTGCTGTCTCCCCCCAGTGTCAGCATATTTTCTTGTTCAAGACTGCAACTGCAGCACATAGGATACCCAAGAGTGAAAAAAACCTGCTGTAACCTATCCGGTGATAGCATAGATCAAAACTACCCTGGTATGTCAGAGAACAGATACTGGTTCAGGTTTGGGAATGGGTAAGATCTCTTCTTATTTTGGAAACTCTAGGATATCAGCCTGCTGCAACACCTGTCACAAGCTCTAGGGGTTATCTGTGCTGTAGTGCTACTCTGAAGTTAAGGAAAAAAAGCAGCCTGGTTGGACCAGATTTGAAGTCTTACACATACAAAGAGGTTTTCTGATTTGGCTGTAGAGGCAAAAAGGTGGTGATGTGGAGGACTTCTGAGGAGAATCTTCACAGCTGCTTTCTCCCCTGTTCAAGCCAGAGACAAAAAAGAGGCTCCTTGTGTTAATTCCTTTCTTGCACATGCTTAGCAAGGTCGGGCCCCCAGATTTTAATGCCTGTCCTGATTGCTTTGGGTGCTAAATGGTGCCCAACTAGCATCCGATTGCTTTGATGCTAAATAACTTGCTTTAAAGGGGAATTGTGTACCTTTGATTCTGCTTACAGAGCAACCGTATTGAAGTAGAGAATATATCTGCTTTCAGTTTAAAAAGAAAAAAAAGCTCATTATTACTATTGGTCTAGAAAAATCTGCTCTTGGTTGAGAGTCTAAAAAACTCTAGATTGGGGCCAATATTCAAAGGCAACCGGTGACTGCATGGAGCCAAGACACTGCTTACTTTTGAAGCTGGGAGGCACTACGCAGGCCTGACAATTCCCTGTTAAGGTCTGGGAGCGTGGCTTAGCTAAGTACCTTGGTGCGTTTCCCTCTGCTGTTTGATGGAGGTGGTTAGCAGAGTCTCTTCTTCTCACTGAACACCCCAGAGCCATTTAATTAAATTACCTTTCAATTCCACCTTTGCATAGACAGATGACTGCTGAGACCATAGGGGGAAATTGCTGTTTTACAATGGCACTACAAGTTCCCTATCCTGGCAGTCTTCAGGCTGCCATAGCAAGGATACTGCTCTATCCCAGGAGTGGGTTTCTGCAATACTTATTCCCCAGTCACCAAGGTGACCGCATGAACAGCGAGATTTTAAAAATCAGTGCAGTTCCCGGTGAGTAACTCCACCACAGCAAGAGCTCTCTAAGCATCAGCCATATCAGCTTCACACAAACTTAGTCAGGTAGCACTTGTGAGACAGACCCTGCAGCAGCAGCACGCGCTGGTGTGACCACAGCAGGCACCTCAGCCCGCAGCCGCAGGGAGAGGGCAGGAGCGAGCCACCCCAGAGGCCTTCCACATCCTGCTGGACTCCCAAGGCTTCTCCAAGGGCCCTCCACTTCTTTTCCCTCCTCTCCCGGCTCCACTGTCAGATTTCTGCTTCACCTTAACTTCCAGAAGATACAAGGATCTAGGAAGTGCTTTATAACAGAAACGTGAAGGCAAACGTACCTGTAGACACTGCTACACGTGCCTAAGCCTTTATTTCTGTGAAAAAAAAATTCTGCTCTGTTGATTAACCTCTGTTGATTAACCAAGTTAGCTTATCCTCCAGGATTTGGTGTAATTGCACGTGCAAGAATAGCTAGCAATGGTAATGAAAACCCTCTCTCTTCATAGGCCGAGTAGTAAATAGAGAGCCATACATAGTTCTCAGATACTGTGCATAGCAAAATAATACAATAAACCTCCTAGCATGAAACTTCCTCAAAGGTGACACATGACTTGCATTAATCTAAGGAAGTCCTAGGTGCAGAAAGTGGTTTGAGAAAGATCTGCCTGGAAAAGCTCCTCTCCTGGCTTTGTTCATCTGGATTCAACAAAGGGCCCACAAGTCTCAGATTTACACCCTTGCAGGAAGCAGTTGCTCTGAAGAAGCTGCATAGAGCCCTCCCCATTTCCTTCTGTCTGTCCATGAACCTTGTACACACCCATAATGGATTCAGAGTATTTTTCTCTTCAAAACCAGCCACCTCCTTGCAGCTAATCTTTAAAAACTGCCTCCCCTGCAGCTCTAACTGTAGCATTTGAGTAATCAGCAACCGAGGCCATTACTTTTTTTTTTTTTTTTTACACAAAGGATTTTTTTATTGCATAAATAGAGGCTTAGATATTTTGCTGTACATATAAAAAGTTAAGATACAGTTTCAGTGAATGTTACTCTTGAGGGTTTTATTCCTTTGACACATCCTTCATCTACAGGAAGTCTTCATTCTCCCAGGAAAGGAACCCAATGCAAGCTGCCAAGTGTCAGAAAATCTGCAGGATGGGGAAACAGCAATGAGAACAGCAGGCATGATATGCTGGCAGCACATGGGCTAAATATGCCTGCCCACGTGGCACGCTGCAATCAGAGCTAATCACAGCTCTGCAGTGTGACACTGGAGAACATTTTTAGGGTAGGACAATTCACCCCTTCTTGCAATCTCATTACAAAAAGACATGGCTGACAGCCCGACAGATGGCAGAATTTAGGAAGGACTGGGCCTCTGGTGGGCAGCACTGGGTGACTGGGCAAGTAGGGTATTTTTTGTGAAATCAGAGATGCTTTAATGCCAGTCATTCAACAAGGTCAGCGTCACATGCGGGACACAGAGGCCTTGTGGGATGAGCTCATTACCCTGGTGCAGCAATCCCTTGGGCTATGGACTCTGCCGAACAGAACTCCCTGGGACCCAACGCTGCACACAGAGTACGGTATGGTCTCCTTATTACAAGTACCAGGCTTGCTCACTTGCAGGGTAGACTGTCTCTTATCTGTTTAGCAATAAAACTCCACATAACTTACTCTGACTTACTCTGCAAAAACAGAAACAAGTGTTCTCAGAACATTTTCCAGTGGCTAGCGAAACTTATTTAAAATAAAGTTTAAAATGGCACAAGTCGGCCCAGAGACAAGTCCTCAATCTGATGTAAACAGGGGACTGAAAAACACCTTTGTTTTTCTTGTTTTTTTCTATGCAAATGAACAACTTCGTTCCCATGGTTATTTCCAGGGCCCCATTTCTAGTCACAGTTTCCAATCCTTGTTGCACAAAATAGAACAGAGATAGGTATGAAATCAAAACTAGTAAACATTTCTAAAAACTGAAACTCTTCGTATGTGAGGTGCTGACCTCAAAAGGGGAAAGTAAGTTTTTTAGTTTAATAAAGAGTAACATTACGTCAAACTCCCACTGAGCTTACAACAGGCAGGCAGGAATAGAATCCCCATTTTGCTGCAGAACAGAGATGTGAAATGAACTGATACAAAAATCACCTACCAAACAAGTCAGGGAATATAATCTTAGCACTAGGCAGTACTCATTTTTCTAATGGACTTGATCCAATGAGGCAATGATTGCTTAAACTTTGAAAACAGAGGGAAGGAATTCAGCACATGGGGAATGAAAACCCAAAACTTTAAGAAATTTTGTAATGTTAATTTTGGCCTTTTATGCAGAAGGATGTCCATTTTTCTCAGTGAAGTATATATGGTGGATGTTACATAGCATAACCTGTAGCATTTCTGTTACCTTGGGAGGTTCCATGGCATGAGATTTGGCCCTTCCAGCTAAACTATCTACAACTTGTCATGTAAAACTAATATGGAATGGCTGATTCTTTTCTATCTTACTTATGTGACTTAAGGCCAAGAGGTCTTATTGCACCATCCTGTCTGGCATGCATCTCATGCAATTTTTGCCCAATTCAACCATCTCTTTATGCATCAGGACTTCCTGTACAATTGGTTGGGTATGAAAATTCAGGGAGGTTAAGAGCAGAGAAGGAATATTGTGCTAACATCTCCTAAATCACAAACCATGGCTGCCAAGTCTCCTGACGGTAACTGCCATTTCTACAAAGAACGGGTGTGATACAGGTGTGCAAATATGCTGAAACATCACAGGAGACAAATATTACAAGAACTCAGATAATGGCGATAGTTCTAATTGCACAGTCCAAATGCATCCAAGACAAAACATAATGGGATTAATATGTCAATGCCATTATTGAAGACCAGGATGTCGAATAAATTCTATACCTGAGAGGCTCTTCAATCATCCTTCTTCTCTGCTTGTGTTTTCAATTTCTCTTCACGCTCCCTCTTCAGTTTTTCTTCAATTTTTTTGCTCTGGTACATTTTTACTCCAGCAAACGCTAAGCAAAGAATCAATGTTTTAGCTGCCAAAATGTACATCAGCAATGGGAAATTCTCCAAAGCCTGAAATGCAAAATAGTGTATTTAGGCAGTTACTGGAACACTTGGACAATTAAAAATGAATCTACAGGGATGCTATACAGCTTCCTACAGCAACAGCATTATTCAAAGCAATGGTAATGCTCTTCTGTTCATGCTTTTTTTTTCTGTAGGAAACTTTAAACTAGGCAGATCAACATCTAGGGGAAAGGACCAAAACAAGTTCACTCAAGTTTGTACATGAAGCCCTTTTGAAGAGGTCTTTGTTGCTTTTGCTTGCTTTACAGCAAATGGAATATTGGCATGATCTGGAGCTGAAAAAGGGGAAGAACTGAGTATCTTAGGATAACTGTAAAAGTGGAAATGCTTCTGAACAATTCTCACATAAGCAATGGATCCGTGCATATCAGCTATCAGATGTGATCCCCAAAGACACTTTTGTGCGCCTAGAAATTTTAATCCACGGTAGTTCCGCAATTAACTTGCCCAGATCTGGAATGCATAGATAAATGTCTTTAAACAGGAAGAAAAGCAAAAGAAAACCCCACAGCCTCCAATGATTCAGTTTCAGGAGTTTTTAATGCCTGGAACCACCAAAATTGCACAACATATTTCAATTTTATAAAAGCATGCTGCTGTAAGTGTGCATGGAGTGGAAAAGCAAATGCAAATGGGTAACACTGTGAACTCAGAATAGAAATATAACAAGTGGCACAGGCACTCAGTGAAAGATGTAAATTCCAGAAGGATACTGAAGGTACATAAACACTGATCTTTACAAACTGCACGTTACCTTTGACATAAGGTCACTCCCCTCTAATTTTGCAAAAAACCATATCCTCTGTCAATCTCCTCACATATCAAAAGTGGCAATCTCTTTAAACCACAGCTCTGCAACATCAGAAAGGTAAAGCCAAGGCTTGGGGTCAGCATTGCTTTCCTGATAAACAGTTTGATTTTACCTGTTAAAATTGTTAATGCATGAGGTACTTGCTCAAACATTTCTGCGCATTACACACACCCCCTGCAGAGTATTTATGGCCCCAATACACTAAAAGACATAGTGGAGAAAACATCCTCCAGTAACGAAAGGAGCTGAGGAAAGAGCAGTCAGAGAAAAACCTGGAAAGAGGAAAGCCAGGAGAAGCAGAGGTGAGGAGAGCAGAGCTTGCCTACCAGTGCTGCGCTCAGGTCTAAAGTGTGAGGCCCCAACAGCAAGTACTGGGGCCAGCCCGCAAGGTGCAAGCATGTACGGCAAGAATGGACAACAACGAGTCCTCTGTCCCTGCGGTGCAGAGAGTGCAGTGGTTAAACAACCTTCACCTAGGCAAGGAAGCCATCTTTAAACACAGGATCCACCCCACCACATCTTACATGCATCTGCTTGAAAGAGCAGAAACTCATTGCTTTATGAATGTGAAATATCCTTACCTTCCAGTTAAATGCCACCATCTTGGCTGCGTGATGATATTGCCTGTCCCGCAGCAGGCTACGATGAGTGCCACACTTCTAAAGGCACAGAGCAGGACAGGAGCATCTTGAAGAAATGGAAATTAAAAAAGAATTAGCCAATCTGTTTCTACTCAGCACGTCCACCCTGCACCTCTCTAACAAGCTCATCTGCTGCACAGTGCCTGGCAGCGTATCAGTGCCACACGGTTCAGGAATGACCTACGTGGGCCTTTTTGGAGCTGAGTGACAGGAGCAACATCCACGCTGCTGAAGGACAGGGGTTTGACAGGCCCCAGGCAGGTGCCATGCCTGTGCAGAGCAGAGGCTGGGCTTCCACCGCGCACAGCACGACCTGGCAGCTGCCCAACCAAAAAACACAATGCTGGCTGCTTTCAGAAGCTTGACACCTGTGCACATCACACCACCTCACTGATGTTTCAGATCTAGCAGACAGAAGTGCACCCAGAAGAGCTATCTTCTGGTCTTTAAGCCCACCTGCTCTGTTTGGAGCCTGAATGCCTAATGAATCCTAGTATCTACTATAATTTACCAGTTGTCTCTGATTTACTAATAAATTAAATTCTCCATGAAGCCCATAATAACACAGAAGCAAACAAACCAGTCACTGGATCCCTTGAGTGGTCAACGTATGTTTCAGAGCTGAACTTTGGGACTGAGAAATGCCTGAGGGGATGCTGAGGGCTGCAGCACGTAGCCACAACCCTGCCCTCTGGTCTTTGCTTGCTGCTCCACCAGTACTGACATGGTTTCAGCTACTGAATTTCAAATTAATCATGTTTCCCTGCCTGACCCCCTTGAGGTGTTTCCTGTATATGTAATAACAGAATCACTGTCAAAAAACAGGAAGACGACCTACAGCTTAGTCCTAACCTTCACCAGCAGCTAGGCTGAATAAATCACCACCACACCACAATAGCTGCTGCTGACCTTTCTTCAGAAACAGGGAGGCAAGTAAACGTTCTTGCAGCTCCTGTGCTGCAAAATCCTCACCCTGCAGAGAACACCCTGGAAACATCCTCATGGAGAGACACCACCAGACATGTCTGTTACCAAGATCAAACTATACTGAAGCAGTGGTGTGGCCAACTTGTTTGTCATTCAGTATTTGCTGTGTTGATCCCGAGTTGTGCAGCTCCCTTCTCCTGTTGATAAAACATCAGGGCAGCTGTGAACTAATGAGTTAGTAGCGTTACACCTCCAAAAAAAAGGCATTTTAACTTCTGATGTTTCCTCCAGAATTTCAGCAACCATTAAGATTTGAAGTCCCCTGCCAGATGGTCACAGCAAAAATCCCACATCAGAGCAAAATTTGGTTCCCAGTGCATGGTTCAGATGGCTACATGCTTCTCAACGAAACCCAAGTTACAGAAGCCTGGCCTGATCTGAAGGGACTACGCCGCCCAACTGGGGTGTCCTCATCTCAGAATGCTGACTTGGGTAGGCGCTTCATCAGACACAGTCTTCACTCTTCTCCTAAATTGCTGTAAATTCTGTGCTTCAGTCGGAATCAATTTTGCAACATGTTGTAAAAAGGCAAGAATTCAGCCATTCAAAGACAGGCTAGCATCTGGCATATGATGCTGAAAATAGGGTTTTAGTGATTTTTTACATACAGAAAAAGTTTTAGACTCAGCAAACGTTATGCGAGCCCATCTGTGGGGTCTGATTGCAGGGTACCATCCCACCAGCAAGAAGCAGCGTATAATGTGTATCACAGTGTGCACTCCTGCGAATGCTCTTGGTTGCGAGTTGATTATTTAAGCATTCAGTGCAACACTTCTGTAACATTTCCACTCTGCTGAGACACGAGCCTGAATCTGCCTGAATTGTGCATCCACCAGGAGTAGATGCACTGAAGTCACAAAGGACAGGAAGTAAAGAAATTCTCCCTTTGTTCTGAAGAGTGGTGTTTTGATGCAGAATGTTTCCTGTGAAAGCTGACACTTTTGATGGTCTGTACTCAGAGTGTCTTCTACTGTTGGAACTGAGCAGGGAAGCTGCCACTCTCTCCACATCGCATTCCCACATCCTGTGCCACCAGCCTCCAGTGGTCAAGCATTTCTCCCCATTCTGTCTCTTGACTCTTCCAGTCTCCATCTCGATCCAGACCTTACTAAATACAGCTGAAACCCCAGGACAGAAAAAATGGGTGGAGCTAGGGCACGGAGCAGGGAGAACAAAGTGGCAAAAGGAGAGAAAAAGGCAGGATTCTCTTCACAATTAAAAAACATTTGTTAGCACTAAGGTCGTCAATTCAAAAGCAGAAAGCTCAGACACTGTACTTTCAAGGTTGTGATATGTTAAAGCTGAAGTTTCATGTTTGCATTTTCAGAGGCAGATAAGGCACAGATAGGAGTTGAGAACACATCTACAGTCAGGCATTGTTCGTTCCCCAGGAAAATGCAAGCTCCCTTAACAAACACAGCATTGCTGTGAACGGAGACTGGGCCCCACAGAAGGTCACTATTACCTTCACTCACAAGCAAGGTCTCGTGTTGAGCCACGTGAGAAAGAAACAGGAGCACTAGGCTCTGCCTGAAGCCCTGCGAAGACTCCGTGACAGACACTCCATAAGCTAGCCATCATGTACTTGCAGACTCGTATGCAGGGCAGGGATAAAATGACATCCCTCTCACATGTATCAGTGGCCTTCTTCACTGTGATTGCACCCCGCAATCACTAGCCTATTTACACTCAGACCTCCTCTGTGAAGCAGATCAAACTACTGCAGATGGGAGAGAGGGTCTGCCCGTATCGCACACCTCAGTGCTGTACTAGTGATCCTCCGTTAGCTGCAAATGCTGCGAGGTTTTCTGGGTCCAGAGCAGGCAGACAGGGTCACCAACGCAGCACTAGAGGCTCGTGTCCTCAGCAGGCCTAAAGAGCTCCCAGGGAGGGCTGCACCAAGTCCCAGAGCTAGACTTTAGCTGATAGCAGCCCCAGGATCTCGGCGCAAGGCTTTGTTGCACAACACAGACCACCCCAGACAGGCTAAGGAGTTGGGCCCCAGTCAGATGGGAAGTCTGTAGTGGAGCACACAATTGAATCCAGGTCTCTCAGCCACTGAATTACAGCTCCAGTCCACCACAGCAACCACATCACAGCCCAGCCACTCACGCCATTGTTTGCTTAAGCAGCAGCAGCAGAGTATCGATTGGCCTGCATGCACCAGAAAACATCTACACAGGCATCTGGGTACTCACAAACCCACTTGAGTTGTCTTGGCTGAACATCTCACTCAGCCTGCCAATAACTCCATCTACTCAACAAAATTATTTTGTCTACTGGGGATTTCTGAGCAACTCCATTTTACCCACTTTGTGAAAAGCTATAAAACTCACCAGCCGCAAGGCCTCAGAAAGCAGCGAGCTACTAGGGTTATTTGACTACATTTTAAATGGAGTGCTGGCAGAGTATGTCCTGAGCTAGAAAAGGGGTGTCACTCCACCTGTCTCTTGTTGCTGCTTTCTTTAGCACACGTATTTCAGGAAGCAAAATGCATGCTTCCCACATGCAGTCACTGGAGGACCCACCACTACATGTGACCTGCTGCGTCATGCATCAGGCTAAGCATCTGCAAAACAGGATCGAGCCTCCTCAAAAAAAAAAAAAAAAAAAGACTACTGTGTCATGGGAAAAGACAGTTATATGGCAAAGCCCAAAGGCTGCAGGGAAACACAGAGGAAGCAACTGTGAGCCAGAGCTGCTGCACTAAGAATCCATCACCAACCACTGCCACAAGACGCAGTGGTTATATTAAGTTAAAAGCACTCAGACATGTGCACGTTTACAGCCTCTATGTGTAGGTGGGTCAAGACACGACTCCACAAAAAGACCTGTGTAATCACTCAGTTTATACTAGTGTCACTGATAAAGAAATTCCTAAACTAACACCAACTCAAGGAACATCAAAAACATAAAGCCATATAAGATCTTCATACCTGAAGAAGCAGAAATGAAAATACTAGTGATTCCTCTGGCAGCTTCTCACATGCTCCAAACTCTAGACAATGAGAACCGAGCAGATGGGATGTATCAATCACAGCACCTGGGTTAAAACCAAATCAAAACCAGAAGTGTCAGTGGCTCATCAGACTGTTCCACCGTGACTCCCAGGGCATCATTTTAGCCACATCCCAGGGTTCTCACAAGCTGCAGGCCCTCGCTTGCTGCCACCATCTTGCCCTGGGAGGGTCTGCGGGGCGGGCAGCCTCCCCTGCCTCCATCCCAACCCCGGCTCTGCCCTGCTCCCTGGTCACCTTTCCTTGCAGCACTGGTGCCCAGCACAGCCAGCAACCCACACACACACTTGAGAAAACCAAACTTTTTCAACAAATGATAACTTCAGATTCTTTTCTTACTTATTTGCTTTGTTTTTTTCTTAAGAAAACCACAAAACTCGGCAGATTGATACACAGTAAACCACACTTCCAGGCCTTGCACCGTACCCTGCTGCAGTATGCCGAGAGACGCCGAATCAGGCCTGCCCGACGCTGATAGCCAGCGAGCCTGTCTCCAGCACACTCCCTCGTCCGAGGGGCGGCCGGGAGGCCGCAGCAGGCTGCCGCCGCCGCCGCCGCCGGCGCCAGGGCGGGAACCGGGCCTGTGCGGGGTCACACAGGCCGGGCGGTGGGCGGCCGGGCGGGCAGGCAGGCGGGCAGGCAGCCCGGGGCGGGCAGGTCGACAGGCACGCGGGGGGGGGGGGCCGGAGAGCCAGGCAGGGGGGCAGGAGAACGGGCAGAGGAAGGTACGCTGGGCGG
>JAVKLA010000058.1:3906320-3931725 GCA_034782735.1 Sagittarius serpentarius | reverse complement strand
TTCTGTGGTAAAGCAATTCCCACATGTCCCGGGAGTGCAGGTTCGAGGGCAAAGCAGCCGAGGTCCCCGTCCTCGGCTTCGCTGTGCCTCACAGCCGCTTGCCCGCCACCAGGAGCAGGGCTGGGCCAGAGGCGGGAGCTGCTGCCTGCTTTTGCAGGCAGCAGGGCCTGAGCGGGTCTGGCAGCTGCTGGGGATGCTGGTGCACCTGGACAAGCTCTCCAGGGGTGCTCCTCCGACTGTACCTTGCCAAAAGGGGCTCTCCCTGACTGTAACATGGCCATAGCACCGGGCCCAGGTGGCCCCAGGGCCCCTCCAGCCGCTCGGTGCGGCACAGTATCTGCGCTCGGCCCGGAGAGTTAGGAAAGCCCGGCCGCCTGGGTGTGGAGCGCACCCGTGTCAGGAGCCAGGGAGCTGGCAGACACCCACCGGCCACCCGGGGAGGTGGGGGGAAAGAGGGCATGCTGGGTGGGGAGAGGCTCACCAGGAGGCTGTGCTGGGACCTGACATGCCTTCCCCAACGCTCGTGGACCGAGATTCTTCAAAGGCTTATTGCTATGCCAGCAAAAGGCACGTCTGGAGCATGACAGCAGCTGCTGTGCCAAATCTCAAGACCAGTCTCCAAAACAAGCCAAAGCTTCCCAACAGAAGAAACCCTTTTTCTTTTTCATTTCTTTTTAATACGAGCAAAACAAAATTGTTGGAGATGCAGCGCCAGACATGGCTGAAGTGTTTCAGCCAAAACTTTCTGAAAACAAACAACAAGCCCACATGATAGACAGCCACCATGGGAACTTTTAGCTTAAGCGATTTAAGTCTGGCAACATGAATAGGAGCTAAACCCAGAGTCTTAGAAAACGAAGCACATTTTAATACTAGAAGTGTCACCAGTTCTGCTTTTAAGTATTCCCTGAGAGCCAGTGTTGTGATACTTCAGCAGCACATGAGAAGACAAACCATCCTGAAAACCCATTTCCCAGCCAGTAGAAACCAGTACCCAACATGGGAATCCCTTGGGAAGCACGGCAATGGGACAGCCTTGATTGCTGAGTACAGAAGTCCCTCCTCTGGAAGCCAGAAGGCAGGATCTCAGTGGTTTACACTGAGCCCTGGCTGATGGGATCTAACCAGCACCTCCATCACCCAGCTTGCATCCCGGGTAGACAGATTCCTCTGGAGAACCAAGGAGCAGCAGAAGAGACAGCTTGGCCAGCTATGGACTTGTGGACAGCTTATGAACCTCTGGAAGCTGCCCCAGACAACCAGGACATGCTTCTAGATGAGACTGCTAATTTAGCAGCTCTTCTGCTATAAAACAGGCCTTGTCAGAAGGCCATGAGTCAATCTTTGCTGCCAATGAATAACGAAATAAAAATGGGAGCCAGATCATTAAAAAAAATAGTTCGGAATGAATGTGTGTAGGTATAGGTTGCCTCCTATGATTCATACCATAATGTTCAGTCAATAGATGGAGATTTTGATATTTTACTATACATTGTAAAGTTATTTTTAAGATGGGGTTAAGTCATACAGTTTGGATCTAAATCAGCACTTTTGACCACTAATCCACAGTTACTCTGAGGCGGGAACACCCAGATCTGCATCTGGATTTAAAAAAATGCTAAAAAAATCAAGTTATTCATTCTCTTGTTTTTATTTTCCTGAAGAACAGAAAATCAAAGCAAAGCACAATCATGCATTTTTCTTGGGTGTTCCTCGAGCAGCTCTGCCACAGTCCTCATGGAAAACGGTAATGTTGATTTCCTCAGCACTCCATTCCCCATTAACCTGTCTGTTAATTTAATGAACAGTTTCACTGCTATTTGTAATTCCAGTGAGTTCCCTGCATGTGGCTTTATGATTTCCTCATTGCTGATGTTTCCAAAAAGTCAAGGTGATCCAGGGCTTGTTTTGTCCCTTGCACCCAAGTTTTCATGGATCACACACTTGAGGTCTTCTCGATTCAGAACCTGGCTTTTATATTTCTCGCCCCAGTCCTCAACAATGTACTGATGATATGGGTCGTTGGAGTGCTCTCTCCTCTTTGATTTCACAGTACTCACCAAGATCGCCACAATAATGAAGGAGAACATCCCAATCATCACCATCAAATAAAGGATAACATAGTCAAAGTTTTCAGCATCAACCTTGGCTTGCAATTTATCTGCCTCTTCCGTCATGTTTTTCCTCCAGCCATTCATGTAAGTGAGAAAGGTTTCCTTGAAAATATCTTCCACTGCCCAAGTGAAGTTTCGCATTTCAGCCATCCTTGCAAGTTATGGCTACTAAAGACAACATGATACTTATTTTAATCAAATGTCTATACTAAAACAGTTACATTGGTTTCTTTTGTCTGCATTATGGCAATTAGCTAATAACATTTACCACCTGCCACTTGAAAGTGCAGTACCAGTTTCAGATCAGCTGAGAATCCCCATCTCTGAGTGGTTCAATGTGTTCAGAGACCCGAGAAGCCCTTACTCCTCCCTCAGGTCACTTTCGGTCTGTGGGAAGCCAAATATGCCTTGGTGAAGACCAGTGAGCGTAGGCCCCCAGGACCCACGTTACAGGGGTTGAGGCACACTGCCTTCCCTACTGCGGCAAAACACCGAGTGAAGAAGCATTTCGCCCAGGAGAAGACAAAGTGCATATTGGGTCCTGTAAGGGCCGGCGCAGTGCCGCCCCAGGCAGCTGCCCAGGATCTCTCAGGGAGGGATGTGACCTTCCCCCTTTCCTGTTTTGTCTCAGACACTACGTCTGGTGTAAAGGCTGGTGTACCCATGCAAGCGCAAATGAGTCCATGGGAGCATAATGGCCAGACAGCTAACTCCGCAATGGCAGCCTGACAGACAGAGGAGGGACAAGGAGACAGAGCCCACATACCTGGAATAGTCTCATTGGTCATTAGGGCCAGCCACCCCAAAGGGGCAGGGATGCTGAATAGTGCTGCAAAGCCACGTCTGTCCTGCCCCTCTCCCAGCTATCCCAAAGCTTGCCACAGTCCCACTCAGCTGCCGCTCAGAAAACCATAATCAGGTCTCCATCCCACAGGAGACATCCTCCTCCAGCACACTCCTGCCGCAGAGCTCACTCTCACCCAGGGGCGAGGCTGGCCCCGTTTTGTACAGCCACAGTGCGGGTATCCCTGCACCAGGGCCTGTTAGGAGCTGTTGTTTTCAATGATCGTTCTCTAAGGCTGGATTTCGGTGTTGCTAGTGTTGCTAGCAGAGAGGCAAAGGGTGGGAGAGGGACCCCGGTGAGGCTCCCAGGCTGTTAACCCTTGAACAGAGCAATGGGAGTGGGGGGCACAGATGAGGGAGAGATACCTGCTCAGCAACTGATTACTTGTTAGTCCAAATAGTCCCCTGACTCAGTCACTCTGTGCTGATCCATCTGGTCTTGCTTGGACTAAGCGAGGTCTGGGGCAGAAACTATCACATACCGACTCCAGTGAAGGAGTTCTCAGGAAGCTCTGAGAAAAGCCACTGTCCTTTTCTGCCTTTCCTACATAGAGGAGGGTGTGACTGGATTGCAGCCTGCTAGCCTGCAAAAAGCAGAGGGTGCCGTACAGCATTTCAGTCTGATGCTCCTGTATGACACCTGTCCTTCAATGCTTCAGGCCAACTAAGCCCTACAATATGTGGTAAAGCTTCCAAAAAAAGTCACTCGGTCTCAGTGCAGTCTTCAAGCAATGATGAGCTTATTGCAGCCTATGGTAAGAGACAGTAAATTTTCATCACTAATAAGAAATTGTGCTGTCTTTGGAACTGGAGTTCAGTAATCTACCTTCCTGTGCTTGTGGGACTCGCCTTGCGATATCAGTATGCACAGAACAGGCACGCACACACAGAAGGACACGGGTACACATGCATGTAGGTCTCTGCAATTATACACTCACACATGCTCAAACATGGGGGATAAAGGTAATCTAATGAAAGTAAGCAAGCTATGAGCAAACTCAAATACAACTGCCTTGAAACTTTTGTGTAAAATCTCTCTGCTTTTTCTTTGATTCAGAACAAAAATTACTATGCTTTTTCAATAGGAAATAAAGAATTACCAACAGAAACTTACCTTTCCTGTGCCCTTCTCTAATGAAATTCACGATAACACTCAGGATTTTAAAACTCCACTGGATAATATGATGAAGGAGCAGAGATATCTTAAACTTTAAGTAGCCTCCAGCCTGCAGAAGGCTATAAGCAATTGTCTGTTAAGTAAGTGCCTTGTACTGCATGCTTTATATTTATATTAAATGCTAAATCTAATCTCACCTGGAAAGTCAAATATTGGCTGACAGCTTACATCAGTCATCCTGTCAGATGCTGAGTACTATTCTTTATGCTTATTACTGCAATTTCATATATTGTAAATGAGCACTGCTGTGTTTTCCTAGGGGTAAACATTGATGCAGCTCGATCTTTGTTGACCCAGAGAGAAGATGAGCTCTGCAAGATAATGATGATGATTATAATGATAATAATAACAACAAATTCCCTTGGCTGATACGGGCACGAGAGGCTGAGCACTGAGCAGGCAATGTGAAAGGCCTGCCAGCTTGTCAGGCTGCTTAGCACCCACAGTTCGCCTTTCCTTTTCCCTCACCAGCATCATGCTTGTTAGTGACCAACCCATCTGTGAAACCCTTGCTGTGAGAAGCAGGTCCTCATACACAGCCAGAACCAGCTTCTCAGAGCTCTGCTCTGTGTGTACCTCGCTCGTGATCTGGAGCAGGAAAAGACAAAAACTTACTAAAAAAAAAAAAAGGCAGAATTAATTAATGTTGATTTTATTTCTAGCAAATAGCACATGCTGACACCTAACTGAAAGGCTCTGAGTCACACCTTAGAAAATAGCATTGTACTCAGTGAAATGAGACAGCTTTGGTCTCAGTCAGCAGCGTTTCCTGGCTATGATGGGAAGGTCCAAAGGAGGATGATTAGGGTGGGATTGTGGTGCAAAGTGCTCCACAAGCACATGGGCTAGGACAGACTTTCTGTAAAAAATATTTTCATTTTACAGGTAGTGCTGCCTAAGCAATTTGCAGAGAAAGCAATTTCTCAGGTAGCTCTGCTCTGAGGAAGATAAAGCGAACATGGACTACCACTGAATCAACAGCGCACATCAGAAAAAGGGAGATACACTCTTGGTACAGAAAAGTGTTAATCCCCGAGGAAGCCGTGCTAGTGTCGTGCTGCTGACATTGTCATGGTTACTGCTATCATTTCTTCTGGATGATTTTCTGTGCATGAACACCTCCCAGCACGGGGGCGAGCTGCTGGCAGCATTTCCTCTCTGATCCCCTGCTTCTCTCTGGCGGTCTTCCACATGCACTCGGCTCGGCCCCTCAAAGTTGAGGTAGCTGGCAAGCTCCTTCTGTTTGCTCTGATGAAACCCATAAGCCAGAGGGACCCTGGCAAGTCCAGCCTCCTGCATTGGGCAGCCAGAGACTCA
This sequence comes from Sagittarius serpentarius, assembly GCA_034782735.1. Taxonomy (NCBI): domain Eukaryota; kingdom Metazoa; phylum Chordata; class Aves; order Accipitriformes; family Sagittariidae; genus Sagittarius; species Sagittarius serpentarius. Next base: position 3,926,274 of record JAVKLA010000058.1, on the reverse strand, counting down.
CCCTGGTTTTTCCTGGCTGGAAGAAGTCACCTGGAGCCACCAGCATGCTGTAAGAGGAGCTCCCAAATGCAGGGCTGTGAGCCTGGCTATAGAAATAAGAGAGGATCCATAGCCCTGGAGGTTCCCAAGCAGAGTAGCTTGGGAACTGCTGCCCTGGACTGCCAATAACCAGGAGAAAGGGCCTATCCCTCCTTCAACCACCCTCTTCTACCATCTGTTCCTGGCCAGTCCTGTGTGGCCAATACTTGCAGGCATACATTCATGCACGCACGCAGGCATACCTACATATATAACGATGCATATGTTGTCAAGCAGACATGAAATATAACTGGCAGCTCTGTTCTCAACAAAGCCAGAAGAGTCCTTGAATAATCCCGTTCTGCTGCATGTCCCCAGAAGGTCACATTTGCTCAGGGTTTACTTAGTCTTTACAGCAATGAGGTGATCAAGGAGAGACAGCGTGGAACTGGTTAAAAAGAAGGAGGGGCAGCCATATGTCTTTGGCAGGAAAGGTGAGTCTCCAAGTGGAGGCTAATGTTAAGCAAAATGCTCCTGATCTCAATGGAGAGGGGTAGGAACGGCTGGTTGAGCCTCCTGTCTGTACCCCAAGAATGGCTAGGTCATGGCAATCAGAAAGAGTCCCTGGTGACTGGAAAAAGGCAAATGTCATGCTCATCCTTGAGAAGGGCAATGAAAGCCCAGGGAGCCGAATGATGATCGGCCACACCTCAAACCATGTGATGATTAAGGGACAGATCCTTCTGGAAGCTATTATCAAGCATGTGAAGAACAAAAGGTGATTGGAAACAGCCAGCATAGATTTACCAAGGGCAAATGATGCCTGATCAAGCTATTGCTTTCTATTGCGAATTGATGGGAGGACTGTTTCAGTGGATGAAGGCAGAGTGGTAGTGGTGGTTTACCTTCACTTTAGCAAGGTTTCAGCATGGTCTCTCATAATATCCTTGTAGCCAGACTGGAGAGATATGGACCAGATGTGTGGACTCCAGAACTAGCTGGACCACTGTCACGGGCAAGATAGAGTAAATTACAGCCCATAGCAGGTCTGGATGCTGGGCTTTATGTGAGAACCAAGGAGATTAGTTGTTTTACGCCCATCTGCCAGCTCCATTGCAGCAGCTGACCATTCATGGATGAGGCAGTGCTGTGGCAACATCTGCTCTTGCCTCCCAGGTGTTGTGGAGCAGGTGTGTCCCTCCCATGACAGGCTGCTGTCATCAGCAGGAGGTACACCACATGTAAACATGCACAGTATTTAACAATTAGTATAAACAACATTACAATTGGATGTATTTTTTGCATGTAGCAGCCCTGTGGTCCTGAAGGCACCATTCGAGGAAAATATTTTCCTTTTAGATGTACAATAGCCTCAGAACTGAATGATATTTGATTGTTCATAACCTTCACGACTGATAACCCTTCTGTGACCGTGTAGCAATGTATTCATTTGTTGACTGTTTACAAAACCTTTGCGAGTCTTACTGGTGAGGTGGTGAAGAAGGTAGCAGGCATACTGAAGATCTTGTGATTAGACCGGATCTCATAGGAGGGTTTATGCGAGTTGATTAGCGATTCATGTCTCTCAACATTTGCAATATCACATTTACACACAGCTTTTGCCATCTTCTTTTTCCTTCTTTTTCTTTAAAGAAAGGAAATTAACCGTATATAATTAATGGATTATAAGGTTCATTACTTAGGATCATGAATTTTATAGGTTTAATTCTTAGAAACAAAAGAATATAGCTGTTAAGTGTGGTTATTGGAGAGGTATGAGCATCCTTTCATATGTACCTATGTAATTTTCCTTCAGTACTTCTGTTCTGGTTAAATCATAATATTGTACTATTCACTGTACCTTTCAGACCTCAAACCTTTGTATACACAGACTTAACCCACAATCTTCTCAGCTTTTAACTACTGATATGCTAAACTGCTAACTACTGATACTTAGAGTGCTGATAGCATTTAATTAGTTTCCCCACTGCTTTAAACTTTTTACCTTCTTGATAGCCCTCCTAGATTCCTTCTGGTATTTACACATTTGCTTGAAAGAACATTAGTGAAATCGACAGTTCTGTTCCTGGGTCTGGCTGCTGCTTTTCAAGTTGTCTGTCAGTCGATCACCCTGTAAAACAAAAAGACCTAGCAAGGCCACTAGGTTTTTATAGTTTGTCTTTAACTGTGACTACTGAAACCTTTCCTCTTAAGATTACTCAAGATTACATCTATTAATTAAGTTTGTTTCTTTATGTTGATTTTTCTTTATAATCCAATTTTTACTACATCTTGGGACATATTCCAGCTCCTTCTGGTTTCTTATAAAGGTGTTGGTAATTAAAGATGCTGCCTTATTATTTTTTGTTTTGCAGCTGTGCTTCTAGGTCTCTTACCTGTGTCTTGCATTCTTGTGCCAAGCCTTTGCAGCGGTCAGCATGTGTAAGCTACCGCCTCTCCAGGAGCTTTGTCTTCCACCTCTCGAACAGTTAACTCTTCTGCCTCTGTTTGCCACTCCGCTAAGCAAATCGTTATGGTTTCATTTTCTTTCTGCATTCACCCCATGCATGATGGATGTTATTTTCTTTCCCAGGGTAACGGAGTTAGGATTTGTACATTGTTTCCTCCCAAGGGTATAGTTTTCGGCACAACTGGGAGTTTTGATGTCTTGCCCTGTACAGGCCTTTTTAAATGAGGAAAACCTTTTGCAATTTTTTATTCTTAGGTAACTGTTCTTCCATCTTTCAGGGAGCAGTGTTTAGAAGTTTCATCCTTAGCCTATTTTCTGGGGCCTTTGTCTGCTCAATGGTAAATACATCTGCTGGTTCAATGGCTGGGGTATTCTGTTTTTCTGAGAGACCGTGAGACTTAATTGCGTGTTATACAGTTTGATCACCTATTATAACACTTCGGGTGCATTTGAAAAAGTATTACCCCCCCATCCTTTCACATAGGACCTGGCAATGGTGCCAGCCAAGAGGAAGAGCTGATCTGCTGGAAGGTTGGCTGCTATTCAGAGGGATCTTGACAGGCTGTCCCCAAAATATTCATAGCTGGTAAAAACCTATCTCTAAATATTAGAATAACTCCATGTCTGAAGATGGCTCCCTGGTCACATCAGAGACCCACATCAGGATGCACTATCCTTAATACCTTATATAGAAACAATGAGAAGAGTGCAGACAGTGGAGAGGGACACCTGGAATGGCCCTATGTGGTTAAATAAAAATATGTTTGACAAAGCAACATTTTCCAGTCATCACAGAAGAGAGAGGAAAAGCATTCGGAAGGAAAATTAATTTTAAACCTATTTTGTTATGCAGTACAAGTGTAAGCAAGTTTCTGAAGGAAAACTCTGTCTATGAGAAAAAGAGTCTATCTCATCAGGATGGATTCGACAGTAAGGGACTCCAGCCTAAATATTTTCTCATCCCTGAATGCTTGAAAAAACCAACCAGGCAGAACAAGTCGGGTCCCAAACTCTGACTGTGTCTGGTGCCAGGACTGCACTGCAGCTGAGATACCGGCATCTGCCACCCTGCCAAGAAATGCACTGCTCTCCCCAGCGCAAGCTGCAGGGATGGAGAAATCGTGGCCAGGCGGAGACTGCAATCATTCAGTTTTGTTGCTATGGTTTTATGTGTTGCTGTTGCAAAACCTTTGGGGAAATAAGGGTGTTGTCTGCACATAGCATTTAAATGAAAAAGCAAACACTAATATTTCACCATGTCCGATGCTTAGCTTCTGGTGACTTAAGGAAATTCATTTCTTAGCCTCTTTGAGATCACCCTTCTGAAAGCGAGACAGAAAATAAACACCTTTCCAAACAATGACCACGGGGATGGCTTTTGCTGGGGACAGATAGCTGTGAGGGAAGCGTTGTCCAACACGCTGCAGGTAAAGGACATCCCCACATCAGCCCTGGAGAGCATGAGCTGCTTGCTGAGGGACCTCCGTTGCCAGCACGGGCAATGGGGATGGTGCCTGCACGCACCGCTGATGATAAACTGTGCAGCAGCTGGCGGCACAGTGCCCCTCCTGTCTGCTAACACCGGGGTAAGACTAACAAGGGCTACCTGTCATGGCCACGTGCCCATTAACACCTCAGTGTGCGCATAGGCTGATCACCTCTCACGTGGAAACACCATCCTCACTGCTGCCCGGGGCAGCCGAAGGTCTCCTGAAAGGCAGATCGAGCTGTCAGCTCCCAGCCTGACCTCTTCACACCGCCACAGCCTGAGGACAGCGTCCTGGCTGGGAAGGTAAAATGTGGCACCTCGAACACATGTATGTGCATCCCTCAGAGAAGAAAAGAAACTTGCAGGGCCCACCCAAGTGCCCTCCTGAATATCGGGTGGATGCTTTCAGCTGTAATTAAAATATTGTTGCCTGCAACTAAACTGCAGTGCACCACCTGCGGTTATCTGAAGGCAAGGTCCTGCTCAAGGCCAGTGCCACGGAAGGCAAAGTTAATGGTAATAACTGACAGCAGCAGTTTTGTTCCTAACAGATTAAGCTGAACCTGTCCTTTGGTTGGGCAGCTGCAGGTCAGTTGCTTGCTGGGTTGTAGATGAGAAACACCCCCCCCCCCCCGCCCTTCTCCTGCATGCACAAGCGCACTTGGTACCACCCAACATCGCTGCCCTCTGCTCCTCACCCACAGTGCCCCGGCCCTTATGGAGGAATACGGTCCATTGCTCAGCCAGGGCAGTTAAAGAGTTGGAGACACAGCAGTAAAGAGTTGGATGGGGAGTATAAATGTCACACAGCAGCGCGCACAGCAAGGTCCTGGCTATGCCCACCTACCCTCGGCTTCCATGGAGTACCTCTGAAACCCACAGGTCACTTGCCAACAGTGGTTTGAACTAGCACCAATGGTGGTATGGAGGTACCGCGGTCTCTCATGGCCCCCATCTAGCCTGGGAGCTGGGCCCTCTGCTCTCATGCTTATCCGCTTGGCAGCTACACTCCTGGTCCTGGAAATAAAGTTGCATTGTGATCCATCAGCCTCAAATGTTTCTTTTTTGTCCTGGCATTTGCTCTGATAAACGCTACCTGTGTAGCTAAAAACTGACTGAAGAATTGTGTGCTGTGCACTGCAATTAACAGACAGAATAAGACCTTGTGAGACATAAAGGGTAGTGACTGCTGTTCTCACATAGAAATGCTTGCCCTGTGCAGAGAGCCAGCCCAGCCTAAGACTTAGGTATCATCTATAGCTGCCCCTCAGTTTGGCTTCCAGCGATGTCCACAGTTGAACACGCTTACAGATGAACGCTTCTTCCTTCTGTGTGTGTGTCGGCTCTTTAGGTGCCTGGGCTGGGGAAACGAAGCAGCTCTTTACATCGTCTCTCTACTTCCCCGCAAGGTATCCAGAGACAGGCAAGCCAGGCCCTAGGTGGTGCAAGAGGGCCAAAGGTATGTGCTTTGGCCTCAAGTTGACCTGAAGTTTCGTTTGGAATCGCACTGGGTAGCAGTTCATAGACATTGCAGCACAGATGTACAGTGGTAGCAGGCGTCATGCCACACCTGCTCACGGGACCCTGGGGTCTCCTTAAGAGTGAGCTGCTAGTGTTGAGGAGTTTCTGGGGAAAGGAAACGGGGAGAGTTCGCTCTTGCTGAAACCCCATGTTATTGCAGAGTCCCGTCCTCATAAAGCTGAGGGAAGGGAGCGCAGTAGTTACAGCAACAGGCCATGGGTTTGGCAGGAGATCGTTGCACTGATAGAGGTCACTGATTGCAACAGCTTCTCTGGGCAGGGGCAGCTCACAGCTTCTGATGGGGCTGAGTGCCCACAGTAACACCGTTGGCTTCAAGTCTTGTTCCTCCTCCTTTCATATCCTAACCGCAGAGGGTGGCCTGTAAGCTGGATCCAAATCCTGACTGAGTCTCTGAGTCTTTACAAAAGCACCTTGTCCCCTTCTTTCTTCACACAATGCACTACTAAGCTGTCATCCTTCTTGCCACAGGACACTGTAGATGCTAGTAGTTGGCAGGCATTCAAAAGTGATTAGATTGATTTGGAGAAGAAAAATCTATAAAAAGTGTTTGAGTAAAAAGACATCATGCCCTGTCACAGCAGGCTGCTGAGGATTATTCTAGGGCAGTGTGACTACACGCTTGCCCCACTTCTGTGCTCTTTCTTAGGCTTCCAAGTTTGTCCATTCCCTTGACTGATTGCTTCACTTAACAAAACCTACCCACGCTGTCTGGTAAAGGGGAGGGAGAGGCAGGAAAGAGGATGGTGGGAAAAGGAAAAAAGCATGTAGGAATCAACCTGTTCAGTGGACAACACAGAAAATAAAGGGAAGGATGTAAAGGTCATCAGGATGCTCCCATCAAACCTCCCCCTCTGGGGGCAAGGGTGCCACGACTTGTTGGAGCTTCAGATGGGTCGAGGTAAATAAAAAGGAGAGGGCAGGGGAACAGCCAGAGCCTTTCTAGGAGGCTCTGCAGGGGTCAGAAGAGAGATCACAACCTGCCACCCTCCGGGTGCTTGTGTACCAGGGTGTCCCTCTTGCCACGGAAGGCTAGACGGACTCGTGGCTGACCCAAGATAGATATTCTTCCACTGTTGTAGCCCACTGATGCTCCAGAGTGGGTTTCAGCCCCAAGGCTGACGGCAGCAATGTAGAGTCACAGCTGAGAGGTGGATCAGGACACAGGTGCAGGGGTACTTAGTCCAGCTTTGGTACCAGCCCTCCCATGGGCTGCCCCGCCGGTACGGCCCAGGATGTAAGCAAGCTAGTTCTGCACTTCTGGCTCAAGTGAAGTCCACAGAAGCCAGTGGGGAATTTGGATGGAACGGAGCAAGGAGAGCCTGAACTGGAGCTGGAGTTACTGCCAGTACCCACTTTCACAGGGCTTGATGTTGTTAACTCACATATCTGCAGACTTACGGACTTGTTGCTGAAAAGTGGTGCGTATGACTGAATCATCTGTTTTCATAACTCCTCAGCAAAACAAGTGGTCTGATTCACACAGGCAGGAGAGTTCAACCATTTCTCCAGGAGGGCTGCCGTGACTCCTTAGCAAGGATATATTTCAAGACACATTTTAAAGCAATGCTGTTTAGAAGGCAGAGGACTGAAGTCAGGGATTAAATTCTAGACCCCCTGGTCTCTGAAAAATTACAAGACACTTCTGGGCCTCTCAAGTTCTGTTGGAAGCATTTCCTCATATTACCAAGCGCTGCAGATCCTGACAGCAGATCTGTTACTTGTCCAGTGGATAGATCTACGCAGACAACTTCACCTGCACCAGAACAACAAGCCGTGCTTTAAACCAGCTTACAGCCACATGTAAAAGGCTCTGCTTTACCTCACACTTGATCTCTCTCCTACCAGATGCATTTAGCCAGTGATCAAGACCTGCGTCCTGCGTGGCCATGAGATGCTTCTGCTCGGGACAGGCCCCCTTCGAAAGGTAGGTAGGTACCACTGCCCCGTTTCTCAGAGGCTGTGAGAGGAAGCACTCTCAGAGCAGCACGCCTTCCCAGTGGAGAAGCTGGGAATTAAAGTGCTTGCCAAATAGCAAGCCTGTCACCCCCACCCAGAGCCTAATGCAAACCAGTCCCTTTCGCACAGGAGCCAAATGAAAGTGCCTGCAACCAGCACAGTCTCACATTAAACAATTTTGTGTTTAAAACTCCGCCTTTGTCCATATCCCTACATGCAAATGCATACCTACATAGGAACATACAGGTTTATATATTTTACTCCTTTCTATTTGTAAAGGCTATACGAGTGTTTTACTAAGGAGTCGGGGAGGAGAAATGGACTGGAGACCCCAAGATACAGCCTGAGGTTTGCAGAGGCTGAGCTTAAGCTGGGAATTCTAATAAGAGAGCAAGTCAAGGTGCAAATCTGTGATATTTAATGCAGGAGCAGAACAGACCTCAACTCACTGCTTCATCCGCGCCTGTGCAGACACAGCCCTCAGTGCGAGCTCAGCTTTCACTGCACTTCTTCCAGGAGTGCACTGAGGCCTCTTCCCACGCAGGTAGCTGGTGGGCAAATGCTGCCGGTCTGCTGGCCCTGGATCTCACACCAGAAGAAGGCTGCTAGCCAGCGGTGTGCTACCTGGTAGAGCCCCGTGTTCAAAACCTTGGTGCTAGTGAGCGAGCACATTGCTTGAGCATTGCAGCCGCCCCTCAGCCACACAAGATCATGTGGCTCTGCCTCCCGTGTTAGGAAAGAAGAGAACTGAGAGCTTCTCTTCTTGTCTTGTGGCACTTGAGCGGCTTTGTTACTGGTGGGGTCCAGGTACCAGCAACCCATGCGGCGTGCCTGTGCCACATTACGCTGTGCAGGCGGGAAGATGAGGAGAGCCCCCAGCACAGTTTGTGCCAGTATTAACTGGTATGAGCGCATGGTCACTGTGGCTGGGTGCAAGCTGCTGACAAGCTCAGCATTTTGCAGAAATCTCAAGTTAGGTCTAGAGCTGCTATATATTTTGGGTTTAATGCCCTCCATCATTGCATATTAAAAAAAGTCCTGTTTATTTTTCCCAACCTGTAGACCTGGATACAGACTAGTAGAGATGCTCATACTTGGAACTTTAATGAAGTCCTGTGATCATGGAACCAGTTGATACTGCTTACACGGTGATAGTGAAAGGGGAAGCAAAGGCCAGGTCAGGACATTTTATTGAAATAGAAAACCAGAGTGAGCACCCTACACAACCTCATGCTATGGCATCTTCTGAGCCCAGCTCCACTGTAAGAGAAAGTTACATTACACTGATGTTTATTTTGACAGAAAAAAACTATGTTTTACACACAACAATCCATAGAGGTCGTTGAGGGCAAAACATATCCTGAGGCCCCACATAACCCTGACAGCTCTAAAAAGTAAAGACAACTGATCATTTCAAGCCTGCTGACAAGGAAGGAAAACAAGTATGTCAGCACATGAGTTAAGAAATAATTGCTCACTTAACCTGGTATATGTTGCGAGAGCACAGGCACATTTCTTGTTTCCTTAGCCTTCCTTGACCTTGGGCCCATTTGCTTATATGGCCACAATCCAGTTGCGCAAACTGGCCTTGCAATCTGCCCGTGTTCAGCTCCCACTTCAAGCAGAAAACCCTTGCCTCTGGAGTGGCAGACAGAGGCGACCCACGTGTGCACACCTTCCCCGCACCGGCATCTTTCCTGTGCCTTCCCTGATACCCAGTCTCGGCACCATGCCGCAGCCGCTGGCTTGGGGTGTGGGGCTGGTGGCATGCAGGGAGACCTGGCACCTCTGGCACCAGCCTGCTCTGGATCCAGTGCTGACCCTGCTCTGAGCGGGGCCGGCTCCCCACCATTCCCCCCCCCAGCACCAGCTCCCCCAGGAAGGCACTGGGAGCCAATGTGAGCTCCTCGTGCTAATGCACTGAGCCACACACCTTCGCACCCTCCCGGGATGGCTCCCAGGCCCAAAAGAATGTGTGATTTTAGATATACCATGCACTACATAACTCTGTGAGTGTTCCTGTGGTCAAGAAGTGCAGTGACTCTGTGGAGATGGCAACAGCCTCCTCCCAGCTTTCCGAAATCAGCAGAAACCTTCCCAGTGACATTAATCTCAATTTAGGAAGGCAGCTAAGGTGCAATTAAGTACAATCTTGTTGGAAGTGGTTCTTACGTACATGCCTAACTTTAAGCAAATGTTTAAGTGCTGTTCTGAGTAAAGATGATTTCCTGAACTAGAGCCTCTGCTGAGAGCTGGAGTAGATCCAGAGAAAGTTATTCTCGGTAAGCTGCCCGAGGGATTTCAACAGATAATTTTGTGCATCTATATAGCACCCTATCTGGAGAACAGGAAAGTAGTCTTTTAATTGGATTCCATCCAATTAATTATCCTCCTGGATCTGCTAACATCCAGTGCTCTAGAAACCGTATTCTGGCATCTCCATTGAAGGCTCCAGTAAAAGCTACAGTAAAGAGCCATGGACTGTTGATTCACCTTAGATTTCAAAAATACTGTTAATGTGGTGGACAGGAACATACGCTGCAAGCATTGTGGCATGGCATGTACATTTATCCCACCTAAGTCATGGAAGTGCATTTTGGTCCTGCTTTCTTTTAGTTCCAGGACTATATAATGTGCGGTTCCTCAAAGCGCCTTCTTAGAGAAGGATGGATTTAGCATTTCTGCTGCTGCCTTTCACTGGCTGTTTCTAAGATGGAAGAAAGAGGAGAAATTACCATTTTCATAAAAATTCAATCACTTTTTAAATGAACCAGATTTTTCATAGTGCCCAAGAATGTCTGCAGACCTGCACAATTGGAGTACGCACACCTTTTTGCGTGTATGTAATTGTTGTGGTTCATGTAAGAACATGTTCACAAAATTTCCATCTCATGTTGGTACCTTACCCTGCTTTTGCATTGACCCAGATCATTCAGAGGTCTCTCTCAGTGGGGTAACCACTGGTCTCCCTGGATGGGGAAGAAGCTGCCCAGAGCAGCATGGAAGGCACTAGAGTACAGCAGTCAGCGTGCAGGCTGCCGAGGGCAGATCTGGCCTCAATACCATGAGCTCTCTAGGACAAGGAGTAGCTTCATATTCCAGTCTAATGTCTTGAATCAAACTCCTGTTTTGTGCCCTTCTGCAGGGACTGCTATACCTCATGCACTTGCAATGCAGAGATTTACCATTTCCATCACCAACGCTAGCTACAAGCCTGGTGTTAAGTGCAACCCTCCAGCCCAAAAGCAGCACTGTACCTGAGCTTGGACACTGGTACAGTCAGTAATGCACCAGGCCCACACAGTGGCATGAAAAAAACACCATTCACCTCTCTTATTCCTATCACTGAAGTTCTTCAGCCTGGTATTATATCTGCCAAACAAGGACTTTCTATGGCATATTTTTTGAAAGGGAAATTGTCCATTTACTCAAAGGCCCTTTAAAGAAAAGCAGCGTTGGAGGTAAGAGAAGAGCAGATAGAAAGGCATACATAAGGCCCATCTAAAATATGGAATCCATACAGTGTAATGGACAATGTTTTGCCTTGTAAGGTATCTTGCACAGTAATGATGCAAGAAGCTGTATCTTTCAAAGGTCATGAAAGAAAACAATTCTCAGGCAGAAGCACCATCTGCTGGTGGACACCAATTCCGTTACTTCATTTAGAAAGTCTGCGGTGAAACTAGCGTGAGCAACCAACTCAGAGACTGTTAGGGGTGCTTAAGAGGCATCTTTGAGACCTTAATCCAAATCCTAAGAGCGATAGTTACCCATTTTTCACACCAGAACCCTCATGGCACTGTGTTACTCCAGCTCCTAGCTAAGAAGTTTCACAAGCAGATATTTGCTTTGACAGAAGGAAAAAGTTTCTTATGTTTAGAAAAGGGTCAGGCTTTCAGCCTCCTCTCACTGAAGTCAATACAAGAACTTTCACTGCCTCCCGAGTACCACAAGAGTTTCTTCAGTGACAGCAGGAAAGCCTTCTTAGCGTTGGGCTACAAAGGCTGTGTATCTCCCCTTTGTCTATGGAGGTCTTGGCTTTCAGCAAATGGAGATTTCTCTCTGCCCAGAAACATGGATTAAGGGCAATGTATCCTGCAAGTTTTCAAGACAAGGTTAAGATACAAGACTGAAAGGGTGACTACATTTCACGCAGTGGTTACGCTGAATGATTAAAAATGTCCTTGCATTTCAATCTGAAGGGAAGATGAAAAATACTGTGCTATATGTTACCCAGGAAATGGTTAATGAGCTTACAAAGGCACTATGTTGAGTAAGTTTCCTGTGTTCCTTCATTAAATATTTAGTCCAGTGACATAATTTAGGAGCCTTGCTCGACAATGATACAGAGCTGACCTTTCTGACCTCAATTCCCTCAACTCAGGCAGGGTTAAAATAGGAATCCAGACCTGGATTCAAATGCTGCAGACCATTCATACATCTGTGTATCTGTATAAGAAGCTGAACTTCAACCATGCACATTTCTCCATGTTAAAATGTTCACGTTTGACCTGAGATCTCAGTGCTGTGTCATGAGCTCACCTCCGATCCCAGCCTGCAGTGAAAAATGGAGAGGTCCCTTATAGCAAATGGATCCTTTTCCAGAGGGACCCCAAACATTCAAAACACAGATGTAATAATGTGGATGGCTTGGCTGAAGAAAAAGAGGCTTGTATTGGAGGGGTCCCCGTCTCTGGGGTTTGATTTTGCCAGCCCACACTCAGAATTACCATATTCCGCATAATTAAAATAAAAACTCAGTTTCCATAGCTCAGGGCTAACCTAGAGTAATTTCATCTTCTCAGAAGGAAGTCTCAAACCTCTCATCAGAGACAGACTTTCTCTTAAAACTGATCTCTAAATGTTATTTGTTTTCCTGCTTTCTCTATTCAGATTTTACTTTTGATAAGTATTCCCCTCATTGCTGAGAATTACCATAAAGCTAATACATCAGTGAGGTGCTAAAAAATGGGTTGAAGAGTAATGTGTTAGTTGTGTACCCACTTATCAGGAGGACCAAAACTGTAGGGAGAAGATTGCTCACATTTCTTACTTCAAAGGCTCCATATCAGTCTGCATTTGGCACATAGCACAAAGCCATTTGTTTGACCTACAACTCTGACTAACCATCATGATAAACGAAAAGAGACTCGATTAGGTATAAAGATATCTGGGTCACTTTTGCCAATGAAGCAAGAGTGGATTTAATCTCTTCCAGAGACGTATTTTTCCATAAATAGGGACAATGGGACATCCCTTGCTTTTTCCTTTGGAGCACATGGGACACCACAGAGAATGGCAGGTCCCACCAACTCCAGCTGGCATTGATGCTCTAAATACCGTTTCCTATTTGAAGAGCCAACTGAGGTCTTATTAAAGAAGCAAAATGTTTACCTTTTCCCTTCAGATATTAGTTCAGTAACAAAAGCCTGGGTCAGCAACCTATGGTGACCCAAAATGGGTTCCTCCTAGGTTTTTTTAATGTATGCAGCTGAAAACTATGAAACAAACAGGCAGGCCATGAAAAAATGGCCAAATAGGAAGAAGTGATGCTGTAACCCAATAAGTTACTGGCAGTTTGCTTATTTGTCCTGTACTGATAGTTACACTTCTGTCTGGAAGTCTCAAAAGTGCTTTAACTACAACACCAGCTTGGTCTTACAGTGACCACTCTTTTTGCTGGCATCTTTTGACACCCTCAACATATCTTAAAGCTCACATTTTAGAAGGTACTTGCTGAAAATACAGATACAGCTTTGCTCATGTAACTCTAAACAATCTGGAAGCTTCCAGACATACCGCATGTGGTGTGAGATTTCCTTTAACAAGTTGGAACTTTGAAGGGAGCCTTATCTCACCAAGCGGGAACAGCATGAGCCGTACCCGGCAGCATCCCGCAGCTGATATGAGTCTAAGGAAGGGTAAGAACATTGTTTCTGAAGGACACAGACACATACCACCCGGAGAGAAAGCCCGGCTCCTGGCACAGAGCCACCTCTAGGTACGCCATCCTAGGAGGTCTGCGTTTGCAGGACTGCAGGCAGTGCTCCGTCCTCGTACCCATGGGCCTTTTTCTGGTAACAGGACCGCCATGGACTTGAGCAGTTCAAATGAAAACAATGATTTGCTGACTCTCTTTCAGGAAAGCAACGGAAAGCATAGACCTTCAAGGATACTGAGGTGTGTAATACCTACTAAAATCAGTGGGAGCTAGGAACCAAAATAGCTTTGAGAAGCTGATTGGTTTGTCCCGTCACTGAATGACTCTGTGATGGGACAAGAGGCTGAACCTAGGTCTTCTCAGCTGTGGCTGCCTCTGCTGACCCACCAACTCCTGACACCTTTGATGTAGAGACTGATTTATGAACCCTGTCCTCCACAGAACATGCATCAAAATTCTCGTTCTTGTACAAAGCCCTACCTTACACCTAACATCCATGTTACCTGCATGATGCAAGTCTGCTTGAGCATCACCACAAATCTGACAGTGTCCTAGAACTGCACTTGCTCTTTTAAACAAGGATGCCTATTATTAATTCATAGATGAGCAGTATTTTTAATTGGTTGTTAATATCACATCATAGGTGACTGATGCTCACATAATGAGATGAGTAAGGACCAAAAGCTCATCTAAACAGTCCTGGACTTTGTGGAACTGGAGATCAAATGCTGTGTCAGGAATCATTAATAATGGATTGAAACCAACTATCCCATTTAACAGGAGGAATTCAGGAGCTCAGAGCCATCTTTGCAATAGAACCCGATCCTGATTCTTATCCCTGTATCTGAGCTCTTCCTAGGTTAACCAGAACCCCAGAACAGTGTTCCTGGTACATTTCATGGCATCTTCAACTCTAATCAGGGAAACGCATGAAATGCGTGTGCAGCACCAGGATCAAGATTCACAGCCTGCACACCATCACAATGAGAACAAGGCAGAAAACAGCAATCCCCTTATGAAATCTACTTGCCTTCCACCCCAGACTAAAACTCAAACATCTCATCTTCCTCTTGGAAAGGGAATGGAGTCTCAGGCGGCTGGGTGGGGAGGGGGAGGAGGAAGCCCAGGGGCAGTCCACAGGGTGCCTGGGCTACTGAGGAGTTGTGCGATGGGTCTGTCAAAACCTCATCCACAGCTAAAATTTTTGACAAGCTGGTGAACTTGTTTTGTTGCTGTTTCTTCAGCCAGCTGTCATGGTGAAGGATTCAGTCCACAGAGAGGGTGCTAACGAAATACTGCTGTTGTATTCTGGAGAGCACTGCACTCTCCAGCACAGCACTCTCCCTCTGTGCCCACTGCTGGCTGCTGCAAGAGGTTTGGCAGGAGCTCCTGGGTGCACATATGAAAAAGTTCAGAGACAGACTAATCCAGAGGTTAGCCCACGGACATCAAAACCATATCCCTCCTCAGGGCTTGCTCCAATTCAGAAATCAGGATAGCAGCACCTGCAGCAGATGAGCACACATCTGGGCTTGGCCCAGTTGAGTTAATGAATAATTGTTTGCTGACACAGTAATACATGAGCATCCCTCCAGCTAGATGATAAACCATAGGGAACAAGGAATCAGTTGTTGAACTTCAGGTTTGATGTATGTATTATCTATGTATGAATTAAAGATGGGGCCTGAATCTAGAACTAGAGTCCAATGGACTGAAGAAGTTCCTCTGGAAGGGCAGCTACAGCTGCACAAGCCTGCTGGGAACACTGCAGTGTATGGAGGGAAGCAGCTTGCATGGGAATAACTCTCCCAGTTAGGTTAATACTCACAGAGAGATGCTTACACACGTGGGGTTACTCTGGAGGCAAACACCAAGTCTAGGCTGGTATCATTTACAGATGGAGCCAGGCAGAAGGAGGCATGATTTACACTGGCTGAGATGCACTTAGCCTTTCCTTTGAATCTGGCTGAGAAGATCGAGGGCAGTTACCAGGATACAAAGCGCAGAAAACTGAATCAGTATTTTTCCTCTTCACAAGCTGGTCAGCGTTGAATTTTGGCCACCCAAAAGGCTGGCGTCGAGGGCCAGATAACCCTACAGGTTGGCACTTACGTTTACTCGCCCACGGTGACACGCAGATGGGTCTTTGCTCTTTGCGCTCTGCTCTCTGCCTACACCCAGCTAAGGGGAAAGCAAGCCAGAGGCTCAGCCCGTCCACACCGGGTGCCGTTTTCGGGAGCGACCACACCGTGTCCCCACAGAGCTGTCCTTCCATCCCTCCACCTACCAGCAGAAACGTGTCCAAAGGGTAGCTCGTCTGCATGCCCGTAAATACAACCCCCTCCGGCGCTGCTCTAACCCTTACTTACATGGTTAGAGCTGGCAGGAAAATTATTCTGACCTTCAATTGCGACCGGTCCACTCAGTTCAGGCCTGGTGAGGCAAGTACGGAGAGTCATAAAAAAAAAAAAAAAACAAAACCCACAAAAAAAACAAACCAAAAAAAACCCCAACCAACAACATGTAAAGGTCAAAATTCAAGGTCTGCTGCTCATTACTAAGAAATAACACCAGAAACCTTCCTTGTTCGCATAATACATTTCATGCTGAGACCTGAAACGCCCTGAAAACAAAGGTAAGCACCACTAGCCCCATTTCACAGACAGACAAGCGAGCCGATTGCCGAGCCCACGCAGAGGCACGTAGCAGACCTGAACCCGAGTAGGCTCCTGTCTTCTCTAGGCTCACCCCACTGGCCACACTCCCAAACCCATGCGATAAGGTGGCAATGTGGGGTTTTGTTTCCCTCTGCCCTTAAACGTGTCTCCCTGGCTGAGGGATAGAGGTGAAGCAGCTCCCACCCTGCCACCAAGCTGTGGCTGTTGTGCCCTGTTTGGCTGTCCCCGCAGGGCGGGAGCAAGCAGCTTCCCTGACCTCCCCGGGCACACACACCTGAGACCACACCAGCACACAGAGAAGTCGGCATTTCAGAAGCACCCAGCCGCCTGCAGCAAACTTTAGGACTCCTCCAGATCTGTGTGACTGGTCATGCACATGGCAACGGTGCTTCTGGAACACCGCAGTCTGCCAGCATGTACCCCGAAGGGCAGAGCAATGTGGGCCATGACACCTTACCCCCCACCTCCTTGTCCCTTCAAACACAACATGTCTCTTCAAAAGCTGGGCACTGCAGGTAGGACATGAGGTCCTCTCATCTGCATCTCTGCAGCCAGGCATGCCAACCACCTGACACCCAAGGGTGGGGCTCTGGGGCCAGATAAAGCCCACTTAGTCCTCACTAAATGGGGAGGAGAGGTTGAAGGGAATGGGGGAAAGAAATACACACAGGGCTATGGTTTCACAGAGCAGAGCTGCAGCGGCCATGGGATCCAGAGGGACCTCTGGCCAGACTGGCTGCTGGGGGAAATGCAAATTGGAGGGGGAGGGCAGTGCCGGGCAAAGAGGAAAAAGTTAAGGGATGCCTTCAAGACTAAGGGCAGGAGCGACCACTTGAGATGGGGAAAGATACTTTTGCCTCGAGTGTGAAGACTTTTCAGGAAGCCCATAGACAGGGAAGCATTTGGGGGAGAGAGAGCTAACTCCTCCCCTGCCAGCAGGTTGCAGCAGATTTGAAGGAAAACTCACAGCTCTCATCAGAGAGGATGGCAGTGACATGTCAGCACATCCATGTGACAGTGGGCCTCATCTTGCTATGGATGCATAGCCTGGCAACGATAGTCACTCTTTGGCTAGGATCATTACTCCTGGCAGCAACCTGTCTGGCCCTAGGGCACCCATGCCATGCCTCCACCTGCCAAGGTCACATCACCTGCCCTTCCATCAGTCAGTCCATTTAGCATCAAGGACTCTTCTGCTAATGAATCACCAGATGACGCTACCGTTTTTGTTGCTCCAGAATAACTTTCTGGGAACTCCCCTGTTCCCCAGGATGATGCCCCAAAATATGCCCTAAGCAGCAAAAGAAGGGAGTCAGTGAGTCTGGTTTTGAGCGACATAATTTTACGTTGATGGATCATGGTGGAGCAGCCCAAGAGACAGCCATAGGGCACAGCCCTGCAGCCCTGCACAAGTGGAAAGCCAGAGGACAAGCTCCAGGGGTCAGATCCAAACACAAATATTCACTCCCTCCTTTACCACATAAGCTTAAAGACATTGCAATACATGGACTCCTGCCCTGCACATGCCACCCTAGCGGAAAAGCTTGTCTTACTCAGGAAAAATCATAGCTGCCCTAGCCTCCCTCACCTGCTGCAGGCAAGTTGCCTCACACAGTTTTACCACCAAAGGCTCAGTCTGCTCTCTGTGGGCAGGACACATAAATCCAGGCCTGCGTCCTGCCCTCCCCAGCAGACCAGCAGGCAAAAGCTTGACCACCAGAAGGTCTGCAATTGCATTAGGGAGGCCATGGAGTAAACTAGGGGGAGCAAGGGGCCCTGAGGTCAAGTGGTACCTCATGCAGCAACAATGACCATACAGAGCTGGAGGAGAGATATCACAGATATCACAGAAAATGCCTGCCAGAAGTTGAATAGCAGCACTGAGAGTCCACCTGGCAGAAGGCAAAGAGTGGCCTCTAGCTACCAAATCCAATGGATTTTTTCTTTCAGGTCACCCCACTCCCCCACAGATCAGCCTATTTCTGCTTTGATGGGGTCAGTCCAACAGCGTGGTCCTTGAGGACACATGCCCATGGGCCCAGGAAGTCAGCCACATGGAGTGGTAGGAGACTCAACCCTATGTCATCAACATCAAGGCTGAGCCCTTAAACCAAAGGCAATCGGGCCGTCAGGGTCAGGGAGCTCCTTGAAATGGGGCCAGCAGGGTAATGGAGGGCCATGAGGCTCAGTTTCAGCTCTATTTTTTCTAAGTCCTCTTGATTTTTATCATCTTTAGGGAGGGATGCCTCATGCACCTTCTTTTACAGCCTCTGATACCACAGACTTTAGCAATCAGAAAAGCAAACAGCCCTTAGCCCGGAGTCACTGCCATGAATAGCTGGCAGAGGGATCTGAGGTCTGGCGTATAGCTTGTTTAAAAAAAAAAGCCAGGCCAGTATCGTGACCCATCTCTTCTGGGTACAGTGAATATGAATGACCTCCAGGATTGCACATTGCTCCGGAGATCAATGAGGAGCTTTTTTTCTCTGCGTAGTGCCTCATGTGAGCTGCCTTGGCCCCTTCCCTTCTGGTTAAGTAAGGCCTGTATGGTGTGTGCGGGGCAGGGGGATCTCTATGGCAAGCCTGTTGCTGCTATCAGTCCTCTCTGCATCTTCTCCTTCGCCGTACCAAGCCTGGACTACAATACTTGCAGCTGGAGTTTCTTACCACTATGAGCTGGTCCTCAGCATAAGGGGAGGTGTAAGGGGGAGAGGGCAGCCTGCGCGTCTTCCCTAGGGTTGTGCTGCCTCTGTGGAGCCAGCAGTCCCAGACATGCGGTGTAATGTGAGCTGGCTTTCAGGAATGACTTCTCACCAGAAGCCTCCCTGTGTGAGGCCGGTGCAGATTGCCGGCCCTTGACCACAGGAAAAGACTTTCCACTTGTCAACCAGAAAGTATTTTTACAACACGTGCGTTGCTCTGGACTCACTGACCTGCAGGAGAGACCTTACCTCTGTCCCTTGGTGTCTTGCCCCACGGACAAAGCATCCCCACCACATCCCACCCCTGTCTACAGTTGAGCAGGGCCAGCTGCTTGCACCTGGGGCAGACTGGTGAGGAAGGTGCCCCAGGTCTTGTGTTCAGCTGATCTCCCAGGCAGCTCTCAGGCACCCGAAGACACATTTGGCAAGAGCTCAAGATGTGACTGAACTCCCCATGGTCATTTGGGTGGAGGCTGCGGAGGGTCACACTGCGCTAATAAAGATGAAAGTGGAGATAATCACATCGTGGAGACTGGTATCTCGTGTCAACAGGCGAGAGAGTAAACACTTGGCACGGGTGGCAGGCGGAGGACTTCCAGGAAGCACAGGCACAACGCGCACCGTTGGTGCTTCTGATCGTGGTGCGCGAGGGCCACCTGCGGTGATCAGAGAGGCCCGGGTACAACCAAACCTTTCGTGATCGCCATATTTCGGGGGCACCATAGGGCAACACGCGTCCTGCCTGTGAGCTCAAAAAGGGGGAGATGCTTTGCCATGTCCTGGACAGCAGGAAGAGAAGAGTAATCCATCCAGTGTATGGCCCTGCTGACCTCCACAGTGACACTGGCCACACTGCAGTGACTTGCTGTGCCACACGGATGTGGCAGCACACTCTCCTTACCGAGCTGCATGGCAAAATCAGACAGCAGGCCCGCTCTGCAATGTGGTCATGGGATCACAGGATAATTCAGGTAGGAGGTGACCTCAGGAGGCCGTCTAGTCTAGCCTCACATTCAAGCATGGTCAGCTAAACGGGTGTGCATGGGGCAGGTAAGTCGAGACTGAGGATAAGTATGAAGGGGGGTGTCGTGGTTTAACCCCAGCCAGCAACACAGCACCACGCAGCCGCTCACTCGCTCCCCCCCACCCAGTGGGATG
>JAVKLA010000058.1:3846008-3906220 GCA_034782735.1 Sagittarius serpentarius | reverse complement strand
CATACCACACTGAAAACACAGCCCTGTACCAGCTACTAGGAAGACAATTAACTCTATCCCAGCCGAAACCAGGACAGGGGGCTTGACTGAAATGCTGTGGGGATTTGTGGGAGAAATGCTGTACACTGTGATTGTCATACAGGGAGACAGATAGGGCCGTTCACCAGAGCACCTCAAAGAGCAATGCAGATACATCCAGGGATACCTGCGTTTGTTCATTCACTGTTCCTGCTCTGGAATTACTGCTGGAATGACTTACCCTTACTGAAAGCACGTGGCTTCACGGCTGCAGGACCCCTCCCCTCTCCAGTCTCACCGAGCACATGCCTGGTGTCAAGCCTTCTACCAGAGCTCCTAGCTACAACTTCTTGGCACTTCCACTGCTGCTGGAAGCTACTAATTTCTGACTAATTGCTTTTGACCTAAAAGTGTCTTCTCAGCGGAAGTAGTATGATACTTAATTTTAAAGCTTCAGACATTCTCCATGCGTGTCTGCCTCCCCAAAATCATGGAAAAAACCCGCTCCTTTCTCTCACCTACAACTTGTAATTGCTCTTGGTCCTGAGCAAGCCTAGCTTCCTCAGCCTCCTGTGTGGTGTCTGCCAGCAAGACCTCTGTGACTGCAGCCTGCACTTCCAACAACGATGATGATCTTTCTGGCTTTTTTGACATGCCCATTGTGTGGAAGTAGCCTCTTTACAGCTTGTAGCTCAGGCGTTGTTTCTGAAGTGTTCCTGATAGGTCAGTGAAGAAGTTGCTCTTGTTGAACTATTGTATTTCTTTTCTTCTTTTTTTTCTTAATGGCTTGGCTATTAAACTAAGACTACTTCTTCATGCAGGTAATAATCCAATAACCAGATGTAGTCACACAATAATTATCTCTATAGCCAGACTTCATGTAGGATTCATAAGCTAGCTCCAAGCCTTTCACACAGATCAGGCAGATGTTTTAAGCAGGAAAAAGAAAAGTAATAGCAGAAGAAAGATACCGGTTCTTTTAATATCACTCAGTTCTCCTTGTTTAACTGGACGAACAACTCCTTTACACACAAACTTACACATATTCTGAGAGACTGACTTAACACAATTAGAAATTTAACTTAAGCATTTCAAGACCCTTGGGGACAGAGCCGTTAATACAGCTCCTAATTTTGTACTTATTTAGGAAAAAGGGGACAGGAATTAGTTGCTGGCAGTTGGGGTGACTGGTTGGTTGTGCTCTCATCCTGCAGGCTGTTGAACACAAGTAGCCCCCTATAGACACCAGGAGACATAGAGATGAGTTCAAAAAGCAGGGTCCGTAACATATGACTGGGCTCTCCACTGATTGTGCCTGTCAAATTTCAATCCTCAGCAGATTTGCTGTCGCCCTTCTTAGAAATGTGGTTAGACATTTTTCTTCCCAAGCTGGAAAAAATGTAGTTTTTTTTTTTCCACTCTCCCATAATGTAAAAGTGACTAGACGTCTTTGCTAAAACTTCCACTCACACAGGCAAATTTAACCTCCAGGCAAACACCAGCCATGGAAAACTCCATCTCCAAAGGTGAGTGTTTTGGAAAGTTAGGAGAGTGTGAAAAATAGGGGCCATAATGGAAACTATTGCTGCAATAGTAGGCAAATGATTGTATTACCATATTGGATTCCTTCTCCACAGTGTTTCGTGTTTCAAGCCAACCCTGTAACGCACAGTGCACCGAAGACAAACAAAGCCAATAATGAACTGACCAAAATTCAATGTTATTCCAAGAAACATAGTTGAGGTGAAGTAAGTTATGTGGAATGGAAGTTGAGGTTAAGTGAACACAAAGACAAAGGAATTTGTGCAGTTTGAGGTATGTGTAGTAAATATCTTTGCCTTTGCATCTGGTACAAATTGGAGATTGCCATGCAGAAAGTGCATACCCTGGGCCAAAACAGTGGTTGGTCTTAAAAATATTTCAATTGTCTTCGAAAACTAAATATTGTTTCTCTAGGATTTGGGTTTGTGTAGCTTCAAGATATTCCATAGGGAACTCTGTAGAGTGCCAGTGTTAAGATAAAATTACCCTACTATCTGAGGCAGAGCTGAAAAGTTTAAAAGAAAGGCTGCTGTACCTCTGAGCCAAGGTCCCTGATGAGACTCACGGAGATGGCACTTCCAGAGAAAGGTACTGGCTGAGGAGAAACAAGTGCTCCCCATTCCACCTTTCTAACAGACTCTCTTTCTTCTTCTTAGCTGCCTGCTTGATGGCTTTTTTTTTAAACCATGCTCTGTGCAGTTTGTTAGTTTGCCCTTACCTATACACTCTTTCACTGAAGGGGAGAGTGAGGACAGAGAAGAACAGCAGAAATCCATAAGCAATGGCCAAAATGCTATTCCAAATCACAAATCCCTTTTAGGTGCACAGCTGAACTGAGTAACCTTTTCTTCCCTTTGGCTGAGCACTCCTGACTCTGCTGTTAGTTGTCCTTTCCAACTTCACAATATTTTTTA
The DNA here is from genome assembly GCA_034782735.1 of Sagittarius serpentarius. Taxonomy (NCBI): domain Eukaryota; kingdom Metazoa; phylum Chordata; class Aves; order Accipitriformes; family Sagittariidae; genus Sagittarius; species Sagittarius serpentarius. Next base: position 3,903,746 of record JAVKLA010000058.1, on the reverse strand, counting down.
CTTCACAGCATGGGCTGCCTTATGATCAGTAAATGAACAGAATCAACCATTCTGGGCTTGTGCTTGAGACAGTGACATGGGGAGCTGGATCCTGTTAGCTTTAGTGAATACAGCATGGACACCTGCATTAAACTGCTCACACGGGGCAAGAATGAAACAAGTGTTTTTAGGGTGTGACTCATCAGGCCTGAAGTAGGTGATTGACTTATTTAGGATAAGGTGAAGTGTACTCTGCAAGTGCTTGTCTTTATTGACTATGAAGGGTATGCAGGGTGACTAGTCCTGCTGGAAATGCCTACACTGTCAATATCTGCATGTGACCAGATAGATCCTAGCGCTGCTTTCTGGTGGAAGTCAGGACACTGACCGCATCTAACAATGTCCTGATTGTTGGTGTTACCAACCAGCGTATTAGCTTTACTGACTTCTGTTCCTTGTTCGAATGCTGGAAAAACTTTGACGCAAAGGCAGGCTGTGACAGCTGGGTAACATCTGCTGGTTTCTAAATGAAATTGTGGGGCATTTCAAAATCATAATTTCTTAATGATTTCTTCAGCAAGACAAATATCGACATAACCTGTTAAAATGACTGTAATCATTGCTGTAGGAACCTGGGCTCTGAGCTTTGAGCAAGACAGGAAAATCTGAGCCCTGGAAGGAAAAAGGTAACATGTACAGTACAAGAGCATAAAAAAGAGAGACAGGAGGAGGAAAGAAGAGGTATATGGGAGCAAATAAATCAAGAGAGGCAGGAATGAGACAGAAAACCACACAGAAACATGAAAGGACTGTCTCTGCCTAAGCCTTCCCTAGTCCCAGACATCTATTTCCAGAAGGAGAAACCTCACAGCTTGTATGAGGAAAATGGCAGTGTGCTCCTAAAATGTAGCAGGGTTGTCAGAGATCAGAGGGTTCCCCACTTGCTACTGGTCCTCACTGTCTTTATCAGACACATGAGATGTCAATGTTCTCTGAGATCCAGATGATCTTCTCTCCTTTTCACCCTGTCCCTTACAGCTCTTTCTTCCTATTTTATCTTTTTTTGCAATTTTCCTCTGCATTTCATGGGTCCCAAAAGCCATCAGATTTGAAACCATCCCTACAGCAGTTCCCTCTGTCCTATGCAATGCTTAAGTCCCCAAACCCTCCCTGACAGAAGGGTGTGCCTGCCATTTCAGTGGTGGAAAGACCTTTTCTCCTGGTTCCCAGAGCACAGCAGGGGGTAACAATGGCCAGGAGCAGCTGACATTTTCTCCTCTAGTCTTCATCTGGGCTTAGGATGTGTGTCTTTTCCCTTGCAAAGGCCAAGGAGATCTTGCCTCACCGTTGAGTGTGGCTGTCACAGGTCACTGTTCTTCTGGTCAGTGGACTGGCTGTACGGAAGAGAAACCAGGATCAGATACTATATATAGCTTGTCTCGCATCTTTTCCCTCTCTTGGACCCAAGCTCCGGTGTCCTGACTAGCTGCCAACTGCAAATTTGCATTCTCTAAGCCCCTCAAGGAACTTGGCCCCTTGTTACCAAGAGCAGATAACATCCCAAGGCCTCAGGAAAGCCATGCTGGCTGGCTGAGGAGCAGAACAGCAGAAGCCATCCCATGGACAAAGTTGCGAAGGACTGGAAGGAAAAAGGGCTGATTCAGCTTCACAGTTTGTTGGTCAAGGCCAAATTCTTCCTACTCACATCCACGCAAGTTTGTGGGATCCATGAAATCCGGCATAGCTCTCTGCTTCAGTGAGGCGCAGGATATAAATATCTCGGTTTAGGACAGGAAGGAAAGACAGACAGACAGATAGAGGGTTTCAGCTTAGTTTCAGCGCTGCAACATGAGCTTCCCCAAGGAGCCTGTCTTAACCTAGAAGAGTTGTTGGCTACTGCATGGAAAGATAAAACAGTGAAGAACTAACATGGCTTATAATGATTTGACTGAACCCAGATGAGAATTTAAATGCTAGTTTCCTGTGAGCCCAGCTGCAGGGGACTGCTGGGATGCAGCACATCAACTTTGGCCCGTCAACACTAAAGTTCTTCTGAGGCTGTCTGGCCCACATTCACTCACTGGTTAGCTCAGCCATTTCTGAGCCCAGGAAAATGCCAACCCACCTCTGCCTCCAATTCTCAGAAATGTTAGCTAAATAAGACTCAGAGAGGATTAAATTGAGGGCAAAATGAAAACAGAACCGGGCAGAGAAAGGAGTTTGTTGTTGCAGACTACAAGGCAAGGAAAGCTTGATTTTTATAAATGTCTACATTTATTGTAAAAACTACATGTGATAATGTATAAGCTTCAAGATTGTAATGGGTATCCTTCCAGTAGATAAGAAAACAAAAAAGTAGCCCCTGCTTCTGACGCAGTGAGTCATGATGTGAATTGCATGTCACCAAAGTCCAGAGAAATACTTGCACAGGTAATCATAAGAAACAGCAATGGAAATAGGGCCATCATTAGAAACCCACCACGCGAGAGTACTGGGTCCACCTAGTTCGAGTTTGCTCACTTGCAGTCACATCCAGTGATGCTGTATGTGCTGGTCAGAGTCTCATCTGAATCCTTCTTTACTACAACTTTACATTGTGAGTACCGACAATCACTACTGTTCTACCTACCATAGAGTTAAAATTATACTGATGCTACACCTACCCTGAGCAAAGGCAGACAAAATCATGGTAGCCATGATATGCTAGCACCTTCTGGGGAGAATTTCAGTGCCAGAACTGTCAGGCAAACATTTAATTTCCTCTCATTTTTTTGATAGCTATGCAGCTAAACATCTGTTTGTGCCTCTGAGAATTGTCACTGACACTGCTACTACCACAAGAAGAAAAACTGAGAAGACAAAGACAGGCAGACACTTTCACACCTGCATCTTTACGTTCCCACGCCAACCTTGTGTTGATGGCCAGAAGAGTGTGTTGGAAATATAAAGGCCTGAGATGCATATGGAATGCACTTTATATTTACCTTCTGGAAATCTCTGCTGTCCTGGAGCCAAAAATCATTATTTTCCTGCTTCTTTCCCACCATTTTTATTACTCTTACAGTGGCTCTACAGCTGGCGCAGTTTAAAATACCATTTCCAAGGTATGACAATGGTTGTGGCAGTTCATTGCTGCATTTCTAATCGTCTCATTTTGCCCTGCATCTACATGATTCAGAATTTTTTATGGTGCTTTATAAATGGGTCTCCATTAAGTAAGCCATAGAAATCTTTTAACCTAAGGTCAATGTTTGGCTTACAGTGACTATATTTAAATATGATTAGTGGAACTCTGCATTCTGATTAAGCAATTCCATATAAAGTAAACTCACTGTAATTTAATTTTTTTTTTGAACCATAGGCAGAGTATGAGATTCACATTTCTTTAGTAAAACTGAGGGGGTGGGAATGTGATTTGATTACAAGAGTAAATATATGATCATATGACTGCAAAATTAATAGCTTCCCTTATTCCAATTTAATCTGTTAAAATAACTTTAGAAAAGGCTCAAGGCCTGAAATATTTGACTACTATTCAGTAAACCAGCCAAACAGCTTAGCAGAGTCCCCCATGGAAAATCCTTGATTGACTTTCTGCATAACTGAATACTTCGGTTTTCAACCAATACCTTTATGCAGCATTTTCTTACAGATTCTTACACATTTTGAACAGCTGAGAATTCATTGGGCTTTTTCCTGTTGAAAAAAATCTTGTGGATATTTCAGTGGAGTGTTTCTTGTTAACTGAGTTCAGACCCCAGGGACAACTAATGTGTTCTGTCTTAGATAAGTCCACACCGAAAATTAGACAATGTCACAACTGAGTCCCATCAAATAGATCACAATAGGTCATTTACTTTTGGTGAGGAAAGAGTTGTCTAAGGAAATCTTGAGTTAAAAAATTGTAACTCTTAAATCTAGTGAAAAATATAAAGCACATTTTCCCCCAAAAAGTAATATGTGCAAGATCCATTGAAAACTTGGCTTGAAAATCTTTGTTGTGTGGGTGCAGAACATCTAAATTATTCAGAGTGTTTGCTGGTGGGATATGGAGTGCTATTCCACTGAGATACCAAATAAAAACTATTCCAGGTCACTCCTGAAAATGACTCCTGACTAAAAGAGCTGAAGGAGAGCGTTCAAAAGAGCCAATAATTTGAAGGTTTTAATTGCCTCAAGTCCTATAAGGCTCTCTGTACTCCTTCATGTACTGTTACCTTCTAGGTAATAATGATAATGTATCCTGTTGCAGGAGACCGAGTTGAGTCTTTAATGATTTCTTCTGGTAGAGCTTCATGCCTCAAAAGGTCACAGGCAACGCAGTACTCTGGATTGCTTTGGGTCACAGATGAACACACCGAAGGGCTGTGAGGAAGCTTGTGTTGCCATTGCAAAAACATGCCTGTTTGAAGAAAGCCTCCAATATTATCAGTCAAACACATCTTCTTACCTTTAAATGCACTTCAACAAATTACCAGAAATTCCAAGGTGTTTCTCCATAGTCTTTATGCATTTAAGCCCTGGAGACTATAGTAATAGCATTCAGTGTAATGGCAAAAAGCCACTGTCAGAGAATGAGGATACGTCCAGAGTTAGGGTAAGACCTCCCCAGTGCTGTAGAAGACAGAAATACACAGAAACAAACATAAAACCACCAGTTATCATTCAACCTCATTATTGTGATTCCTTAAGGATTCTTTAGCATGTAGCAGCTAATAATCTGTGTTACCCCAGGCTGAGGTAGAGGTCCTTGTGGACACAGCCATTTCTTTGATACAAAGAAAAATGACATAATGAGCAGGTATTGTCAGAAAATCTTGTATGTAATAAACATAGACACTGCGGTTAAATCTCTGATGAGGTCTTAATGCCAGTCTCATTGACATGAGGGCTACCTCCATAGTAGTAATGACAAGCTGTGTTTGTCCTAACAGAGGGTTTCAATTACAATCCCTTCTCCATTTGCAAGATGTATTTCCTGTAAAGTAAGTAGGAAAACCTTTAGTTAATGTTCAACTTGTGTAATACGAAAGCTGGTAAAAGACTGTGATTATTGCTTTAGTTGACTCCATGGCCATTTCCTGCAAGCCACAGATGGCAGAGCAGTGAGCTTCCCTGCCACACAGCCCAGGACACAGGTTGTGGATATAGGTTTACCTGTTCTAAGTTGATCAAAAAGGGAATCCAAGAAACCTGCAGACACATGTACAACCGTTCAAGCAATGGTGGAGTCAGCAAGAATAGCAGGTTTCCCTCAGGGATTGACCTGAACCTTCCTGTCAAACACTTACCTTTCAAATGCAGAGCCTGCTCCCTCTTACGAAGCTGCCATGTCACAGTTTGCCAAGGGTAGGGCTCAAGATCCATCTCACCACTAGATATCCACAGCCTGAGGACAGCCTTGGGAAAGTATCCCTTCCCAGGAAGGTGAAAACGTTTGCTTGTGACTTGCAGCTCATTTTTGTGACGCACACATCATTCAGAGTTCCCCTCCCAGAAGGTCTCTCCGTGGCATGGAGCAGGCAATATGGCAGGAGGGTAGAGATTCAGACTACCTGCAGCTGCTGAAACAATCATTAATTTGCTGCTTCAGTTGTGCATATCTTCAAACTAATTTACACAGAAGGTCAAATAGATGTCTGCAAGAGCTGCAGAAGGAAAATACCACCTCCTAAAACTCCCTTACACCAACCACTTCTCTTCTTTACATCAAGTTGAATTCAAACAGAATAGACGTGTTTTGCTGGATCTGAGTAGCTTGCTGCCTCCAACAGTGTCATAAGTTCATCTGTGGAAAGAGTGTAAGAAACAGGGCATATAACAGTTCTTCCCCTGACACACCTTCTGCACTTCTGGCAATCAGTGATTTACCATTTGGGCTGGAGGCTTTAGCCAGTGTTTATTAGCTACAAACAAATCTATCCTACATGAATTTGTCTAATCTGTCTTCTAACTGATTTAAACCTTTGGCCTCCACGATATGTTGTAATTAAGAGTTTCATGACTTAATTACAGATTGAATTAAAAAGTCCTTCCTTTGGTCTGTTTTAAAACCTCAGCCTAATACTTTTATTAGCTTCTCCTTGCTTCTTTTATTACCAAAAATAATGAATAATCCTTCCCTGTTCCTCATTCTTCATGATTTTATGGATCTATATAACCTTTCATCTCTTTTCCAATCTATTAGTCTCTTCTCCTACAGAAACCATTCTATGTTTCTAATCAGCTTTATTTTCCTCCTTTGTATCTTCTTCTAGCTGTGGTAACCAGAACTGCACATAATGGATTTGAACAGAGGCATAATCTATTTTGGTTTTTGTTTTAGTTCCTTGCTAATCATTGCTACCTGTCTTTCTCTCTTTTTGACCGTCACTGAACACTGAGCTACCTTTTCAGGGAATTATCCAGTGACTCCTAGACCAACTTTCTGAATAGCAGCAGCTCAGTTAGATCCCCACTCTGTTCATAGCTAGGGTGGGTTTTTTCCCCCATATGTATTATCTTGCATGGGTGAATATTGTGCTTCATATGCCATTTTATCACTTGGTCATACAATATTGTCAGTGCCTTCTGAAACTCTTTGCAGTTCACTTTAGACTGTGTAAAGTTATACATGATTTTTGTACTATTTGTGTAGGAATGGCTGTGGAATTTCACTAGCGGTCACTGCTAAGCGTGATGAGCAGCACCAGTCCCAGCTGTCATCCCAGTGAGATCCCCCTGATGAGCTCCCTCTATTTTTCCCTCTTCCCATTTTATTCAATGACTCATTTGTTTATTTAACAGCCTGTGCTGAGTGGCCTTATCAAAAGCTTTTCAGAAATCACTGGTATCCACACGGTTCTTTATTCCACTAGGTGTGGTGGCTGATGTAGGTGTACAGAGAGTACATTGTAAGCATCAATTCAACTGCATCCACTTGTTTTCCCTGTGTACTCTAGGGTCTAAGCCATCTAGTCCTGATAATTCATTACTAATCATTTCGTCAGCTGGTTGTTCAGCTCATTCTCCTGATGTTTCACCTCCACACAATTCCTCAGGTTGTCCCCTGTAAAGATATTATCCTACATGGGAACTTCTCTGTGGTCTGCTATAGAAAACGCTGGCACGGTAACGTTCAGTGCTATAGCTGTTGCAGAACAACTCTTCCCATTTTTTCAGACAGTCATATACATTGGTTCTCAAAGCCCTCCTCTTGCCACTGGAACCATAAAGGCAACAGCAACAGGATTGCTGTCCCTACAGCCACTCATTCCCCACGAGAGACCCAAGTCTCTTCTTATCTGTCCCTGCATTAGCAGACAACCTGATGTGCGAACTTCCTCTCTTTCACTGGCTTTTCCTCAAAAGAACAGTCAGAAATTTATTTAAGCACTGTATTTCTGCTATCATCTGCACAAGTTGCAAGGAGCGCATTTTTTTCCAGGGAACCTTTTAAGAGTTTTCCAAGCCTTAGCCATGAAGAAATAGTTATCCCCTACCTGTTCGCCAAATAGCTGCTGTAACTTGATTCCTGCTCTTTTCTTTTTGGTTCCTATTCTCCTGGAGAATTGCTAGCTATTGCTGAAATTTGTATTGTGCCTGTTCTTATTAATTCATCAAATGCCAATGAACTGGTTCCTCATTCTGTTTGACCAGCTGTTTCATATAATCTGTTGTTACATTTGGCTTTAAAAATCTCCCAGGAGGAGCACAATAACTCAAATTTGTCAGATCTGCAGTAATTCATGAAAGATGGTTAGTATGTGGAAATCCACATTTCTTAAATGCAAGTATCAAGATACCAGTTCTATTGTTGAAACCAAGATGGGACTTCCAACATAACCCACTTGTCACTTACAATTTCCCCACCCCCCTTCATATTACTGCGTAGCCTGAAATTTTCTGTGTTTGGTCTTAGTCCAGAGTTCAATGTAGTTCCTTTCAAGAGAGAAAAAGATCTCTTCAGATTAGCACCGAACAACCAAAAAAATTAAGAAAATCACTCGGATGTTCCTTATACTTGAATAGCTCAAGAAAGGTTTTCTTTAAAGCCTCATATTTGGCATGTGTCTAAGAGGAATGTGTGGTTTGCCTTGATCGAAGAAATATGGTAATTAATGCTCAAACATATTCTAGTTTGTAGTTTGTAATTGTCCTTACTGGTTTAGCAATAAGTATGTAAGTATAATGTTCAGAGAGTTTTTAGTTATGGTTATTTGGCTGCAACACAGATCTTTTTGTTATCTTATTTGACTCAGGAATTATGTAAGATGCCATTTGGAAACCACTGTCTGGCATTATACAATGTCAAATGCATATACCCTGAAGAGAGTCTCGTCATTTTCGTTACAAAAACTGTGGCTTAATGCTTGTTTCCAGCAGTGCCTTCTCACCTGCACAACAGCTCTGTATAAAACAGTTCTAGCTCACGGACATAAACTCCAAGGTGAAATAACAGATTTTTAAATCCATTCTGGTATTTATGGGAAGTGTAGTTAAATGCAATTAGAGAGGCAGCAACCAGTTCTTTCAGAAAAGTTCAATTCCCTGATAGCATAAAGCAATATAACATCAATGAACAGTTAGTTATATCAGTTTAGGCCTCATCTTTGGATTCAGCAGGTCTGAATATGTTTGATATCATCCAACACATGCAGCCTGGTAGCATGAGGGCAGTTACGTCTATGTGGAGATCTCCTAAAAGCAGCCTAAGATCACCTCTACACTGCAAAGTAAGGTGGACATACAAGCTGGCTTCAAGCACAGTTCTCATCCACACTACACGGCCTATGTATCCATGCCCTCCTTGGAGGAACCCCGCTTGGGCTGCCCATTGGACACCTGGCTTCGTCCATCCTTCCTGCATGCAGCCCACTGACAGAAGAACCTGGGCTCCAACTCTGGCCACTGAACTTCAAACTCCTCTGCTTTAGAGAGTCAGAAGTCCTCCTGGCCACTGGTCTTCTGGCACATGCATGCAAACAGTGAGGTGGGGGGGGAACACAAGCCTAGACTTTAGAGCAGGTTCAGAGCCAGAGTGTGACGCAGAAGTTGATGCTAGCTCCGCAGCCTTATGTGCAACGGCAGGTAGGGGCTGGGAGCGATGTCCCCAAGGTCAGGACTGGCACAAGTACTCTTAGACTGCCCACCTCATGTGGCTGAGAAGCAGTGTGTTAACAGCTGGCAATGGAAGAAAGATCAGGTAGGCAGAAGAGATTCTGGCCTGCTGGGTACCCCAGAAGCAGCCCATTAAAGAAAATAAAGGGCAAGCTCCACCTCTCCCCTCTACGCCTACAACACAGCTGTACGCCACAAATCTGCAGTTCCAACCGGTGCAGCAGCCTGAAATGCACAAGATGCAGAAGTGGGCATACCTGCTCTTTAGCTTTGATGTCCAGTCCTGTGTGTCCTAAGGAGGCAGGCTCTTTAAAGCACCCAGCTGCTGCTCCAGGGTCTCGTACATAACTTACTTGCTTAGAGAACAAGGAACATCTTTTAGCTTCATTACCAGTAGGTAACCCTGCTGACTTCAGATGCAGTGAGATCCCTGGTTTAGCTTCCTTGTGGGAATGACTGCTGACAAATAAAACATAGCCAGCTTGCGGTTAAAGCACAGGATCTTTGCTCTATTCCTGGAATTGCAGCAGATTTCCTGTGTGGCTTTGGACAAGTCACGTAAGCCACAGTATTCAAACCTGGGGCCAAGCCACTGGGTGCTCAGCAGCTTGAAAATCAGGTGTTTGTTTATTTGTCTAAGTATAGATTTAGGACCCTTATTTTTGGCATCCATTTTTTCAAAATCTTTGGCCTATGTCTCTCAGATTCAACACCTATATGGCCATGTTAGCCAGCCAGCCAAACCTCCTGTCGAATTTGGGCAGAGCACTGTGTTCCCTGGATGGTAGGCAACTTACCTACGTACGAATTTAGGCGCCTGTCTTCAGTTTACAGGGCTGATCATGTGGGGATTTATCTCTCTGAGCCAATAACTTCCACCTATGAATGAAGAGGACCCAGGAGCACATTTCTATCTCTTCAGGCCTTTCAGAGGCTCAGCATGTTATAGGTGGAAATGTTCTAATCCCTTACCCAAACAGAGAAATGCAAAAATGATCATTTGTACTGATGTTTATTATACCTCTGTAATTACACTTGATTTGGACGGTCATTGAATATGGTTTTTGTATTCTCAGTGGGGAAAAACTCAACACTTGCTGGGCAGAAAGGTCTAGCAGTTGTTCTCATCCTGAAAACGAACTAGATTTTTTCCTAAAAAAGGAACCCCAGAATTTGCCTGCTAGATTTTTGTTGCCACTCCTCCCCAAGATATAAGCCTTCTGTCAGGATCAAATCACCAGAAAATATAATCTAAGACATTTTTAAACAGAAAAATGCAAGGTAGAATTCCAAAACCACTAATTATTTTTCATTCCTTGTTTTAAATAACCTGTCAAAATAAACAAATACCTTCTAGGTTGAGACTTTCTATGACAATTTTTAGTCCTGGCTGAATTTTAAGAGCCAACTTATAACAACAATACACTCTTATTGGTAGTGGCATGTATGCTGCCACGGTAAAAATATTTTCAATGTGCAGACACTGTATGGTATTTAAATAGAAATATCCTTTTTATTTTTGCTGACAGACTCCTCAGGCAAAGTTGGCTGATTGGAGAAGCTGAACTTTTATTAGCATACCCAGGGGCCAGGCAGCTAGATGCTGTGTTCAACATGCTGTTCTCACACAGGAGGGGGTGATCAGGAAGGAGGAACAGGGTATCTAATCTTAGTCCCCATTAAGACTTGCATAGTAGAGCCTAACAGAAGACACCAATGACTTATTTCATAGCCCAGAAGATGGAGGACAGGTTTGTGGTTTTTTTCCTATATGCAGTAGACCTGTTGGATACATGGCAATGAGCAGGTACAAAAGCAGGTGAAGTCTCTAAAAATACTGGTGGTCAGTGAGATTTCCTAGCAAAGTGGATTAAAAATCCAAGGGAATCTTTAAACAAAATATTGGCTTTTGTAGAACAACAAAACCAGGATAGTGTTTCCACTCAGCCATAAAAGTTACTGCGGTTGTGTAATCATGTTGAGTTGTGGCCTTAGGAGAAGTTATAAAGCAGCTGCAGCAAATTAACTTTTCAAAAGTTATTATGGATTGGATGGAATCTAGAAAATTCCCCCATGTTATTTTTTTCAATAAAACTGTAAAATGAACAACTGTGGATGAGATCTCATCTCAAGCCTCTCACTCTGCGCAAGCACAAACCTGAAGACTTCAAGGGTAAATGTAAAGTCAGCAGCTCCCCTCCTCTCAAAACAGACACCCCCCTTCCAAAAATGGATGAACATATTTCTTCCTCTCTAAGGGTCTGATATCCCACAGAATTCATTCGAAGCAGTCCCACTATAGGGGTTTTGCAGACCTTAAACAAGGTATAAATTTGTGGGGTGATCTCAAATGACCGGCTTCTTGCAAAATAGTTGGGGATCCTCACGCCTGAGAAAGGAGTGTGCAACACCAGAGGGAAACCCACAGGACGGTTGCCACAGCTGGCACGGAGGCAAATTCTGGATTCAGTAGGATGCTGTAAATGGGAAGTCACTGGTTCTCAGGTTAAAAGACAGCACTCGATCTCCTGGGTGCCAGCAAGCCCAGAGCTCAGCCGGAGCAACACCCTCTGACCTCACTTGGGAAAAAGTTACAGTCACTCAACTAATAGGAGACACCTTGACTTTCTAGGAGGAGGCAGCTGCTGACCTTATCCAAAGTGTAATTTGAGAAAGAACAACACAGCCTTGCAGACCACCTTGAGGCTGCTGAGCCTGGGGAGTAAGTAGAAGACAGAGGGTCCAGACAACAGCAGGAAAAGAAACCAACGGTACTGCATAAGAAGATGTGAAGTAAAACAAAAGAAGACATTGGCGTCATGGTCACTGCAGTCACAAGTATTTCAACTAGAAAACTTGTCATTTGGGAGATGAACAGCCTTGAAGACTCCTGGACTGAGCCATGAGAAAACCGCACAGTAATAGTCGGAAACATGCGGGGTGGGGGAGGCAGGCATAGTAGAAAAGAGCAGCATGCCTTCATGTTTGAAATGAAATCCATACTGTGACTGTTTTAGGGCAAATGCCTTACATCTTAACCCATAAAAGCTCTTGAATTAGACCTCAAAGAACCAAGTCACTAGAAACACATTACCTCTGACTTTTTTTCTGTGTTCTCTTGCCCAGTCAGTGGTCTGAAATGTACACACCTGTCATTTGACTCACCATGTATAACAAAATGTGAAGCACTGGAGCAACTCTAGGTCCTGGAGTTCCAGGCACTTGTGGCTGCGTAAGGTGACAGTCTCAGAGCACTTGGGTTCATGTTGGGTCTAAACACAATAGAAAGAGGTCAATGCTTTCAATGTATGCATCCTCTGAGTATTTAGAAACAAATCTAAATTAACAGTGCCTATAGAACCCTTAAGAACAGGGTACATGACATTTCCATGTCTATTCAAAGCCAGCTAGTGTACCAAATCTGAAGGATCTGTCCCATTATAATAATATGTGACATGTACAATGTTTCAGACCTTCAAAGTGTTCTCTCAGCATAAATTAATGACTTCTCACCAACACTCGTGAGACAGGTAAATATTTACACAAATAGGGAAACCAAGACCCTGTTCAGAATGTATTTATAGTGACCTAGTTACACTTGGGCATGTTAGACCACGTTCTTGCCTGAGGACAGTTTTCAGATGTGACACAATTTGCAAGTCACTGAACTACAGATGTAGTGTTGTGGATGGCCAGACGGCCAAGCTCCCCTGTGATCATCTTTCCTGCATTCAGTCAGAAGGGTTTGCTTCAAATATTTTCAAGTATTTACCCCAACCATTCTGGAAAGAGAAAGCTGGGTTTATCTACCAAAGAACTTGAAACAGTTCTTGAAACACAGACGCCTTGCATACAGAAAAAAACCTTTGCATACAAAAACGCTTTTGACAAAATGTGGGCTATTTTTAATATCCACATATCAGCCTCAGATCAGCCTCCTCAGAGGCAAGTAATGATAGAGGTAGACTGAGGGACCAACAGAAACTAGTGGCACTGTTCTTTGCAAATTAGTTTAAAAAAAAGTCAATTTTCAGGCAATCATTAGAAAGTAAGAATTCAAAGTCCCTTCTCTCTTTGTGTTTCATAACTCGGATCTTGTCTGTTTAACTTTTCACTTGTCTGGGGCAGTGGTTGTTTCTTTCATTGTCTCTTTACACTGCCCAATGGCAAAAGCCTTAAAAGAGCCTCTGAATTAGTGATGGCCATCCTCTGGCCTACAAACCCATGGTAGCATGTGTACTACTTACAAGGGATCTGGGAAAAGTGACTGAGGAGAAGAGTTGTCACTGTGCTTATGCTATGCTTCACCTCTGTTAAAAATTTTGTAGGGGTTCATTAACTGGGAGACATTGGAAAACACTTCTCTAAATGAGCTTGTAATGACATTATCAAAATATCAGCTGACCTATTAAAGAATACAAGCTCTCCTCACAGGCCTTGTTCCTCATAACACAAACAAAATTACTATGGAAAAAATATTATGAGTTATGGATATCTAATATCTAAAGTAGTAAAAAAGCAGGAGGTGAAAAAAAGTTTACCTTAGTGTGATTTGAATGACTCTAACCCAAACTAGAAGATAGGGACAAATAAACCTGAAGGATGGATGGATCATCCCCACATGGCATGACAGCCCCTTTAAAGCCAGCATGTGACTATTCTGCACCTCTGCTGGAAGAAGATCCTAAAATACACCCACCGCACACCTCCCCACACTATCACTTCCAGAGTCGTCACTTGGTTGCAAACTTCCTATTGCTTCTGGCCCAAAATGGGGACAGAAATGAATTCAACGGCAGGATCTGGTTTGAATTGTTTGCTCTTGATTTGTTTGGCGTGCAGAGGGCAGTGTTTTAAAAAAGCCTCCGTGACAGTACAGCTGTTCTCTAATGAAATGTCAGTGGGAACTTTACCACTGACTTCATTGGGAACAGCTTTAGGTCAATGCTAGGCTCTTTCTGGGAAAAAAAAAGCAGCCCAACAAAAAACAACGAAAAGTCCTCAATCTTTATTTTCCTTAAAATGATGTCTTGTGGGTGCATGACAGAGTGATGCCAGTCCAAGGGGGGCAGGAAAGAATGCTGGGAGACGAAATGCAGAGTCTCCTCTAAATATCAAGTGAAGAAAGCAGCCAGTGACTTGCCATTTTTACAGCATATAATCGCCAGGAAGCTTGTCACAGATGCCCTACATTCTCCAAACAATGTTTCAGTTTCTCTTTCCCTTCAGAATATCTTCCAAGAGTCCCTCTTACCAGCTACCTCATCAGTCCTCTGGTATTTTTCCCTGGGACCTTCAGTTCCTTGTCTAACCCTGCCCTCTTACATATATCCCCTTTCGCACATCTAGGTCTCCATTAACCTTTCTCACTTTCCTTCATACCATCACAGTTTTAATTCAGGTCACTTCATTTTTCCATCTCAGTGTAAGCATGTAATTGTGTTTGAGAATCTGTACTATCCTTATCGGTATGAATGATGGTTCTCATTTCTACACTAGTCCAATAAGGATGAAATCTTTCCAATAGAGAGCCTTCCCCAAAGTGAACACTGTTTCCCAATCTCTTTATTGAATGAAAATGATGATCCCATTGCTAGGACTTGGAATCCCTGTAATGTTCAGTTTGTACTTGCCACAGGTCCCATGCAAACCTTATTCAGAAGTAGTGGAAGTTTTTGCATCACCTCCAAAGGACTTAGGATTGCATTATAGCTTGTTATGGGATAATTTTGTTTTCTCCTACATGAACGGTCTTGTTCCCACTTATTCCTGCATATTTCTGCTGGGTGTTGTAGCCTCACAAGGGGTGTTGCTCACTAACAAGAATTTTCACCCTCAAATATACCTTCCTTAAAGCCCACTTATTGTTTTGGGAAAGTGCTCAGTTCCTTCAATTGTTTTCCTGTCAATAAACTTTCACTCATGAATATGCTTTCCATGCTCGTGGCAGGTTTTACCTTCAGAGCAGGCAAACAGAAAGGTAGTTGGCCCATGCAAACTCAACTGCTGCTTAGCTTTATGCTAGCATGAATGAAAGATTTTATGGGTGCCACACTGTTCACTTCTGGCACTGAACGGCTCAGTAGCTGAGATCGTATGCAGACCAGCTGCTCTTCCAGGTGACATGTTCATTGTCCCTATAGGAACAATCTGCATCCAAACCCTATGCAAACACACTATGGGAAATAAAGCTGGCTCATCTCCATAAAACATTCATAGGATTGGAACAGGAAACTGATGCATTGGGTGCTATATTTTTTCCTCTATGTTTCAGAGAAAAATATCAGAAAAGAAGGAAGATATGGGCCATTAAGTCTGCAGTACAACCAGGTTGTAGTCATGAAATGAGAAGAGGAGCTGGTCACCAGCTTCTTAAAGATGTGGCAGTAAATCGGAAAAGTAAAAAAAAATCAATGGCTGTGGTCTCCATCTTCATAGCCGTATCTCCATCCAGTATGAATTTGGGCTGCTCCAGTAGAATCAGTGTAGATCACTGCGGGTCTGGCTATAGGCCTCCTTGCCTATAGGAGCAAACTTGCTCCAGGTCATTTTAGTGAGTAACAGTATGCACAGGCCACTATTTTCCAGGTGACTCAAGGCTGCCCAATACCTGAATCGATCTGAAAATCCTAGCCTGAATATCTTCAGTGGCAGCACAAAATGACTCTCTGCTTCTTGTACACATTATCTGTTTTAATAAACAGAGTTTCTACAAAAGAAACCCCTTCTGTCTCTAAAGAAAATCTACACACTCTTCTAAGGTGCCTTTGTTGTTCATGAATGGTACCTGTGTGCAGCCAGAGTTCTTCGCTTGTTACAAATAGCTCCTAAGCTACATACATTAAAAAGCAGTTTTAAAGCAAGAAAATAGCTTGAAAGGAATGAATGCTTAAGCAGAACACCATCTAAAGAATCATTCATGCCAGCTCAACAGCTTTATTACCCCTCGGTCTACTTTATTGCAGACTCAGAGTAGGAGATATGGATAATAGCCACTCATACCTTAAATTTCACCCTCAATCAAAAAGCTTATCCCTCCGTTTTCCACTTTTCATGGAACAGCCAAGCCACTTACATACTCGCTGAAGGCAACTGGCCACTTCTTACAGAAACCCTAAAAAGACACAGTGTCACCATACATAAACAATAGCTTGTTTTACAGAAGAACTGTTCGTTATATACTGTTTATAAATGAGTCCCAGATGTCTTTTCTTACACGTTCATCTGCATATAGTCATCAGTTTTGGCACGGACAGCATGGAGCATGGTAAATCAGCATTGATCAGACTCACAGACTATCCTGGAATTTGTCATTGCAGAGGGCTATTTGTCATGGCTTTGACCAATAAAATTAGTGAAGCAATGCTTCTGCTATTTTAGAAGTTTAGACCATTTTGAAGCATGCCAACTAGACTCCTGGGCTCTGCAGTCTAGCTCTTCAAAGGAGGTGTTTTCAACCTGCTTACCAAAGACCAGTGATAAGGTTTCAGAGAATGAGTGCAACAGGCTTGTAGTTAGTTGTTTCTTTTACGTACTCCACCCACATAAGCAACCGATGGAACCAAAAAAATGGGGGGAGAGTAGATCAAAACTGCAAGACTAATCCTCTTTTAATTTAATTTTAAATTGCTTGCAAGTGTAAACCATCAGCAATAACACACCAGAAGATGCTGTTTCTTAAAGAAAGGGTTGGTGACCTTCAGTGGACCAGGTTTACAGACACGGTCCTGGCATCTCCTAGTTATCTTGGCCTTGCGGAGTAATTAGTACCTCAGACATGTCCTTCTCATTCTCTTGCACTTTCCCAGCAGCAGGACAGTTTACGCAATGGTTCTTCCAACCAGTTTGCTGACCATTTAGTTTCCTAGAGACTTCCACTGCCCCACATGCAGAAAGAGAACTGAATGCATAGCTGTAGCAGCTTGACTCACAATACAGGTCCCTCTCTTTTTCAGGTGTGTTGCTTGACTCAAAAAGGATCCCAATGCACCATTCCTTTGCTGGGAAATGCCTGGATTTATTACTACTGCTACCCATGGGATGTTATTACTTACTGTCGTACCATGTTGCCCAAGAAACTCAGTCTTCAGGTTAGTATCTTATTGTGCTAGGAACATCAAACCCCAGACTAAACTGTGGTCCAGAGACTTTATGTACAGTGACTGAAGATAATAAATGGATGTAGATTAGGGATGCTAGGAAGTAAGCAGAAAATACCACAGAGCACAGTTGGCAGCAGTCATAGCATACCGCTGTTGTCACAGCCAAGCTTCTGTCACAGAAGCCCAGGGAAGGGGAATCGGAAAGCAAATAATGAAGTAACTTTGCAGGCTTTCCTGGGAAGCTCTCTCACCAAACAGGCACTGTGTAAGAGAGCAGGAAGAACTCAGATTAAAGCTCTAACTTGACATTAGATGCTCTCAACAAGGCAGGTGAGAAATAACTTATCACCAAACATGATGCCACAAGAATGAGGGAGAGAGGCACCTCTCCATCAGGAGAGTGTGGACAAGTAGCTTACATGTAATAGGGAGTAAGACCCAGCGTACAGGTTGAACAGAGAGGATTGGCACAGTAAGCACAATATTCCCTAGACTATGTTCTCAATAGAAAGTTATTGGGTAGGGTGGTGAGTAGAGTAAGGCCAGAAAAAGGGTATTGTGGCACTTTGTGGGGTGGAAGAGCAGGAACTCAGCTAGCAGATTTTGGCCTCATTTCCTTAGGAAAGAATCCAATGTGGTCATACTATCCATATGTTTGTGTCCATCTCTTGTCCTATTTCATAATTTTTGCACCCATTGACTAAGTTCAGCTACATCTGGCAGGTGAACAGGCATCCCAAAATACAGAACTCCTACACAGTTCATTAAAATAGAGGGCAAGCAGAAGACAGAGACCTTAGAAGAGTCTTTGCCTTGACCACCCCCTCCATGGGCTGCGGTATGAATTCACTCTATATTAAACATCATGTGGGAGAGAAAGAGGCCATATAAATGATCCCAATGACATAAGAGCTTCCATCGGATATTGCATCTTCCTACATACCAAAAGTCAGCTTCCAGGTACAAATCCATCAGAAAACAGGATACATAAGTTCAAATATTATGGAACAGGGTAGCAACATCTGTACATTAAAGGTGACTTACATTAAAGATGGCTTTGTTCCCATGGGCTTATATTTTCCTGAACCCATGCTCTTCTTCCGACTAGAAATTCTGCCTATTTTTAGGATATTTCAGGACATTTTCAGGACTTCCTGTGTTTCTTTGAATTTCTGGACCTCTTGCAGATGCAGGGAGACCTGGGCAGCAGAGCTGACAGGCTTTTGTACATCTCAGATACTCCCACTGTATAAGTACATCCTACCATACAGCAACGGTGCCTGACTATTATTGTACAAGACACTTAATTGGCAGGTAGACCTCAGTTTTCTGAGCCGTATCAGGGATGCCTGAGCAAGAGTTTCATAGCTGGTCTTCACACATAATAAAAGTCCCACTGTTTTGGAAATGTTGGCTTTGCTGAGCATGTGCAGAACATCCCGTGTATCCTGTGCTTCCATGCTCTCATTCTGTAACCATAATGTCCGTATTATCACATCCAGAAAACCTCAAGAGAAAATATGGAAGAGCTATATATGGCTAACAAGAACATTCTGGAAGATTTTTACATAATCCAGAAACAAAAAACAAGTAGAGACTTAAGCAACAGATGAGTACAGGCAGAAAGCGATGAAGGCAGAGATGAGGGGGCAGAAGGGCTACAGGAGTTGTGATGAGGACAGTAAGAGTCTAAGTCCAGTGATGCTGAAGGTGAGGTGGAGGAGACATCAGCAAGGCAGGCAGAGAATTAGTTTGGGCAGAAGGATTTGGCTTACTGTTGAATCTCCGTTTCCTCCAGTGAACGTTTCATGCGGCATGTAAAGCAATAAGGGAAAACCAAAGGAGGGGTATGTCATATGAGCCACTTTTGAAAGCCTTTTTAATAAAAGGAGGTTTGAGCTGCAGGGCCTCACAAAGCCTCTGCACCACTGTGCTGGCATTTCCACCTAGCAGCAGCATTCCCAGCCACCGCCAGCCAAGCAAACAAACAAATAAACAGCTGCCATGTTGTTTGCATTGTAGATGAACTCAGAAGAAAATACAGCTGCAATTAGCTGGCATGCAGCTGTTGAATTAAAACCTTTACTGCCCAGCTATTAGAGCACTGAACTGTGGCTTAAGCCACAGTAGCTGGATTTAAAGCAAGGGGCGCCAAAGAAGGGGTTAACCCTACACCTGTGTGCATGTTCATAATGTGTATTTTTTCCTGAACACATTATTAGTCTGTTAGCTCATTTAGAGACCATAATGAAGTCATTATGATGCCACTAGTATATTTTGCCAGAAAGCTGGCAATCTTTAATCTGCTTCCTCTACAGCATCTCACAAAGGAAGGGAGAAACCAAAACACTGATTTCAACTAACAATGCATTTATTTGCAGTGCTGGGTCCCAGCACATGCTGCGAAGAAAATTATTTCTTTTATTCCCCCCTCCTTCTGATGGATTTTACATAAGAAGCAAGGCATAGAAGACCCCTCAATGCAGCACAGAGCCACTACAACTTTTACATGCTTTTCATTTTCTGTGCACCTTCCTTTGACCTTTCCTTCAGCTGAGGCATCCAAAGATGAAGTTAAAAATTCTTTGAAAAAAAACCCTGGCTAATGAGTTGCTGTGCATATACGCATTGCCTGTAACTGCACGCTGCTGCACTCGTATCTTGTTGGGGAGACAACAATATACACTTAGCAGGGATTTCTAGGAGAAGTGTGCTAGAAAACAATGGTGGGCATGCCAACAAAGAGGACTTTCTGTGGCAGTCAGGGGAAGGTAAGGGATGTAGACGAGGACAAAGACAAAGAGGGGCTAATCCACCCCTGTCCAGTTTCCCACTCACCAGTGCACATGCATTTACAAACAGGGGGTAAAAATTATTGTCTGTTTTTGTTCCCCCATTAAACAAATTGCACTGATGTTTCAAGCTCATGTGGGTAGCATTCAAGGCAGATGCCCAGAGGGGCTGAATGAGCTGAGTTTTCCCATTAGCAATGGCTGGGATGTGACTGGGTCGCACTAGAGGGGAAGAGCTGAGCCACATCTATCCAGCCTGTACAGGGAATGTATGTCTTGTATAAAAAACGGAGAGGTGAGTAGGTCGGGAAGCTGAGTCTAAGGGCAGATGACTACTATGACCGTTGTCTTTTCTAAGAGCCTGATCCGAAGTCCAGTGAAGCTTCCTGCTATTTTCATCACCTAAAAAGATTACCAGAGGGAAGTAATTTTACTAGTACCAACAAAACGCTGAAAAACTGCTCAAGAAATCCTTCCCTGATGCAAAGAATTAGTAAATTCAATGACCTGGTTACAGTTAATTACCAGGTGTTCTGCTCACTATTGAGTCTTCCTGAAGCTTCAGTTCAAACTCTTTTCTTCAGACAATGGTAACTTTCTGAGTTACTAGATCATACTGCACAAGGGTGACTTCTCACAAGAGCTCCTGTCGTGGTTTAACCCTAGCCAGCAACTCAGCACCACACAGCCGCTCACTCACTCCCCACCCACCCAGTGGGATGGGGGAGAGAATTGGAAGAATAAAGTAAAGCTCGTGGGTTGAGATAACCGTTTAATAGAACAGAAAAGAAGAAACTAACGACACTAATAACAACAAGAAAATGACAATAATAATAAAAGGATTGGAATATACAAGACAAATGATGCACAATGCAATTGCTCACCACTTGCTGACCTACACCCCAGTCACGCTCCTCCTCCCCCCCCAGCAAACCGGGCCTGACGTCCCATGGTATGGAATACCCCGTTGGCCAATTTGGGTCTGCTGTTCCGGCTGTCTCCCCTCCTACCTTTCCTGTGCCCCTCCAGCCTTCTTGCTGGCTGGGCATGAGAAGCTGAAAAGTCCTTGAATTAATCTAAACACGACTGAGCAACAACCGAAAACATCAGGGTGTTATCAACATTCTTCTGATACTGAACTGAAAACACAGTGCTGTACCAGCTACTAGGAAGACAATTAACTCTATCCCAGCCGAAACCAGGACAGCTCCCATCAACCACATCCAATGACTGTTAACAGTACAGCAAGATTAGCAAAAAGTTGGGACACCAGTATACCTGAGCTCACCATCCTGCTTCAAGTGGCAAACAACTGCAGCACAACTGTTATCTTCCTGTGAGTAAAGCATGCAAACCACCATTTTGTGATGATACCCTTGTGTTAAAGCACTAGCAGCATAGCTGAACGCCAGCAGAGCTACTTGCTTTTGGTAGATGGTGCACAGCTGCCCAGCAGCGTGCTGGCATGCCACAGCAATCCAAGCACCGCTTTCCAGAATACCACTGCATCATAGCCCCAAATTACCACTCCTGTGCTCTCTTCCAGAGTGTTGATGGTGCACTGGTGAGAGAGCTATTAGTGGGTCTTAAAGTGGGATAAAAATGAAGATGCTTGCTCATGCCGAGGGAGCAGAAACACTGAGGGGCAAAGAGGGCACTACGAGCAAGTGCAGATTGAAAGAAAGAGGCAATGACTATATCATGGGTTGCTTTTCAACAAAGCAAATAATTTATGATCACTGGATTTATATGTGGCACATACTGCGCAGCTGGGGGACTGTGATCAGATAAGAGGAAGAACAATAGCCTTGGACTTAAAGCATATGAGCAGAACCAGACAATGTGACTTTTGTAAATGGCTTTGACCACCCAGCTCACTGGTGGGCACCTTCAGGAGGGCTACCCGAGGCTGTAGCCTCCAAGGTAAACTGGGCATTCCAGTGTGGAGGAAAGGAGGAAGCCAAAGACGGGGAAATTTTCACCCTTGATCACTAGGGACACTCAGCGCAGTGTGTGCATGTTGCTCATACGGCAAAACTCCAGCATTTTGCCACTCCTTGTGGTCACATCTAGCCCTGAGAGGCCCTGACAGCTTGCGGGCTCCCTCCTGCTGTGACCCCAGTGCCTGGGCATACAGGCACCTTGCAGAGAACCTGGGGACAACTAGATGGCACTGGGAGATGGCCTTGAAAGCAAATGAAGTGAGACTCAGAGGAACAGAGATGAGTGCCTGGGCCCAAGCAGCTGAGCGGGACATGAGTAGGACATCTGCACTCCCACCCTAGGTATTTTTCATGCTCTGTGCTTTGAACGTGGTCCCAGAGCCACTGACCAATACTACATCCACTCTGTGCCTGACAGCAGGGAGCGCTGAACTTAGCACTTACATGTGGGACATAAGCACTAGATTATCCATTGCACCCTGAAGCGGTGGAGATACACTGCACAGCTTCCACGGAGTCAATGCAGAAGGGAAAACAAAACATAACCATGATTTCAACCCACAACACGAGCTTTTGTGCTGATCTATCCCATGACCATACAGTCAAAATGAAGTAGCACTTTCTGGCTGTCAAGGCTGACAACCAGGCAGCTGGAAGCTCTCAGGAAAACTAAGAACCTGCCAAGTCCCCGCTTCCAGGTGGGAAAAGAAAAGGGCCATACCCAGGGGGAAATCGAATGACAAATAATAAAAAAAAAAAGCAACAGATGTATGGCAGCCCTTTAGTGAAACCAAGACTCCTACTGAGGAACTTTGGCTTGGGTTGGGGAGCAAAGCTGTCCCCAGCTGCAGCATAGGAGAGATGCACAGCATCTTCATGCAGCTACAATAGTCAGATGGTGGTGGAGGGGCAGCTGGGAGAGAGAGTGGTGGCAGGGTGGCTTTTTTGTCACTAGTACAGAACACATAGATTTAGGTGCTTGAAGAACAGGAGTATCAACTTCTCTGGGCTAAATGCTCCATAGTTACCTCAGCCCACAGTTCTGGAGAACCACTTGAATGTTCTTCACTGCTGTGCTCCCTGGCAGCACCCTCAAACATTACCTGCCATTGATTTTAACAACAGTCAGATACCCAAATACTGAACTGATACTATCAGCAGTCAGTCAAGAAGAGTCTAACAGTGCAGGGAAATGAAGAAAGAGCTTCTGAGGCCCAGGTTAATCCCCTGATGCCTAAGTAAGCTTTCCACTATTAATATGTATTTATTACATTAATCATTATTTCCTAGCACTGATGACTAAGAAGAAATTTTGCACCAATTTCTTGCTAATCTTGTTAATCATGAGGTAGGTTATTACTAGAAACACTCTTAAATGCACTTATTTTTAATTTTATATATGCTATGTATATATCCTATAGTTTGTAAATATCCAATATATAAATTACACTTTAATCTTATATTTCTCTATATAGCCCTTTCACTCAAGATGACCTGAGTCCATGACGTAGCCAAACGCCTTAGTTACTGCATCATCTGCAACGTTTATAATGTTAGTATCTCCTAGGCTTGAAGCCAGGTGGGTATACATGTACACTCGTAGCAGCACAAACATACAGGAAAGAGCTCTCTATACCAACACTGTGTATGTTGAAAAGATTAAACTTCAGTCTTCTCATGCTGCAAACTTGGCTAAGAAAACTCTACATTTAAAAGAAGAAAAAAATGCCGCTTGAAGAATTACTGAAATGTCAAGCAGCATATGAAAGGACTCTGTTTTCATGTCGTCTCCGTGCCCTAACTCCTTTCACATCCCTCAGGATTATAATTTTTTAAATTGTATTAAAAAAAAAAATGCTCAGTCATCTCAACTGTATAATTTAAATGCCAAGTTCCTGCCTGGATTCATATTTTCTAGCTCAGTTTTAAATCACTGAAAACAGATTCAATGGGGTGCTGTGTTTGGCAAGCATTGCTGTTCACCTACCAACAGAACTCCAGTGTGGTCCTCTTCTGCAGACATTTACCCGTTGACTTGATGGGGACTACTCAGGACAGGAAGGACCTTTCAGGCCTGCTGCGTTTGCTTTTGTCTCATCCTACTATTAAATCTCTCTGGAAAAGAAACATCAGCATTCTGGAACCTGATACTGTAGAAAATTCTGTGGTCCTTTGGACCCTGTAAGTGCCAATTCATGTTTTGCTTACATAAGCAAAGCAAATGGCTTTTTCCCTTCAAATAACATAATAATTGCTTTGTCCTTCTTGTGCACAGGACATTAAACAGTTGGGCTTATTTGTCATACAAAATCAAATTAAAGAGAGCATGACAAGTTAGTGTGTGTCTTCTCTAAAGAATGAGAAAGAACTGATGCTCACATTCCTGCCAGCACCACCCACTTGTCTGCCCTGGAACGGCCAAATGCCATTACCCAAGGTGAGAGCAGCTCACAGGTGCTCTCCAGTCCCAGGCGTGGAGCCACGATTTACTTTACTGCTAAGGGGAGCAAACTGTGGCCGTGCATTTCAAGGGTGGAAAAGTCCTCCACCAGCATTCCTGCGTCTCCCTGTTCCCGCCTCTCTGCGCATCCTCCCACACCAGACTCCCTGCAAGCTGGATCCGCTTATAGTTTCCTGTTTGGAATTGGAAAGAACATATTCCCCTTGGTCTGCTCCCAGCATAACCACTACCAGCTCCAAAAGTCCTAGTTAACTTCTGCTCTGCCCAAGCAGGATGTTCTTCCAAACATGCAGCCGCTGATCCAGGGGGCACAGCCATATCCTGCTGAAGAGGAAAAAACAAATGCCAGAATTTCAACTGCATCAATACAGGTAGTCATGGTTGCAATGCCATTGCAAGCCCTCTGGATCTGAGCACCTCCACAGCAGACTCGTAGTACCTGGGGAGGCCCCAGCACCTTGAAGAACCATGGCTGGCTGCACACTGGAAGTCCAGCTGCATCCCAGCTTTATGCCCTGATTACATGGAGCTCCGTGAGGCATTTCCCAGCACTCTGCCCCATCCTTCTCCCAAGAAGACTTTTATGACTGCATTGTCCTGCCCCAGATGCAGGAAAAGAGAGGGTGGAGGAAAACAGTGGTGGTGAAGAAAGGAGTAAATATTGATATCCTTGATGATGTCTGCATTTTATTTTTTCTTTTAATTTACAGCCTGGCACTTCAGTTGCAGTTGCTGTTTCCCTGATTGCACCTGGGTTGGGAGTTAAAAAAGAACATACTTTTTGTTGCTATTGGCCCATAGGTCAGACAAGCTTGCTCTAATGTTTCTACTTGTTATGTATGTACATGTGAGTTTAATAAAGTTTGTTGTCTGTTTAAGCTCTGTTGTTGTCTGCTCAGTTGTAGGGAAATGGGAAGCTGTCACTATGCCAGAAGTTTTCTTATTGAAGTCTAACAAAACAGTGAGCAATCTAGACAAACCAATAACATCGCACCCTGTGTCCCCAAACCAGCACGCACTAAGAGTTTCATTGAAATTGATCTTGAATTCAGCAAGTAAATCAACACTCATCCAAGACAATACATTAAATTAATCAGGCACAAAATACCCCATACAGATCAGCAGGCCAAAAGTTTTTAAAAAATAAGCACGACAGAAACTTTCAGTTCTTGGTCAATATCAAAGTACCATGATGTTTCACCACAAAGCAGCACATATAATTAGCAATCAATTACTCATTAAAATTGCCCCATGAAGCAAGCATGTGAGCACATACAATGTCTCTAATTCCCTTTGGCTCACTGGGCTCTGGCCTTATTTCATTATAAACGCACTTCCGGGGTGTGCGAAAAGGCGAAAGAGCTCATTCAGGCCCCGGGCCCGCTTCCTTGGCTGGCAGACTGTGGTAGATACAGCAGACCATGACTGGGAGAGTTGGCTTCCTCACACTCTTGGAGGATGAGCCCTCTCACTGTTGGCAAAACCGCCTTTTCTGCACAAACCCCAGACTTTCTGGGTGCAGCTCCAGATGCCAAGTCAGAAAGAGAGCAGATGGCAAGGTCCTTCCTAGACTGCCCCAAGCTACCAATGCCTGTGCGGCTGGAATACAGCCCAACTTCTCCTCATCTGTAGGTGCCTGATCTCCCCAGACCTTAGTGTCATCTGCACCACCAAGCAGGAACACAGCCACGTTGCCCAGGAAATCCTCCTCGACAAGGCAGCAGTAACTGTTGTGATTAATATATCTGCAAGGTTTGCAGACCTTTGAAGGGCAAACGACAGCACCGCTGTGGCTTGAAAGCCCCATCCTCTGGCATTATTTCCAGTACACCCCTGCTCCTGCCTGCCTGCTGGGCCATGACCTTCAATCAGTATCTGTCATGGTCAGCCTAACATTTGATTTTCCAACACCAGATAGGGCATCCATATTTCTAATGTAAGATTTCCAGAACAGCCACACATTACGTACTCCACTCCTGCGGTGCCAGGGGCTTTTATCCGCAAAGGGCTCCTCTAGGTGTGGAGATGCCAAAGACAGCAGCTTCCCAGAATCCCTGCAGACAGGAATTAACAGAGGGAAAAGCACAGGGGCTGTAAAATAGACACAAATAAAATAGCCTGATCGCTAAAAAAAATATTTTTTTTTTCTTTTAAAGAGGAAAGAAAGAGGATGATTTCCTGGGATCCCTGAAATGTGAACCCCTATCGCCATGATGCTCAGTGACAGGAACTCTGTGGGAAAAGGCTACTTTTGCTGCGTAGTGTGCTGCCCACAATTAGAGTTTGCCATGAAGACTTATTGATACAGAGATTTAGAAAGTTCCTTGCAAGGTCCACATGGTCCTAGAGAGTTAAAGCAGGAGTACCCAGGAGATAATGTTTCAGAAAGGGTGAGTTTTAGCTCCAGGGGAAGATTTAGATGGTTGAGCAGAGTTCTTGGTAAAGTGGACTGTAAGGTCCCATTTCTGAGAAATTACAACAAAGAAGGTGTCAGTAACTGGGAATTAAGACCATAGGCATCCTTCTTAGCAAAACCTCCTGTCTTAAGAAGCGTTGCTGGCCCTTAGTGTGACATACCAGCTGGGCAATGGCAGCAGGGCTCTCCTCTTTCTGAGGGCTGAGCTTGTGGGTTTGGAGTCAGTGCAGGCACCTCTGCAGAGTGCCAGGCTGGGCAGGTGAGCCCCAAGGTGCCAGAAAGACTGCTCAGTCCCAGGGCTGGTAGTATGGGTTGAAACATAGCTGCCGAGGGAGCAGTCAGGAAAGGGAGATCCGCCAGCTGACTCATGGTCTTTTTTTATGCCGCTGCCTTTCAGATAGACACAGAAAGAAAAAAAAAACCAAACTTGGCACCTCATTTGCTCAGAGAACAGCCTAGAAGTATTTATTATTAAAAGGAGTGATTGAGCAGTGGCATTCAGTGTTTCCATTTTTCAATCGTTTCTGGGGTTTTTCTTCTTTTTTTTTCCTTGTGGTCTTTGTAAAAACACCAGAATAATAGCAATTTATTAAGAACTGGCATTCGCTCAAAATAGTTTCCCTTAATGTGAATGCTCTTACTGACATTGTAAAATTTATTTACAGTTTCTCTTTTTTCTTCTGTTCATTGTTTGGATGTATCATAGGACACCAATTAAAAAAAGTTATTTATGCTAAACAGATGTACCGTGAAAAGCCAGATGCAACACGGATGATAACCAGCAGCTCGGCAAGCCCTAGCAGATAAGCTGCCTTTGACTATGGGTTTCCTTCATGACCACAGTTGTTATAGCAGTTTTCTCTGTCACTCATTTCACTTGCAAGTACACAGAGATGCTTACAATGGAGATCTAAGTTCCCATTACTTCCAAAGGCTGAAGAATAAAGTGTGAGCATCATCTCAAAAGTGCTTTCTCAGCCTCTCCATGCCTCTTGATGCCTTTCCCACTTGAAAAAAAAAATAACAAACAAAAAAACAGGAAGGAGAGTTTAAAACAAAACAACATGAAAAACTAATATAGTGTGCAGAAAGTGCTGCCTGGATTTACCTCAGACACATTCATCTCCAGAGGTGGCCCTTCCAGGCCAGGTGGAGATTGTCTTGACACTGCCTAATGCTTGCAGGTGAAGCATACACATCATTATCTAGTCCTATTCAGAAATGGCAAGGCAAACACAAACAGAGCGTGGTCATGGCAAGGTGCACTCAAACTGCATCCTATTGTGCCTCAGGTGGATGCAGGCCCATACTACAGTGTTTAAGATCAAGAAAGGGATAAACACATGAAACCACGTAGTGCCCAGGGCTGCCAAATGCCTGCTGCCTGTGCAGTCAGTGAAAAAGGATGCATGAGGCACGCTACAGGTGTGCTGTGCCGGGTTCACAATTTCTTCTCCCCTTTGACCACATAAGGAGCCAGGGCCTGGAAAGTAGGTGGTCTGAATCACGCGTCACTCTCTTAGCCAAAGATATCAAAGTAGGCAAGCAGGATACAGCTGGATACTCCTGCTTTCTCCTGAATATGAGCCATGCCTGTGGCTCTCCTGTACAATTCATTCCATTGATGTTGTTCAGTTCTCATCCTATAAAGCATTCATTTAACTCAGAGGGGAAGAAAAAGTCAATTAAAAGAAAAAAAAGTGCAACAATGAATTTTTAACATATTGTCCCAAACAGAAAGCTGGACCAGGTGCAGGCCCATGATTAGGATCAAGTGATGGGAAGACGTCCAAAGTGTTCAGCTGAGCTGATTGCAGAGGCCTGGCTTTGAAGGCTGTACACAATGAAGCAACTCATTAATAGTTGGACTTTCACCTTCCTGGCAATAGATGAGTCACGTATTTGAGAAGGTCAGTGCCTTGGATTTTAAGAATGGAAGAGATCAGGATTATTTACCCTGCAGTACACAGGCCATATAATTTTCTTTCAGCATTAAGACTGCATGAAGCTAATACCTCCATCTACCTAGTGCCTTAGTTGCTTCTGCATGACTGGGCCAGGAGGGAACCACTGACCCAATTTATAGCTAAGCGTGTCAGCCTCAGTAACAACGGCAATTTGCTAAGACCTGGGTATTCGTTACTTTTCTTATGTTTCTCACTTTCTTCATCTGCAGCCAAGCTCTCCAGTTCATAAATTATATTTCATTAAAGCAATCTGATCCCTTGTTTACAGGGTAGTCCATGTCTCTGCGTTATGACTAAAGCCCAGATAGCAGAATGATTAACCTTTTGAGAAATGGTCTCAAAAGCACAATTAGTCTCAGTCTTTCTCAGTGCATCACTTGGTGTCACACTCAGAGCATCAACAAAGAAAGCGTTCTTCACAGTTTGAAGTGGTTTGAGCCTGTTGGGGAGCAACCACAAGGACATTTTGGCTTCCATTTTCAAAGCAGAGGGAAGCAATGGTTTCATTGCCTGATAAGCCAAGGCAAGAGAAACCCCTGGCTGCAAAGCTGGGCTTTCTGAAGAGCTTCACAGTGTGTCAGATGATGGGAAAGAAATGAGTGCACATGGTATCAGGCTTTTGAGGGACATACTTGTAAAAACAAGAATTCTGGTGTGTGCTGATATGCCTGGCATGTGAGATGCACAAGAGGGGTTTGTTCAGAATACCAGAGTAGTGTGAAAAGAGCCCAAAACTGAGAGCTATGGAATGTTTCTATATCCTACCTGCCAGCAAGTACCAGCCTGCCCTCAGAACAAAGCTGGTTTTGAATACATGTCAGCACACTGCTTGGACAGAAATGGTTGATAAATCTTACTGAGGCCAATTAAGCTGGAAAAATAAAAGATAGCACCAAACAGTTCTAGGTCCTTCCTCCCCCCCCAGAAAGCAAGAAGCATCCAGAGAAGCTTCTAAATAATACATTTAATTTTCACATACCTCTTCCACCCACTCGGCATGGGTGCACTGGAATGATTTCGCTAGCTTCTAGTATTTCACTTGCAAGAAAGATCCCTGTAAAGGAAAGAAAGTGTCCAGGTGACAGAATTCCAGATAGTCACAGCTTCCTATCTGCTCCTTCAAAAAGCTTTGAAGAGAGAAAATGCAGACCAGCCTTCCAAGTTGTATCTTCTTTCCTGAGGTAGTCCTTTGGCCCTTTTTCTCAATACTAGGTTTGGAAGACATCTCTACCCCCCTGGGAGAGAAATTAAAACCATAGACTTTCCCAGAATAACCACATTTAAACAAGCTTCTCTTCCCTAGAGGAGAAGGAGAGGAACTCAAAACCTCGAAGATTGTTTTAGAACTTCTATGGCACTTAGCCAGAAATTTCAAAAGGAGTTCATGTGGTCATAAATCAGCTGAATTGGTCAATGTGCAGAGACAACTGACCAAAAGACTCACCCAATGCTAGATGATTCGCATTTCTGAGAAAGCCATGAAACAAAAGGTTTTGCCTTAAAAAGCAATGGATTACTTAACTTTTCATAGAGTCGTAACACACTGCATGAACTTTCATGATTACAAGGACCAACATAACTAAATTAATGAAGCAGTATATCCATACATTTCTTTCAGCGCTGGCAAAATGACAAGTACACACCAGGTGACCGAAACCTCAACATCCTACACACTTAGCCGTAAAATTCTTGCACAAACATTCTCACAGACATTTCTGTCTGCTGAAAGACAATGACTAGCATCTTTTTGTCTAGTATTTCTCCTATTCACATAGATTTTTTATGTCAGGAAACTGTACATTCATCTCCTTTCAAGTTGAGTTCCTTTTCTCACAGCTACAGAGACTATTTTTCTGGAAGAAGAACTAAGGATTTTGTCTGTCTCAACTTACATTTTAAATGCAATTGACTTTTAGAGTTAGCAAAGCCCTTCTGAAAAATCAGTAGTCATTCATATTCATATTCATATTCATTCAAGATGAATACACAATGGGTTTTTTTTTGAATAGGGAAGGTATCTTATCCCATATGGTTTTAGGAATAAATATAGATACCAGCAGCAAGTGGTAGGGACTTTCAAACACTCTGAAGATTCCTGTATTCTCACTGGATTCTTCACTGTTTGTAGATATGCTGTGAATTGGGGACAGGGGCCTCACACACCGTTTTCCAACTGTTTTGTGCTGCCCTTAGCTGATACAAAAGAGGCTAGGATAGTCCTTTGTGTTATCCTTGCCTCTTCTGTCCTGGGTTAGAGTACTTAGTGCTTTATTTGAAACTCTTTTTGAGGGAAATATCCTTATGCTCCCATCTCCATTGAGCAGGGTGGCAGACTTCAGCTTCCAGACAATGTTCAGAAATAGATCACTTATAATGCCAGTGGCCCAAAGACTACAACAGCTTTTACTGCAGTGTTAACTAGGAAGTACAGGTGTTGGTAAATGCCCTGAGCCGATCTCCCTTAAGGAAATGACTGCATTACCTAAGCAGTCAAAGGCACCATCCTCAAAGCATCACAACAGGATTTATCATGGCCACAGTAAGTGCTAAGATCTAGAGAGCCCACAGGTAAGTGGAAACCCATAACACATAGACATACTCCCCTTGTCCCCACAGCTCAACATGACATCTCAGTGGTGTAACTCACAAAGTCCCATGACTGGAGATGTTCACAGAGTTTGCAAGGCAAACTCTCTGTTCTGCGGCTGCATTACAGAGTAAGTTTTGTGAATAGAGGATGCCCACTAAACAGGTCACAGTTCATACCCACACCATATGACACAAGACCATAAGGTGTGTGAATGTCACTCAGGGCTAATGGCTGGAGAATTACATCATTTTGAGGTGCTCCTTCTTCTAGTAGATCCACACCTGGATGGATCATCCCGGTTCATGACAACAGAAATGTCTTCAAAGATGCTATTAGTGGTGCTTCCTGGGTTCTGTCTATCTTACAAAACAACCAGCTAAAGACCCCAGCCTATGAAAGCTGCATCCTCCATTGGGTCATCAAAGCCCACATGAGGCAACGTTCCAATCACAGTACTTAATTTTTGGCTTTGGGGTCATATCATTACTTATCACCGTGGCTTATGGGCAGATAAACTGATTAATTCATAGACTGATAGAAGACTGACAACCTTAGGGCTTCATTCAATGGTGATGCAGGACTTTTTGTGAGATAACTTGAATGCCTCTACTTGTTTTAAACATCCTGTTCAGCCTCTGGTTACTATGCTTAGGGAGACAGCAATGCAAATGTATAGGTAAAGCAGCAAGGACTTTTACAAAGCCATGCAGTAAAAGCTGGAGCTTCACAGATCAGCTTCAGTAGAGCTATGTTGATTTATAGGAGATGGGCCACAAATATCTCATGCAATCTACTGTCCAGGAAAGCAATCATATGAGGTGGTTGCTCAAGACAGCAGAGCACTGGGAGTCAGTGACCCAACAGGGTCCTTCCAGTTTAATATTGAAAAACTCCTTGAAGCTTCACATAAGACCTGAGAAAGAACGCTTGAACTTTGCAAAGAAGGTTCATGCTCAGGTGGTTGTTGTAACAGATAGACACTTTGGAGCACTTGTATTTTTAAATGTTGCCCTCCACCATGAAGCTAACCCATTTGTAAGGATCAACAAGTCAGGGCAAGCATCTCCCTCTCCATGAACAATGCGGTTAGCTCTGCATTACATGGTTTTACCAGTGCTTTTTAACTACTGGGTGCTTTTCTAAATTGAAGACCAGGCACACTGGTCAGCAAAATGAAAAGACAGAGCCCCGGGCAGTATTCAGTTCGTAAGTACCTGCCAATTTGTTTTGCAATTGCACTGTTATTTAAAAATGACAGTGTTGAATTAAAAAAAGTTTCAGCTGGGTATGGAACTTTGCAGCTCCATGGCAGATCTGCCAGGGCGCTCTATCTGCCAGCCCATAAAACGTTTTGCGATCGAGCATGCCAACTTAAATTAACTGGATTTGAAGTCAAGCAGTATTCACAGCTGAATGCTCTGCAGATACCCTAAGAAGGAGCAGCAGCAATACCCCTTTACCTGTAAAGCGTATTGGAAATAAATAAACAAACAAAATAGGAAAAATCCACTCACTGTTCTCATGCCCTTTTTATGAGGTCAAGCAATATTTATTTGAAAGCTGTAAAACCACAAGTACTTGGCATTTGCCCTCTGATCGCAGCATAGCTTAATGTAGGGCAGGAGCATCATTTAGCTGCTTTTAGCAAAGTTAAAATTGGCTCTTTGAATCATTATATTTTTCTCTAAAACCTGCCTGTACATGGATGTGCTGAACCACCATTTTATATATAAATACATAAATATAATATATACACACACCTCCTCATGTTTTCTTCCTTGGCTCATCAATATTGAGGAGAGTGAATTGAAGCCAAAAGACCAACCATTGGCAAAAATGACTGAAAGGTTGTCAGCATATGACATGACCACAGATGCAGCCCTTAGCTTCCTTCTGCCTTAGCTTACAAAAAAGTCCACTTGCCATCCAGCTCACACACAGGTACTGAAGCCTGATTAACATCTTTTAAATAGATTGAGATCATCATATAAACAGAACTTGTAAAATGCGGAGAATTATCGTTATTTTACCAGGCCAAATACTGACATCATTGCCATTTTCCACTGAGAGAAGGAAATTATCTTGGCTTCAACAGCAGTTTTGCCTCACTAAAAGCTGAGTAAAAATAGACTGAGAGAGGACGTCAGGATCTGTCCAGAGATGATTTATTCTTAGGACAGACAACTCATACTAATGAATTTCACCACAAATAGCTTCTCTTCAGATTGATCTATCTGCCGCTTCAGTAGGCCACCTGTAGCAGGTTGGCCAGTCTGCACAGCTATAGAAGGTGAGGTGGCCTGTTCTATCGCACAAAGGAAGGACTGTGTTAATGCACTGGACCAAGAGACAGATGATCACTTGACTTATAGCTACTTGGTGCTCGTCCTCTTAAAAATTGTCCTAGGCCATGGATGATCTTAGGGGTCAAGAGCTCTTCCCACCTGGGTCTTCACTGATTCTTCCCAGCTTCCAGCAGGGCAAAGGGCATGACCAAAATGCATTTATATTTCAGCTAGCACCAGGTCCAGAACGGGTCTATTCTCAAGAAAGTAATATCATCTAAGAAATTACCTACATCAATGAACACCATTTCATCTAAGTAGGGTACTTTGTCAGCCGTGCTAGGGTTTTAATGGAGATGTTTCAATTTCAAGACAAATGCTCCACACCCTGATGGTTGTGGTACTGTGTTTGGCATGTGGAGTCCTAAATTCAAGTCACTCAGATTGAAATACAGTAAAGGTTTGGAATGAAAAACGTTATGTCTGCTTTGGGCAAGGCAGGAACTTGAAACCAAATTTCCTATGTGCCAAGCCAGTAACTCAACCATCAGGCTTTGGATCACACAGTTCTTGTCCATGAGCCAACCAACCCTGAAAGCAACTGTGGGAAGAATCTTCCAGTCCAGTTCTAATCACTGCAACAGGAAGCAAACTGCCTTTTGATTTCATGATACCTGACTCTACAACGTAGGTTCTTTAAGAGCTGTCCCAATGCAAGCTTCATCAGTTGAAGGCCTGGGTTAGTTAAAAGTGCTTTCTCCTCTCCCATCCTGACAGACATCGGGAGTATTAGGGGGTATTCTTGTCTTACAACATGTTCACTGCATGACTTCCATTAGATTAACTTGGACTACCCAGATGGAACCAAAGGGGTTTTGGTTTTGTTATTAAAGCTGAGTGCCCAACTCATTGAATTTCAGTAACATAAGAACTACTTCAATATATTGGAAATCTACCATTTTTCAAATATTCAGTAAACACTGGAATAATTCTAATAATATTGGAACACCTGATATTGATAAGTACAGCCATTAGAACTGGCAAAAATGGCTTCTTATAGAGATAGATCTATGGTTTTGATGTTTGTGTTTTCTAGCAGAAAGTAGATCCTGCACGGCACAAACAGAAAATCATCACTGTGTCTGGGCGACTCATGTTTAAAAATGCTTCCATCCTAAGTCCCTTCGTCCTTCTGGCTGAAGAATTAGTCAGAGTGATGCACAAATTTATCACCTCCACCTGCATTGCAACAGTCCAGTGCATCTAATCGTGGAATAGGAGGGATCAGGAAAGTCACCCAGCTGATCTCTTGCATGAGATTTCCAGGTACAAATAATTTTAGAGAGACCATTCCTTTCACTGCATACAGATCTTGAAAAGTCAAGCCACTCTTCACATACTTCTTTTTCACTGTTTATCACTGCATGAATTTATTTACACACATACTCCTTTAAAGGCTGAACTTTAAAAGCATAAGATACCTAAATTCATGCATAGTTAGTGGCAACTGAGCATATATAACACCACTGAAATTCTCAATATGCATCTCATTAACAAAGGCCTAAATTAAGTACAAGAAATTTAAGTGAAAGAATAAAAAGCTTGGCTTATTGCAAGGAATATCCATTTTTTCATAGTAAACCCTGCTGATAAGAGCAAATATTTATCTCCTGTGAGAGATTTTGCATAGCAGGATAAGCAGAAATATCCCTTTGCCATCTAAGAATGAACAGCATTAGGTGAGGTATTATAGCACTTGTCATCCTCTGTGCAATGTTAGAGTGGGAAAGATGGACAAATACTTTGTACGTAAGGGAGTGTCGCTACTCAGTTATTTCCTGCTTATCTGCCAGACCAGCTAAACAACCAGCTAATACACA
This sequence comes from Sagittarius serpentarius, assembly GCA_034782735.1. NCBI lineage: Eukaryota > Metazoa > Chordata > Aves > Accipitriformes > Sagittariidae > Sagittarius > Sagittarius serpentarius. The sequence goes on along the minus strand of JAVKLA010000058.1, from coordinate 3,868,232 downwards.
AATGAAACAAAGCACTATAAATGATTCACAAGCTAGCTGGCTAGAGAACACTTAGTGCTGCTTCACCCAACCCCTTCTAGTGGGAGCAGCTGAAGCATCCCAACAGCCCCTCCACAGGAGTGTTGGGGGAAGTTTGATTCAGCCCACTTGGACATGAGGCACCTGCCAGAGCCCACTTATTCCTTGCTTGCCACAAGCTCCCTGTACAACAGGTAGAACATTGGGAAGTGGACAGTGTTGTAAGCAGTACATTAAAGGATCATTTCTTCTGTGCATTTTGCAAGGTGGCTCACCAGAGACTCCCAATCCCACCTACAGTCTTATGAAAGCTCTACAGCAGGGTAGTCAACCAATACTGCTTATGAGGTGAAAATGGAAGTCCTTGGAGCTTCAAGCTTACCTGGGACGTGGGAGAGGGAGTTACCTTTTTGCTGAGACAACCTGACCCTCTTCTATTTAAACCCTTCCTCTCCCTGAGTCCCTGGGCAACAGCTTGAGAAATGGGTGTGGGCATCATGGTCAGCTGGACAAGTCATGATCTCCATGGGATCACCCCAGCCCAGAGTTACCTCCAGGCTTTTGAAAACACCTGTTCTTCTCAGCCTGGAAGGCTGTGAACAGGCCTTCTCATTGCTGTTCATAAACTGCCTAGGCTTTTCTTACACAAAACAGGGTTATTCTAGCCATCCCCAATAGCCCCTCCAATCCTGTAATACTAGCCATACTCTCAAAGACAGCAGAACGCCCCAGAACCACCTGATAGTCTCAAACAGCTCTAAGGCTGGGTTGCAAATATGGTTCTATGTCCACTTTAACAGATAGTACAGTGGTCTTGTTTTTCTTCCCATGGCTGATTGTCTTGATTTCAAAGGTCAGTTGCCTCCCCACACTCTCTGCCACATGTAGGCCCACATACCACATTGCCACCATGAGAAGATATCCACTGACATGTCTGAAATAGCAGGCAGCATAGATAGGCAATCAAACAAAATATTTCCTCTCCCATACAAGACAACTACCATCAGAGGCAACTTCCCTCCCGCCCACCTACTTCAGGTTCTCCTGCCTGTCCCTTTCACCCTGCATGTCCCTCTTGTCACCCCCATTCCTGCTTCTCTCTCAGTTCCTTGCAGAGAACACCGAACAAATCCCTGTCGGGGCTGGAGAGTTGCACAGGGCTGACTGGCAACTGGCAGAGTCAGACTAGAAAGAATCAGCTGCAATGGAAAGAAGCAGTAAGTCCATTAGCAAAGGCTGGAATACCCTAAAAGTCACAGTAAGATTTAAGGCTACCCCAAAGCTTGCAACATACCTGGTCTGTTTTTACAATGAGCAGCTCTGAATGTCAAAAGAAAAATCGCATTAGAAATTGAAAGGGCAGCCAGTAGCCAAGCAAGAATACACAGATTCTTAACACTTCTCAGCTAACAGCAAGGGCAGCAGAACTATAAAACAGTTATTGCTAGTTCAGTGGGTTTACAGCACAGAGAAAGCTGTTGCTTTTCTGTCAGAAAATGGCTGTTGAACAAAGGAGGAAGACGGAGTGATGTATGGTTTTTCCTGAGTCCGCAGCATGGCTGTAAGGCACTAAGATGGAGTGGCACTGCACAGGGTCCAGGCTGTGCTAGGACATCCACCGTGCTCCTCCAGAGACCACCACCTCTCCTGGGCAGGGAGCAGGGGAGAGCAAACACAACAGCGCTGCACTGCAGGGGAGGCAAGGAAGGCAGCCAGTGGTCTGAGTGGGAAGGAAACCAAGGGAAGTCAGCTGCCTGGGACACAGGAGAAACAGAAGAGGCTGAGGATGTCAACACAGATGAGGTGCTGGTGAAGAGGAGAGGGGGTGGAAGGAGGGAAGGCTCAGCCCAGCAGCAGATCTCCACAGCTGGCCAAGAAACGAATCCCAGCCATACAAGCACCACATGGGGACAAGGAGCGGGAACCAGGGAAAAGCGCAGTCCCAAAAATACCTACGGGGACATGCACAGGAATAGTTACCATGATGTAAACTAGGGTGTGCATTTCCAGCCACTCAGCTGCTCTCTCATTAGGGCTTGCGCACACATGCTGAGCCTTTCCCACAGCCAGCACAGGTTAGCTGGCACCATCTCCACTGAGAGGCAGGGAAACCACCCCAGCTTATCACAGGGTAAAAAAGTGTACATAGGCAGTGCTTGAGGAATTGTTCCACACGTTAAGTAATTAACTTGTCTGCGTTTCTGTATCTTGGGGTGAGTTACCTGTAAACGCTTTAGTGAAAGGGGTATAGCATCCTGGAAAAAAGAGATGGACTCTGGACTCTGGAGTCTTCAGCTACAGTCAGACAGGTTTAAAAACATTTAAAAAAAAAAAAAAAACAGAACCCAACAGAACAGAAAAAATCCTTGCAGTTTTCAGCAGCTTTTAGAGTCCTGGAAAAATAGCAGGTAATCTGAGGAAGGAGAAGAAAGGCTGTAAAACACAGAAAGTACAAAGCCAGGCAAATAGTAGATGAATACTATGCCAGAGTGGGATTCATGTCAAGAAAATAAGCTACAATTTCATTATTTGATTTTACAATAATTTGAGTTGATTTTAGTAGGCAGATGACCTCTCTATAATATTTGTCATACCCTTGCAATGTCCCAATTAGCTGCTTGCTGCCAACGTCTAGCCAAGGTGGCTAAATGTATAAATCAGCTCTTGACTTAATCACCAATTATTTGAAAATCTTCTGTATAAGAACTGTATGTGCAGAGACCGGGTAACTGAATTAAAAAAGGTCTGGAATACTTCTAACCATTTTGTTGTGCTTCTAGGTTAAAAATATTTTTTTTTAAAAGGAGAAAGAAAGAACAAAAAGGAGGGGGAATTAAAAACTAACATTAATCCAAACCCTTAGAGAGCAACATGTAACAGCTTGAGACAAGTAAAGCATGCAGCATTTGGCACTGAGCAGTGTGCTACAAAACAAGGAACATACACTTGAACACGTTTCCAGATCTCCCAGCAAGCAAAAATACCTACTGCCCAGAGAGGGTCAGCTGAAACGATCCCAGGCTGTAAGGCACATTTCCTAGAAAAAGCTATTAGCGAACACCAGCTCTTTGAAAATGCAAGAGGTAAACCTGCGAGCAGACCCCACTTTCAACAGTACAGCAGGAATGATACCTAAATGCTCACAGACCATGTCAGAGGCAAAACAGCAGAAAGCTGTCCCTGTTCAGAAGTTACATGTGGATATTCCCCTGTGATCAGTGTTTTCAGGTCCTGGAGTCAACAGAGTAATACCCTTTCACTTATAGTTTTAATGTTCCCTGATGTTGTTCTTGATCCCTGCTAGCTGAGATTCAACTCTGCTGCTCATGGGCACTGTGAATCTGTTCACAGCTCTTTCACCAAAGGGAGCACCTCAGCCAGACTCTCCGAAAATGAAGCTACCACCCACCTGGGTCCAATAAAGAACAGCAGCCTTTCTTAGCCCTGGGATTCAGTCAGTCTGATTTACGGTCCTGACAACACAGGGAAGGGGTTCATCTTAACTTTTGAATACAGGCCTAACTTAGAGGCAAATCCCACATACTTCTGAGGCCTGACATGCAGTTTCATACTTTTTGTAAGAAATAATGATGGTATCCTTGGGTTCTGTGTCAGAAAAATGAAACATCTGGGTCATCAGCAGATAGCATAACAAGTTATGTGGTAGGAACAGACATCTTAATTATGGATCCAAAACCACCGCTGAGAAGTTGTGGGGAACAAAACTTGTGCTGCTACATGACTGCACCACTTCTTGTGTGAAATTTACAGATGTGGAAAATACATTCCTTGGACCACAAGAAACTTTTAATACTGGGTTCCTTTCACAAAAAGAAACCTGAGAAGACCCATACATTTGCCACCTTGTTTCACACAGCTAATATAGTTACTAGACATGATTTCAAGTCAAGAGATTTTTCAGACTCTTCAGCTGCCATGCCAGAATGAGCTTAATGTTGGGTCAAACTGCGTGAGCAGAGATGGAGACACTTTACTGAAGGAGCTTGCTACATTACCTCCAAGGAAATTGCCTCAGAAATGAAATATCAAGACAGCCATTAGCTTTTGGTCATGGTCCCATTGGCAATTACATAGCCAAGCAATAGTCAACACACACCAGATTTATCCAGGAGGAGTATTTTTTTGCTCAGATTGTTGGCATTGCGGGTTTGAAATCTATAGCAACCAGGTGTATTGGTACAGGAATATGAAGATCTGCAGCTCACTAGAACAATTCTGAACATTTGCAGCCAGCTCCTGGGAGATTTACATGGCTCCTTTCTGGGTTATTTGCTAGCCTCTCCCATCACATCCTCCTAGGGATGCATGGGGCACAGACCCTCTAAGAAATCTCTTGAGTTAACCACCACTGCCAGAGAAATTCAACTGGCTCACAACGTACCCGCGTGCTGACTCCACGAAACTCCCAAGAGAAAGAGGGAAGCTGACACAGGCCTCTGCCATGAGAATACTTCTTGCAGTCTGCTCCAGCAGAAGCAGACCAAAGGCTGCTATTTCAAGCATCCAAGCTTCCTACTTTCCTAGACACTGCTCAGGACATGTGGAATTGCCCAGATGCATGGGCTGAGTAATCTATGAGCTACCCTTAGAGCTGTCCATGAGTATTAAGAATTGTTCTGGCTATTGCAAGCTACAGCTTATTGAGTAGCTTAAGGTTATTGTAGCTTGCCAGGCTGAATAGGTTGGGCACTACCGATAGAGCTAAAAGACCACCAATCAAAAGGAAGTGAGTGTGAAGCTCTGTGGGCTGACAGCAAAGCTAAGTTGTCTGCTTGGTGTTCATGCTAAGTCTGAGCAAACTGGCATCTCCCATCATACAGTTGACTGGGGAGTCACAGTCCGGAGCTCCTTCCTCTGCCTCTCAAAATGGGTTATAGCTTCAAAACATGAGTTTAAGAGAAAAAGACAGCAGCATCTTTACTCCAAAGGGTTCCACCATGAGATCCCGAGGTCCTAGCTCTAAATCAAGGCACTGAAGTTCACAGTGAAACAACTCCACTCATATGTATCAGAGAGAGTTACTCAGGGTCAAGCTTAGGTGTCAGTTGTGGTCACCTGGAGATGTTCCTCAGGCAGGTGACACAAGCAGCCTAGAGAAGTAGCGTAACATCAGGCAAAAACAAAGGCAAAATTAAAGACAGGTGGTAGAGACAAAGGGCGTATCTGCCTTGCAAATCACAAGTAGCTGTAGTGGTGCCTGAATAACCCTAAACAACCAGGCTTTGGGCCTGGCAGAACAAAGCTCAGCCAGAGCTAACTTGGTGTTTCACTGCCACTTATTTGGCAGATTTACCACAGATTTACCATCACCCTGTGGCTCACAACTAGGGCACCTACGTTCCCCTTCAGTGCCCTCCATTTCAAGCTTTTAGATAGCCTCAAACAAGCTGTCAGAAACAAGATCCTCTCACTATGATGTTGAAGCTAGCAAAGTCAGGAGCAAACAGAAAAACTGACAACTTGAGCGAGGTAAAGACATACTGCAGAAAACACACCTACCAACAGCTGAGGGGGTAGGTCTGTGTTTGTAAACCCTCCAAAAAGGTGCTTACTCCCTTTCTAACATTCACATTTAACTAGAAACATTAAGAAAATCCATTTATATGCTCACCAATCAGTAAAAACTCTTGAGAAAGAATGTGAGAGGGATTATGTGAGTATTACTAGTATATTTTCTTAGCTGCATGGTGTTCATGCTAGTGTATCAAAGGAGTTACTCAATGAGTTTGCCATGCCAATAATTCTTCCTTCATTGTGAGGGACTGGGGGAACTACAGTGCTAGAGGAATGCAAAATACCAATTTTCAATAAAAGGGGAGGTTGTATTATTATACTGGGCTGCTTAATCTTGTCTCCTCCTAAATGTACACATTGTGCTTTTTGCACAATGGGCCCTGATCATGGTGGGGCTTTTAGATGCTTTCATAATAACAACAAAAATGAGTAGCAATTAACAAGATGTTCAATGGTCCCAGAAATTACCCCCTCATAAGTCTGACTACTGTATCTAGTAGTAATGGAACAAATATTAAGAAAAATAAATTACTGAACATCTGGAAAATAACAGACTATTGAGCAATAAGCAGCACAACAAATCTGCTAAAAAAAGATATGGCTGCCTTTTTTGACACAATTTAAAAAAACAACTGCAATATACTCAAAGCAATACATGCATTACAGCTACATTAGCCTCTCAGTAAAACATTTGTTCCAGTGCCAAGTAAAATTTCGTATTTTTTCAAAAAAATGAGTCAAATTGACTTTTTTTGGCAATAAATAACATGAAAAGCTGCTAAAGGATAGGAAAGAAAAATACTAGCTAGCATCATTTAAAATATAGGGCTAGCAATACCTAAGAGGTCAGTGTTAAACCCTGAGATTTTTCATAGAGTATTTTGTTCTGTGCCATTTAGATCTTTCCTTCACTCTCCTTGTGATTCTGTATGACATTTCCCAGAAATATATTGCTCAGTGTTGATATTTTCGTTGTCTGGAGCTGAGGTTCAGGAGGGAGGAAGGGAATGAGGGAGCTATTTATTCTCTCACCCTATAAATTCAAATAGCTTCTGAATTTTTGCATAATACTTAACACTTTTTAATCATGACCTGGAAGGAGAAATTCACAAATGAGGAATTCAAGCTGGTATTACCTTACCTCCCACTTACGTTGCCTTCCTCAAATTACCAGCAATAAATCCACCCAGAGATAGCCCACAGCACAGCAAAACACTTGAGCATACGTTCAACTATTGGCACAGCCAGTAGTCACTGAATTTAAATATCTGCAGTTACTCTTGGAGGCCTTTTTATATCATCAGGTTGTATTAGCTACTGAGAACACTTTCCTCTACGCAAGGATGCAAAAGAAGGTCCTAAAACATCTATCACCTGCAAGAGCAAGAAAATACTGCTGTGAATTTTGCAAGTAACCACCAAGAGGTATTAGCACAAGTTCCTACTAATTGGAGCACTTAAAAATAGGTGAGACAAAACTCTAGTAATCGCACTGTATAGAACAACCCATCCTCACACAGACCTGGAACGGGCATCCGCAAAGATCTAGACAGTGTGTGAGCAAGGCAGAGCTATCCCTTACAACATGGACTTGAGGAAGAAAACTTTCCACAACAGGCTGCACCAAACTCCAGTGTCTTCTCTCCCTGAAGGGAAAATGTAGTATGTGAATCCCACTGTGATTAAAAAAAAAAATAAATTAATAAAAAAAAGAAGCTGTGTCTGTCTTCCCTTTATTTATTAATAATTTGATTTATGAGAGTTTCTAAAAATAAAGAAAGTACCAAAACATATGACTGACCAGTGCCCTAGGGCTTTCTTCCTCATGTGGAAACTTGAAAGCGTTTCTTTAATTATTCTGTATTATGTGAAATTCATATGACTATTGGCATTAACGTAAACAGTTCTCAGCCAGGATAGTTACTTGCTATTTACCAAACTAAGATGGGTAAACTGATGAAAAACAAAAATGGAAGGTCATTTGGTAGTGATGTAGAAAATAAAATAAATTCTCTGTAAACTTAAAGAGGTAATGTCCGGTTGGCTAGGAACATTAGGCTGCTTTGGCAGTTGACTGAAATAAAGGGGATTTTTTCTTAGTTCCTTATGACTATGCAGTGCCTCATCCTCTGGGACTCCAAGCAAGAATGGCAGCATATTCTTGACACTTCAGTTAACTAGCAGGTCATAATAAAATCATCATATCGCTTCAAATCAATCTGAAATAGTAACCTTTTCCTTTATTTATTTGTAGTAAACCAAAATACTGAGGATGGAAAACATTGTAGGCTGAGTTGTTTAATTTGATCAAAAAGGAAACAACTCCATTTTCTTTTAAATAAAATTCAGGCACACTCTGAACTGTTGTTGCTATGAATTTAAAAAATGGGAATGTTTCGCTTTAGGACAGTCAAAATGAAATGTTCCTTTTTTTCTTTTTTCTTTTTTTTTTTTTTCCTATTTGGGGTTTGTTTGTGTTTTTGGCTAAAGGAATTGGGTGAATTTGACATGACACTTCATGAAGGATGTGGGAATGCTAAACAGAAGTAAAAAGAGGGCCTGAGAATGATCCAGTAGTTGGCAAATAAGTCTTGCAATGGCAGGCTTCAGGAACTCATGCTATCCAGATCACAGGAAGGGAAGACTGATAGGCAATAGAAAATAACTCAGTCTTTTAATCCCTGTCACCAAAGAGACAGAAGGATCCAGTAGCTAGGAAGTGGTTCAGGACGGTCAGGAGTGGTTCAGCAAGAACCAAAACATGCAGCAGATCCTGGGGAGTCCCAGGACTCAGGGATCTCCAGGCAAGCACAACAAAACAGCCCAAGCTGGAGCTTGGCCAGCGGCAGCTTGGGTCTCTCAGCACCAGCACTAAGGCAGCTCCTGCCTACCCACAGCATGCTGGTGCGTGGTCTGCCCGGGTCCCTGCCCAAATTCACCAGCATCACTTCCCCTGTGTTGGTATGACCCTTGCAGAAGAAAGGATGAAATCCTGCACCTGTTGGAACAGCAGGTTTATGCCTAGCTAGACATGGCCGTGATTCACATGGTTTGGGAACACGTTTAACCATCTGCCCAGTTTCTAGCACAGGATTATTGCTGTAGCCACATGTCATGTGCCTGACCATTTTGCTGAACAGAGTCCTACGTCATGTCCTTCCTCTGATGTCAGACTGAGTAAATTCACTTTCCTTCTTTTGGAACCTATGTGAGCACTCTGGTATTAAGTGATGAACTTGATTGTTACTAAGTTTGTGTTTTGCTGGAAGAAAGTGGGGAGAAATAGAAAGCTGGGGGGAGCAGGAAAAAGCATGATGAAAATGGAACAAGAAGTAGGTATTACAAAAATCAATACACACAGAACATGAAAGAAAATATGAGGGGGCAAGAGACAGAACTTTTCATCTGAAAACACAGTGTACCTGCCATGTGCAGTGCATGCATTTCTGCCAGCACAGTTCTGGGGAAGTGTTTTCTCCCTCACACATAAGACTCACTTTAGGCGCAGTTTTTAATTCACCACTCCCTTGCAGAAATAAATGGGTGAATACCACAGTGGTAAAAGGTTCACTACTCCCAAATCCCAAATTAGTTTGTGATTTGCAAAACCTCAAGCTCCTCGAGGTTCATTTCTTACTGCATAGTGACTCACTTTGTATAATGAAGTCTCAGTATAATAAAATCTGGATTAAGCTATTGTAGCTCTTAGTTGAGCCAAATCACTTTGCCAAGTTGCTCTTAATACTTTTTAAATGAAAACACATAAAAAAAACCCAACACAACTAGAACAAGGGTCAGTACAGTGTCATAAATCAGAGCAATGCCCTGGTGATGTAAAGGAAATTGTGGTACCTCACTGCCATTGAAAACTCAGGCACCGTACTAACTGTGTGGAAAAACTGTTACTTGCCACTTTGAGGAGGATGCTTGGAGGGAGTTACCTGTCTGACTCAGACATTACACTGCTGGATCTCATCAGGAAGAGCTCCTAAATTAAAAAAAATAAAAGCAGTTGTTTAGAAGTAACAGCCCATTCAGATTGACAGAAAACATAGTTCTGTATATCCCCCAATTGCATGTGAATCAGCCTGAAATATGTTTTCTGATTTACTCCTGTCCAGACTCAAGACCTCTTCCAGCCCATGTCAAGTCCAGCAAGTTCCTGCACAGACTCACGGCAGCATCCAGCTGCTCACACCCGCAGGCCACCAAACCCAAACCCCTCACCCAGGGTACTTCGTGTTTCACTGTGAGAAATGTCTCATTAGGCAGATAAGCTGTTACCAGAGAAAGCTTCTCTTAATCACAGAGCACTTTAAGGTCAGCAAAAAGTCTCACATTGGACACTATAACATTTTTTCTAACTTTCTGTATTCCTTTTTTCTTCTTCCTTTCTCCTGTATGCACACACTGTCCTAACTCCGTATCAGATTAGAAGTGGGAACCTGGAACACACAGCTGAAACTGCTGAACCCTCATTTTCTATGTGAAGAACATGTAAAGCTTTCACAGACAATAATGATTCTTACCTTTGGAAGTACCCTGGCTCCTGCTGTAGCACTGGGATGGAGCTCAGCTGTTCCTTTGGACTTACAAGGGATTGCTGGGAGTGCACGCAAAGCTGCCAGGCCACCTGCAATGCTGGGGTTGTTTTGTTGGCTTGTTCACCAGAAGAATTCTTTGTATTTCTTTCATCCCCCTCAAAAGTTCTCCGTTTTTCAGGGAACACAGGTCCATTTTAAAGTTTTCACAGAACTCTTTTTGTCTTACACCAAAGGGACTGTTATGACCAGTTGAACAGACCATGAAGAACAAATCTGTGACAAAAAAAGTAGATTTCTATCTACCATAGAAATCACCTGTGTAGTAGCTGGGATAACTCCTTTCCAAGTTTATCCATGGATAGAAGCTCTATTTTGCACTGATACTCTAGGCTTCCCAGGAAGATTCTCCAGACCAAACTGGGTCAGTATTTGAAGCGTGAGCACCAGAAATGAGTGCGTGTGTGAACACCAGAAATGGGTGCTTACGTGAACCGAGCCTTGCTCTTCTGAAGTCTGTCCTTAACTAACGGCATCCTCTCTTTCCCAGCAGAAGGGCTGGTCAGCAGGTAAGGAAAGGACTTTAAAATAAGCTTTAGAGCTGGAAAGCTATTCTTTCCCCTTAATCATCATGGAATAGAGGCGCCACAAAAATGTAGCCTTGATGTCTACAAAGCAAGGCCCCAGCTGTCAGTCAGCTTGCAGTTAGCCCTTCTATGCAAATACAGCAGTCCAATACTCAGCATCAAATGTACAATCTCAGTTTTTCATTTTTTTAATTTGCTGCAAAGAAGCCTGAGGTGACCAGCCAGATGGTAAATTACTACAAGTTTGGCACCAAAGTCTGGTCTGGTCTCCTAACAGAGCATTTGTCATGGTTACTTATTGTATCACGTTCTAATTTATGATGCAGTTACGCCCATCTGCGAGGCCAAATTCAGCTCTGAGTTACACAAGAGTAACCCCACTACAGCAGGGATAAAGGCACAGGAAAGAGCAGAATCTATCCCTGGTTCACCTACGCTTCAAAAAGCCTTTAGAAATACCTAGTAACCAAGCCTACATATGCTTGCGCAGAGTCTAGATGCTCTGAATGGGAAATAGATGGACGTGCTTTACAGTCTTAATTGGCACAATCAGAATTCAACAAAAAAAAAAAGCCTTCATTTCCAAAGAAGGAATTTTATCAGCAATGATACAAGCAGATATTCATTAACTGTATACAGGAAGACCATCTTCCAATACAATAAAATCAAAATGAAATCTGCAGTTGCAGGATAAAGTCTCTTTTTTTCTGCATACAAAACAAAAAGTGATAAAGCTTAGTCTTGATAAACCAGTCCCCGCCACAGAGACTGAAGCAGGAGGACATGCATGGCACCAGTATTCAGGGCACTTTGCTTTCCTGGCGACAGCAGATGTGATTTAAGTTATGCACATGAAGATATGCACGTGATCTTTTGCATGTTTGCATGGGGTAACATTTTTGGTCTGTATAACGTGCAGTCACTGGTGATGGAGGGAGAAATCAGACGAAAATGTTTTGGATCACAGCAATAAACCTTCCCTTGAGGGAGATGACCTGTCCTCCTAGGGAAGCACTGAGGGCCGCACATCCTCTCCCATGCCAGATGATGGGAAGGCAAATTCTAACTCTGTGTTCAGATTCCTTCTCCAGACCATTAATCCTCAGAATAATTCTTTTGAGGATGGACTGAAGCCTGTGCTGTTCCCCAAACACGGGCACTTTGGTTTTAGGCAAGCAGTGTTCCTATATCAACGCTTTGTTAGTTTGTATATACCAGTATAGCTCCACCTACTTGAGTGCCAGCTATTTCATCTGAGAGTCTAGGATCCTCTAATTTGTATAAGGGAATGATCAGAAAAACTGGTTTAGGCTTCGCAGGCAGCTGAGCCTTGTGCAGGTAGGCACAGCTTGCTGTTGTCAACCACGGGCACAGGTGTGGAGAGAAGCACTGACTGAATGGAGGCTATTGCATTACAGTCTGCTGTAAATCACACCTCTTAAACCCATCTCATTTGAAGAGGACTCCCTGGTAGTAAAAGCAGAGTACACTTTAGCCCTATATGCTTGCCAAACACCAGTTTGCAAAACCGAAAGGGATAAATCCTTGTGGTGGAGAGGAATCTGGTGAAAGCGGCACAATCTCATCATGCCGGGGAGCTGCCCAAAGCCGTCCGTGCAGCACAGTCCTGATACCCGCTGGTTCGGCACCTCCCCTGGTGGGACAGCAGCCAGGAGGCTTGTTTGCAGTTAGCGTATGTGTCAACAGAATGGCTTGTCAGGCAATGTCCAGAAAGTTTCCAAAACTTCTCCCAGAGTTATTTTGAAATTTGTTTGGAAAAGTGTGCGATTAATTGCAAGAAGGCTTGGTGATATCATTACGTGAATTCACCATTGTACAATATGCCATTAACTTTAAGTTCCGGTGAAAGAAATATGGAGAAATTGATTGTCCATAGTGCACAGAACAATTGCTTTCTAATGTAACACATTGCTAAGTTGGCTTTGGTTTTATTGAAAAACTTTATCTGGGTTGATTTTTTTTTTTTTAGACCTACTCAGTGCCTCTGGGCGTATTTCTGAGACCAGTAAAAAAGGCAACGGGTATTCCTACAGTTTTTGTACCATCCAAAAACTGTCTTTCCAGAAGAGCTATTACTTAGCCCCATAATAATTCCTTCAAGGAAATGGCCTAGAAAAGGGCACCCATAACACTGAAGGACAATGGGCCCAAAATTCAGCTGGTATCTACAGTGACTTTGTTAATTATATGTTTTGAAAAATACAACTATAAGACTGGAAAGCACTGGAAAGTACTGTAAAAAGACCAAAAGCCAAATTAAAGGATAACACTGAATTATTTTGTATCAGTTTTGTTTATTTTTATCTAATTTTCTTTACCACCCAATTATACTATAGATCAGCTGCTCCTGAGTTCTGAAATAAATTATTTCTCCAGAACAATCTTAGATTTATATTGCTATAATAACCATAAGTCTGTTGACAACATTTGTATAATTGATTCAGTCTGTGCATAGGCATCACTTCATACACCACAGAAATTATGCCACTTACAGACAAGTCTGTATCAGGCAAGCGGCAAGTAGCTCTGCAGACAACTTGGGGAGACTGAGATTCACCTTTCCTCACTTTGGAAAAAAAGCCTCTCTGGTATAGACTGAGTTAATTAAGTTGCCTGTACAACTCGTAGAGAATGAGAGACCATTCCAAAAGGCAGCTGGACACAGCCAAGGACAGAATTACGTCTCTATATGGACCCCCAGAGAGTTCCTAATCAATGAGCTTAGACTGGATAGCTAGCATTTAAATGATGAGGCAGAGGTAAGACAAATACTGCCTGAAGTACTGAGCAATTTTTTTCACTTTGAAACTACTATGGAATTTGGCAAAGCAAAATGTGTGAGTAAAATGTTGCCATAAATTTATCAGAGTTCGTGCTGCTAATCTTACACAGAATAAGAAAGAAGTGCAAACTGCTCGCTGCTTGATATTCTATCTCTGAAACATAGGGTAGAATGAGTACACGCTGGCTGCGTACTGACTTAAAAAGTTACCACTTCTCACATCACAGTGAGATCTCCACTGAACAGTGAGGCGTTTTTCATGTCCACACATATACCCTGCAGAAATATGATTTTCTTCTGAGCCAGGTCCTTTGGCATTCAGGCAGAAGATAGCATGAAAATAGGCAAGAAGGGCAGATAGCCTGGCTTCTCACATTTTGAAAGCAGCTGAAATCACACTACAATTGCAGATTTATCAATAGGACTTGTTAAATAATTGCAACCTCCTAAATTATTCTTTGCAAAACAGTGATTCATAATCTTATGAAGTATGAGGCATTCCTCATGAGCATGACTGGATTTCCAACGGATCCAACAATGACAGCAGATCACATTTTCCTGTGAGGTGGCTGAACACATCTCAGTAAAGGAGAATTCCTTGATGTTTCAAAGGAATTTGAAAAGCTGACTTCTCAGGAAGAGTGAGCAACAAATTCTGTAAGAGGAAGGACCACTATGGCAACTTACACCAGCTGAAACTCTGCCTTCAGTAAACATGCAAGGAAATCATGGAGGACCAGAACCAAGCCTAGAAAAAAAGGAAGAAGAAATACAGAGGCAGAAAGGCAATCAAACTGAAGCAAAATCAGAAATTGAGGGGGAAATGGAGCAAAAAATAAAAACAGAAAGGAGTGTAAGAGAAAAAGGAAAGATAACTGAATGCAGAATAAGCAAGCAAGCAAATGAACAATGAACAGATGCGAAGAATGAATCACTGGACAATGACCAGAAACATATCTGAGAATTGGGAAAAGAGGCAGAAAAAGGAAGGGAAAGAAGCCAAAAATCACAAGACCAATGTTTTTATCTTCTTAGTATTTGTTTGTAATTGTAGTGCATGAACCTGATTTTTTTTTCTGAACTACTTGGATGCCTTGCTGAGAAACTGCAGCCTACCGCTAACAAACACCATGCCTCTCAGAGGTTCTTCTGTTGTTAATCACACACCGCTACATCCTTTAGTGGTCTTCCCCCATTCTTTCAGATAAGGTTCATGCAGATTTTCTCTCTGCTCTGTGCAAAGTCTCCTTTAGTCCCCAGGAGAGGCAAGGTAAATACAATACAGCTATACTTTTACACTAATAGAAATAATAAAATGTGTGCAGCAGGCTACTCATGCTGTAATGGAATTAGCTCCTCCCTGTACTCAGGCTTAAACTACTGAAGCCCTTGTCCTCTTTAGCAGGACAAGATACATCTCCTGTGACTCTCAAGCTGCAGCTGTAGAAACATAATTACATGCAAAGTAACCTATTCTTTTTTAAAATTTAATTCTGTCCATTTGTGCCTGTGTTATTTGTAAAGTAATAGTCCTCACACCATTATATCCTTCCCACTCACATTACAGAAAGGTATCTTCTTTCTCTTCTATGGTTTTCCACAGACTGGGAGATTGCTTACCTTCCGTATTTAAAAAAACACACATACACACACAAACGCACAGACAAGCATGGTATGATGCTTAACCATCATCAGCTCTCCTCAGACCCGCACTAAGCAGATCCACCTTTGCTTTCAACTAGTTTTTTAGACCCTTACTTCTGTGGGGACTCAGCTACCTTTGGGGTGATGAAACACCACTTTAACAGACTATAATTGGTCTTTTTAATAGCTCTTAGCTACAGTTCCTCTGGCTTTTTTTTTTTCTTTGTCAAAAGTGTTTATATGATAAAACTCATGAGGATACAAAAAAAAAAAAAAATACAGCCTGAAAATCTGGGCAAAACATGCCAGCAAGCTCTGACCTTGTAGCTACGGCCCAAGGGTTAAGGCAGATGAAGATATCATGTGACAGCATATTCCTTTTCCCCCTCCGGCACAATGTTTGTCTTCGAGCATCTGTCTCTGGACAATTATGTAATACAAGGCAATGAGGTGTCTGCAGGGTCTGTGTTCCTCAAAGTGAAACTGGAATCCCTCTGCTTACAGCCTTTCTGGGCTTGATCAGGCCAGGCATTACAAGTTTTCGTTTGCACTGCACGTTACATAGTTCAATACATGATTACAAGTGTACTTCTAAGTGACAGGTTAAACTGAGTTCATTATTTTGTGTAAAAACAAATGATCCTTTTATGTTTCCTCCTGGTTTTCCCCCTGAGCACACATAAAAATCTTTCTCCTCTTCTAAGGACTTCTCTGACCCTCTGTGAGAGATTCTGTTTTGCAAATCAATTTTTCAGCTAGGATAATGCAGCTGAAGTTACCTCAGTTAATTTAGCCAGTGCACCTTGTGGCAGCTAGCCTGGCACCAAACTGTGACTGGAGGCAACTGGGAGGAGGGGAGGAGAGCCACTGTGCGGGGCGAATGGTGCTAGCTACAGCCCTATGTGACCCGCCGGCACAGGCTCAGGATGCTGCTGGAATGTGTTTGTTCCCTCATGGATAGATGAAGAACAAAATGTACCAGCGATAACGGTCTGTGATACAGTCTGTAGCATCAGCCTTGGGAGAAATAATGCTCATGAAAAGCACTCATGGTGTAAAAGCTGAATTAGGTTTCAGTCCCCAAACAGTGGCTTAGCCGGTGTGTAAATGTAGCATTGAAACCACTTTAGGCTCAGCAGCAAGGCAAACCATTCTGACTCAAGCAAGTTCATACAGAGCAAGACTGATACTCATCCCTCATGCAGACTGACACCCGTGCCACTTTTGTTCACAGCCAGTTCTGTTATTCAATAGGTATTCACACAATTCATGGTGCAAGGTGCAAATTGCTTAAATAAAGATGTCACAAAAGTTGTAAAACAAGTAGGCTGAGGGGCAAAATTCTAACCCCTAATAACTTTCTATTCTTACATGACAATTAGTTGCTACATTTTTTTCTGAAGCTAAAATAATCTAGATGGAAACAATCACAATTTAAAATAATGATAAATGTGGAATGGAAGATGTGAGCTGTATGTATACAGAGCCTTCAATGAAAGCCATGTGGTGACATAAATCCAATTTTAGAAGACAGGTCCTACGTGTTTTGTCCTAGAGAGTTCATAAACTTGTGCACAGTAGTTAGAAAATGAAGATGATGAAGATCAGGTTGGCCCAAATTATATACTGCGTAACTATAATTGGCTAACTCCTTTTATAACATGACTGCTATGAAGAATATCACAGTTCTATCAGTTTTATATGGTTTAACTGTGAGGTTTTTATAATTATGAAGACCCAGTTTAAAAATATAAACAAAAATGGGCTGACCTTTCAGCACGAGTGACTTCACTGGAAATTGTCACATGCTTAGTGCCAGACATACATTTATGTATCCTGCTGAACTAGTATTTAGAAGAGTTATTTGCAGTCTACAAGACAAAATAAAGCAGTTATTTCTCACCTGTGATGAGTATTAATTAGAATAAACAGAATCAGTTGATTCAATAACAAATCACATTTTTAAACCTGCTCTTCCCCCACCACCAAAAAATTTTTTAAAATACTTCTCTGTAATTATTTTTTTATGTGAAGCATTACTGTAAAATATTTTCAAGCAGAGGCTGATGCTCTCTGGCTCATACTCAAAACAATCGAGACATTTTGCAAAGACAGGACAAACTTCAAGTTCATGATTTTGCAAATTTCTTGGACTACACTTTTTTTTTCTTAGGGAAGGAAATTCAAGATGTATCTCAAATTTACAAAGCCTCCTGTAAATGTCACTCTATTCTATAAAGTATCATTACATTTTCTTAAAATGATTACAGCTGTCAATTTATGGCTAGGGAAAATTATGCTAGAAACTAGAGATAGGAGAAACACCTTGTAAAGAAGTGTGGTTAATACATAAACCATAAAACACCGTGTTTATATCAGGCCCAATTCTAAAATGGTAAATCACTTTGGTTGCAATTGCTCTGCTGCAGGTAGTGAATACATTTTTTTTTAATGAGGTTTTTACCCTGGTTTTCTAAGGAAACCAGGCTTATGTATTCACACAAACTACCCATTCTCACTGATGCCTTTTGAAACCGTTGGCCAACTCACAAAACTAGACGGAAGTTTCAAAGATAGTAAATTCACCCAGTATTCCATGGAAATGGGCAGGCTAATGAAGGAGACACTTAAATTAGTGCAAATTGCTACAAGGTATTATTAGACACCAGAGAAACCACACAAAAAAAGATGGCTCAGAGAAAACAATTCCTCCTCTGTTTAGTAGGTCAAATAACCACTTGTGTGTGTCTCCACAATTCCCTTTTTTTTTTTTTTTTAACAGAGCAGAAACATTCCCTAATGTCCTTGTACATGCCTGTCTTTGAAAAGTACATTACTGCGCTCCACCACCAACATATCGAAGTTTTTCATTGTTTCTCTTAGAGCGAGAAGGAAATGAAATTATTCCCCTTAGACTACGGGAGTTGGGTAAAAGCTGGGATGGCATAAGCTACCCTCCTCACTCGACCACGTCCCTGCTGCTTTTACAGTCCCACTCCGCTCCTTTCCTTGGGCTTTCCAGCCCGCCCTGGGCAGAGCAGTGTAATTGTCCAGCGGTATACAAAATCCTGATTTTAAAAAAAAATAGTATCAGGCCTAATTCCAACATCCTTTGAGCTAGAAAGTCCTCAATTAAGGCATGACAGAGTTTAGGCACCTGGCACTCTGAAGTCATGCTTATCCTAACAATGGGAATCTTCTCCAGTGGTGTTTACCCCAGTGGGAGCTTGTAAGTGTGATGCGCTCTTAACAGATAAACTGACGTAAGTGTTTGTGAGCTTAGGAGCACAGGAGAGGGCTGTGCATCTGCTTTAGTTAGGCTGCTAAGAACAACCAACAGATTCATGGTCATCAACCCTTAACATTGTTTAATATTGCCTTAGCACGATCTTGAGCTCCTTTGACCAGTTACTCCAGTTGCCACCTGGAGTTTCTAGTATTGCTTTTAGTTACCAACTCTTTCGGACAAGAGGCTTCTTGTAATGTTTGGTGAGGTGTCTGTGTTTATATATCGAGGTGTTGGTCTGTGACTGGGAGAGAGGATGCTCACCAGATAATAATGATGGCAACAGGAAAAAATAACCCTTTCCCTGCAATACCCTTCCTGAAAACAAAACACAGTATTTACAGAAAAGAGGGAATTATAAGTGAGACATCATGAAAGACTGGAGGAGAGAGGTTAAGACAGACCACAGGAGAAGGCTGTGAGGTTGATCCAGCAAACCAAATGAAGACAGGTATTCCCTTGCTTCAGGCAGAAGGCTGTCAGGAGCTGGGACTCACAGGACAGTGATCACTTCATAGTAGCCATAGAAGAGTAAAAGATTCAAAAAAGCTTAAAAGCAGGACAGTGCTGGTTGCCTAGAAAACAAGACCGGCTGCTAGTCAAGAATGAAAGTCAGGTTTCAGCAATACATTACTGAGTGGCTGAAATCTGGGTAAGCAGAACCGCTGTGACCTAAATATAGGGTACATCCCTGGACCAAAGAAAGGTACAGCCCTTCATTCCTATGAAGAGCTCCTTTATCTGAAGAGATGGTTGGCTTTCATAAGGCTGCCTTTGTAAAATAAGACTGCTCCAGTGTAAGAGTGGGGACCAACACTCAGTCCTGCAGATCTCACTGTTCAGATAAGCAGAGCTCTGCTGTCCCATGGATATGTGAGGGAAGATCACTGACACGAATAAAGTTGCAGGCTTGGCTTCCATGGCTATTCTCTTTGGTTTGTCGTGAACTGATGATGCTTAGCAGAAATTTTATAAAATGAAGTTAACAGAGATTTTTTTTTTTTTTAATTGATGTTGCAATTTCCCCCTTGGACAAAGTTAACAAAGAAATATTTCTTAGTGAGACAGTAAAATTTCTTGCAAGAATTGTGTTACAGATGAAAAGTCAAGCCCATAGCCTTATACAAGGCAGCTGAACTAGTAAAGTAACAAAATTTGCAAAAAATATGTTTTTGCCCTTTGTTAAGGAGCACAAATTCAAGGGTTGGAACTTAATGTACATTCAACTGTACATGTATATAGAGCATTTTGTAGGAATTTCACCAAGGTACAAAATCAGGCTGAAGACAAGACTAAAAGGAATATAAGAGTCCCATATTTTCCAGACATTTGTACCTGGTTTAATAGGCTTATAATTAGCACACTTACTTAACAATAATAATCTTACCAGGTTCCCATCACTTTCATCTCAGTTTTTAACTATTGTGATATTCCTCCAGGCTATTACATGACATGCCAATAAAAAAACAGGAGTACAATAGTTTGCTTTGTGTTCCTCTCTCTTAATCTGCAAAACAGATGCAGTGAGTGTGCTAGCCACTCCAGATTGCTTTCAGCAAAAAACATAACTTTGGCAGGTTAGTACTAGTTAAGAGGCATATGGTTTGTTATTCTCTGTGGAAAGATAGCCATAAGTCAGCCAGCAAATTCAGATTCTTATAATTAACAACAGACAAACACTTGGCTAAAAATTCATGAGGGTTTTTTGTTTGTTTGTTTGTTTTGTTTTGTTTTTGCATGGCTTTCTAACCATTTATCCTTCTTTTTTTTTTTTTAGAAAAAAAGAAGAAAACCCGCACAACTATGTGATTGATGGAGTAAATTATGTTGCAATTATCATAATGATGTCCTTGTTATTGTTTCAGAAAAATGTTTGTTTTTTACTACGACCCTCCTCTGATTTGACATGAATTTAAAGATGAAATGAAATAAATCTAAATTACTATAAATCATAATTTGGTCTTTTTTGAGTGAAGCAAAGCTGGCTTGTACTTTGCAAACCAATCAGCAAGAGAGAATAAAATACTTGCCTAGCTTGATATGAAGAAGATGACTTTAGAGGATAGGCCAACTACTGAACTTGTATATACTTTCCATTAGCTTTCAGGGGAAACATGTACGTGCTTCAAGAGCACAGTCTGGCCTATTGCATTAGGCCTATTAGATAAATTATGAAGCTTTAAAACTTCACACTGAGAGGGACAAAGCATATCCCTAGCAAGAAAAACATGGCACTTCCTGACCAATATGTTTGTGGCATCTAGGGCTCTGCTTCAGAAAAGCACTTGTGCATATGGCATGTTTTTTAAGCTGCTGCGCAAGTCCAAGCAGAGGCTCAGCAAAGCCCTTGAGCACACACTCAACTTGACAGGCTTGCCCACAAGCCTGGCAGAGGCAGGGCACAGAGTCTCTGGAAGGCGCGAAGGACTCTCTTCTTCTCACTTGTACCACTGCAGCTTCTCTCCAATTAGCAAACACCAGTCTGCAGCAGAAGAGGGATTTCATCATAGGGGAGCCTGTGTCTCCATGTGCCAGCACCAGCTTCCCGACTTTTATGGAGCTGTGAGATTTATTTTGCTGGGGTCCTGTCAAGCGTCATTAAGTTTCAAGGCTGGTCAGCACCTAGGGACCTGGAGCAGGTGCTGAGGTTCACAACAGGGACCTGCTAACCTAAGCCAGGAAACTTCTGCCTGCAGAAAGCCTGCAGATTTCACAAGTTGTCTTCAGGCTCTGTCTGCACTACAGAGACACCAAGCTGGGCATTAAACACTCAAGGCCTCTCAGCATGGGAGGTGAAAGTGAATGTTGCATCAGCAGGAATGGGGACTTACTTGTTCCTGTTCAAAAGAGCCAGAAGGACGTATGTCTTTCCTGTGGGAGAGGGTGGACAAGCTCTCAGGATGTGGGCACGAGGATTGATCAATCAGACTGGTAAGGACAGAAGAGTCCTGCATCTCCAAGCCAGCTCTTGCTGCTGCTAAGGGGATGAAATCCGACATTGCCAGGGGAGGGGTTGGGTGGTCCTCTCCCTCCCTCCCTCCCTCCCTCTTCTGCCCTCCAGCAGGAACCATCACTCAACATAATCCAGCTCCTACCTCACCTTCTCAGGGCTCTGGCACAGGCATGGACAGCAGAGCAATAGCCACTTTGCTGCTTCTCCACCCATCTGGCACCCAAGGTGGCTACCTGCTCTGCTTACTGAATTAACCCCCACGGAGCTCTGCATTGGCACTGCTGTAGCCCACCGGTGTCCAGGCAAGTGCCCCAGCGCCTGCTCACCACCCACTGTGGCCACCTGCAGCAGCCCTGCATGGCACGCTCTGCTATGAGCCATCCTCCAATGTCACGCCAGGGCCCACAAGAGGTGTAAGAGAGAGTCTCTCTCCAGGAAAGCATCAGGAGAGAACAGTGATCTTGGGGTCCTCAAAGAACCCATGCAACTTTGTAAGACACTTGATCTTCTCTTTCTCTCCCAGTTGGACCGCCGAGGCAGCTATCTCTCTTTAGGGAAAGCCACTCACAGCCCTACAAGGCTGACACCACATGAAATTTCCACTGCGCACCAGCAACAACGTGCAGTTGAGTTTCTCCTTTTTTTTGCAAGCCATGTGCATCCTATATGCTTGCATACAGACTAATAAAGCAGGAACTGACTGCCACTGAAGCCTCAGAGCTCTGCCACTGTAATATATTATTATTATTATTATTATTATTATTATTATTATTATTATTAGTATTATTATTATTATTATTATCAAACATAAGTGTCTTTCACAGGCTTTTTGACTCAGAATATTTTAATGATTACTA
>JAVKLA010000058.1:3814672-3844663 GCA_034782735.1 Sagittarius serpentarius | reverse complement strand
CTGCTCACCACAGGGGGGTTGAACTAGATGACCTTTGATGGTCCCTTCCAACCCAAGCCATTCTATGATTCTATGATAACACGAAGTGTGGCCAGCAGGTTGAGGGAGGTGATTCTCCCCCTCTGCTCCACTCCGTGGGACCCCACCTGGAGTACTGCGTCCAGCTCTGGGGTCCCCAGCACAAGACAGGCATGGACCTGTTAGAGTGGTCCGTAGGAGGGCCACAAAAACTGGGGCCTCTCGTTTGGGAAGGCTGGAACACCTCTCCTACAAAGAAAGGCTGAGAGAGTTAGGGTTGTTCAGCCTGGAGAAGAAAAGGCTCCAGGGAGACCTTATTGCAGCCTTTCAGTACCCAAAGGGGGCCTACAAGAAAGGTGGAGAGAGCCTTTATACTAAGGTCTGTAGTGACAGGACAAGGGGCAACAGTTTTAAACTGAAAGAAGGTAGATTCAGATTGGACATAAGGAAGACATTTTTTACGATGAGGGTGGTAAGACACTGGAACAGGTTGCTCAGAGAAGATGTGAGTGCCCCATCATGAAAGTGTTCAAAGTCAGGTTGGATGGGGCTTTGAGCAACCTGATCTAGTGAAAGATGTAGCTGCCCATGGCAGCGGGGTTAGACTAGATGAGCTTTGAAGGTCCCTTCCAACTGAAACAATTTTATGAGTCTATGTATGAAAAAGTGATAAGCCATCCCAAAAAGCATTGTCTCCCAGTGATTGCGACAAAAAGTGAAAAGATTGTGAATATGACCAAGAAAAGCAACTGGGAGGGATGTTGGCAGCACTGACCCGCTTTCCTTACCGCTGGACAAGGGCAAATCAGGCATTCCCCCCCACTCTGCCTGGCCTGTCTTACACTTCCTTCAGTTCATCCGTTTCCCACAAGAGGGTGATGGTCGTCCCTGTCCGGGCAGTAGTACACAAGTGACTCCCAGGGGGGAGGTAAGACCAGGTGGAGCAGTTAGAAAGCTCCAGAGCATGCAATGAGCTATAAACCATGGCTGTAAAGGTTCCTCCACACTCCAGTTACCTGGCAAACAAAAACCACAACTGCTTTATCACAGCATACCCACAAGCTCCTGTTAAGAAAGCCAGGATTTAGCAGTGCAAGGATGGAGCTGGAGCCATGCTAACATCCCTTCTCTCCTGAAAACTTCAGGCCTTGCCAGCAGTTGCCTGGCTGCACTGTCCATCCTCCTCCTGTCTGACCTCCTCTTCCTCTCATGGCAGCACAGCCTCGCACTGTGCCAGAACTGGCATTACAAACCTATATAAGAAACGGTTCAGTAAATTGGTCAGACAGCACAGATTCCCAGTGCCTTGTTGTATGTGGACAGTAAACATTATTCATGTTCTCAGTAGTTCATTAAAAGAAAAGCCAAATCAAGATATTGCTGGTTTTTCAGTGTGTCTGTTTCCAAATATCTAATAATAAAATATTAGTTACATTAGAAATTATTCACACAGACTGTGGGCTTTGAAGGGGCGAGAGGCACAGTTAGTACGCAGTAGAAAAGGCTGCCTGCATGATTTGTTAGCTCTGGAAGGAAAAGACAGCAGCTAGCACAGTGGAGTCCTGGTCCCAGCCTAGGGCTCCAGGGCATGCCTGTAATACTCCTAATAAATAATCCTGAACATATTGCTGAACTCAAATTCAGGTCCCAGGAGCTCTCCCAAGCTCTCCCTCCACAGCAGCCTTACAGTCCCCATAACAACCTGGCTAGCTCAGCTATCGCTGTCTTTCTCCACAGGCCTGTTTCCCACTGCGGTGTAATAAAACACTCAGACTTACACCCTAAATCCCTATCCCTCTTCTCTTCTGCCATTTCTGCTTATGTTCCTTTCTCAAGCACTCCCCTTTGCCCCTTCAGCCCATCCTCACAATGACCTGTTCATGCTAGGACTGGGGTGACAAGCAAAGTGCACCTCAGAGGTACCTGACTGGGCTACCTAGCACATCTGCTCCCAGCCCCTAGGCTTGATATCATTAAGGAATTTTCTCCCCAGAAAGCAGGAATCTGGGCTTTCTTCCATTCCTCTCTCCCAGCAAAGGCTGTCCCCTTCTCAGTATGATCTGAGTGCTTTTACCATACCCCACCCATACTACTGTAGAAATCAAGAATGTTGATGGTCCACTTGGCCAGACTTGGTTATGTTCAGTCACATGTTGTGCCCTGACAATTTTTGGTGCAGGTTTGTTACAGCTAGCAGTTTTCAAACTGTGGTTTGCAGACCCTGTTGAGAGGTTTGTCTGTGGACACAAGCGTTCCTCCCTACCTTTAAGGGGATCTGCAGAAGGACATTTTACACTCCCTGTGCCACACTTGCAAATCAGCAAGTCAGCACCTCACCTGAGAAGTTGTAGGGGTCTACAGACTGGAAGGACTTGAAAACTCCAGCACAGGAGCCTGAAGGCAGTTTGTGCCCATGGTTGGTGAATGGTAGGAGAGACTGCTTTCGATGAGATGCCTGATGCATCTACAACGGATTGCTATTTCTTCCAAGCTTCCAAATCCTACCAGGTATCTGAAAACTTACTCACTCCCCTCCTTTTCCCTCTGATGAGCAACTATAAAGAACCAAAGGTCTGGAAAGTATTTCAAACAAATTAGAGGGAACTGTCAACAAACACTGACTGAATTATAAACTGAAAATCTATCGTTATCCTGAATGATGGATGGTGGAGGGCAATGGACTGAGAACATGTAGAATTAATTTGTCTTTTCTCGAGCTGGTTAAAAATTATTTGTTTAGAAATGTTGCTGCTTCGGGAAAAAAAAAGTCTTTTTGTGGTTGCACTTTTTCTTTTTCGAAATTGTCGCTATAGGCAGAAAGCCCTGGTATTCTGCCTGTACCACAGTTAGGCCCATGCTGTACCTGCATCAGCTTCATGCCTGCAGAATGGGCTGCAGTACCCCGACGCTCTGCACCTTTCAGCAAAGAATCCCAACTCTTCTGTAAACGCTGCTGGAGTCAAGTGGTGGAGCGTTTGCCAAAGGCAAAATGAGAACAAAAAGCCCTTCTCTGTCCAGCCACTCCCTGCCTGCCTCCCTCCCTAACTGCACAAAAACAGTAATTCTGTGTGTGAATAAAACATGTTTGTTTGTGTACTTTTGGACAGTGGAACTGCAGAATTCAGCTAAATACATCCCTGATCTGTGAGAACCGAAGCACAAGTGCTCTCATTTCCCCCCTTCAGCCATCTCTTTCAACAAACTTACCCTTCTGAGCCATCCATTCCCTGAGGCTACACTGTTGCTTAAAAGCAACGAAATTTCTTTCTCTGACCTGCCTTTGTCCATTATACTTTGACATTGAGCAAGGCTTTCCAGGGCATTGCTACACTTCATGAGGCCATGCCCAGTTTTTAGATGCTGGGTTGCCATGGGGAATTCACAGCATCCAAGATACGGGGGCCTCTGTTCCCACAACGAGGCATGAGAACAGCACACCTTAAAGCAAGAGCCACAAAGTGCAGTTTGCTGAGCCAGCCAAGGGAAACACCAAAAACATGGGTATGTCTCAGTATTGTCCCTCTCCAGGACTCAGATGCCATGAGCAGTTTTCTGAAAAGTCCTCTGCCTCCCAAAGCCAGGTAAAGGCTTCTCAACAGTGTAGGCAAAACTGAGTTTTGCTGCTCCAAAACTAAGGGGCGCAAGGAGGAAAGAGGTAGAAAAAAGGGTAGTGCTAGATGGAGAACCAGGAGATGGAGACTGGAAATCCAGGGTTTGCTGGTCCTGCTGGCTTCCAAGGAAGACAACTAGGGGCAGTGATTCTTGCTGGTAGGATCATCATGGTCCCAGACACCCAGACTCTTCCCTGGGTAGCAGCAGCATCCTGCCTAGACTTTCCAAGGCTGACAAAGGAGACAGTAGGGTGGTTTTGCCCTTTCATTGCTCCTACTTAGGCTGCTGCTGCAGATACCTGTACAATCTGCCTGTGCCTGGTCTTCCTATTCATTGTACAATAGCATCACAACTTGCAGCCAGGCTCCTCTTTTCTAAATATTGCCTTAACGGCTGGGCTAGGGAGTTACAGGGCATGTTTGTACAGTCAGGCACAGCATGAGACCACGTGTTAGCTCTGCCCTAGCCCAGAGGGTGCAAGTTGGTGCCAGTCCCAGCCCTTTGCCACCACTGAGCATGGGACTGCACCTAACTTGCACATCCAAAAGCAAAGCAGACCTCCTTACTGCCAACACAGCTCTGATCCAACACTCGTAGGATTGGCTCAGGTCCCACCAGCTCGGTGACAGCGTGGAGCTGGCATGACACTGACCTCACCTGCTTCCACAGCCATATAAACCCACACCGTCCCCCCACCCTTCCTTTAGGTTCAGCTGATTTTGCTGATGGTGTGCCCCAGACACAGCTCCAAAGGGGCTGCCGAGTGAGTGCTCCTCCAGGTCACCTGCGATACAGACCCTTATCTGGGCAGGCCGGACAGTGAACCAGACCCCAGTGTCCCACAATAGGGGTGAATGGGGAGAGCCTGAAAATAAGAGGGGCACTCTCAATCTGCCTTCCTGTGATGGGTGATGTGGTACAGGGAGTGTTTTCTGTGTACGTGTGGTCAGAGCAGGAGTGTACGCCGTAACAGATTGGGAGCACCAAGCTTATGATCTTCAGGGAGGTTGGGCATGAGAGAGAGTCTTGTTGCTTTGACCCCATCAAAACAGTATTACTGCCATAACACCCAGAAATGAGATCTTAGCTGCTTTCTCATCAGAGTGGCAGATAAACATGGACTTCAGCTTCCCCTGAGGCAACTTAGCAGTGGAGCTAAATTTTGAATCCAAACATTTACAGTGGTGTTAGGGTAGTTGTGTCCTACCTGGGCTGCACAGCAGAGCTGGGTCTGAGTATGTGGTGTCAAGGACTTTTTCATCATTTCATGAAGGATGGGCCACAGTAGTGAGATACATTGCTATGCCTATATATACTCAAAGACAATGGTTTTGGTCAATCAGTAACAAGGAAACCTATCATATGCCTGATTTTCAGCCACTGACCTGAAGTTACATAACAAAATCACAACATTCATTTAAGCTTCTCCATAATATAGGGGTGTGTGTAGGGAGACGGGGAGGGGGGAACGAAAAACAAATAAGTTATTCTTGCAGATTTGATGAAAGGTTCATGGGCCAAAGAGTTTTGCATGAAACCCAGTAATTTTTACTTCCCTGCTTAAACTTGAAACCAGCCAAATTGCGTGTGGTTTGTGCTATTGCTGTGAACAGCTTATATGGCCATACTAAGAGCAGTAGTAATTAGACTATCACAGCTATAGATTAGTTAATAAACAACATAAATAATCATATAAACGTCATGCTTTGATGCCAGGACTCAACCAATTCAAGTAAATTCAACGGTGTTTGGCACAACAGAGCATTCTAAGAATTTGTAAATAATCTGCTTTTTTGCAAACCTTTTGAGAAGGAGCTATTTACATGGTAAGCATGTTTTTCTTCAAGAGATTATACTCCTTCCAAGTCAATTAACTACATTCCAATGAAAACAGGGAGAATTTTAAATAAATGATACTAGCCTGTTCATAAAGAAAGAGGGAGAATGAGAATACAATGGAAACTCTGAAATTGTGGTCACTTAAATAAAAACCCTTCTGTGCACAGCTGAAAACATTTTCTCTCCTAAAATACTGACATTTTACCACGGGAGAAAGAACAAGAGCATTAATCTTACAGGGGTTTTCACTTGTTTTGGTTGCCAGAGTGTCTCTGTTACTGTCTCACATTATGATTGCTATATTAAAGACATTAATTACACAATTCAATGACAGAACAATCAGGAAAAAAAAGGCAAGGGAAGTCTTCTGTGGAATCAGAACTGAACAAACTGCAGGATAAAACAGCAAGGATCGGAATACAGCAACTTTTCTTTGCTGAAGGCACCACTGACCTTTCCAACATCTTAGGTAAGAAGCTCATCTTAGCATTAGCCCACAGTACCACCCAAAAAAATTACTACCTAGCATAAGAGATGAAGATGGGGTTCTGAGGCAAGGTGCTTATATGGCCGTTACCCAGGAACTCTAATGCAAGGGGAGGTGATCAGAACAACATGTCAAAAGCAACTTGTAACCCCAATGGGTCCAGCTCACTTTGACAGCTGCTACTCCTGATGACCTCACCATGTGAAAAGCAGCTGCCTCCCAAGTGAAATTCAGCAGACAGCAGCTTCCACAGTAACTTGAGCCGCTAACAGGCTAAAGCAAGAAAATACTGTATCGCCCATCCTGCCATCTTCATTACTGAGGAGGAAGAGGACACTCAATCTGAAAGCACTCATATACTTTTCTATGCAGTTATATTTGAACAAAAAAGAAGATCCTAACAGCTGAATTCCCTCCCTCTGTGTGCCTTAAATCCACCAGAAGGGAGCCAAGCTGGGTTGGGAACTCTGAGTGTTCAGCTCTTACACGAGTTGACGCCTTCACATCTCAGTAAATGCCCCATGAAATGCAGGCATTCTCTGAAGATGTAGCATTTGTACAAAGCCAGGGCTGCCAGAGTTCTTGGAAAATGATAGCTCCTGTATGTCACATGGAGAAAACCACTAGGTATAAAAGAGGTTTGTATATCAACAACCTATGGTGTGGTCACTATGCACTCAGAACTTACAGGATGTATTTTTGGTACTTCAGATTCCACACTTGGGTGCACATGTCCAACCCTCTATCTTCAATGGAAACCTATCTGCCTGTATGCAAAGGCAGAGCCAACTCTCGCATTCCTCCTCACTTGTCACATTGATAAAGCATGAGTCATATTCAGATGTCAAAAGGAGTCCATCCACATAGAACTTAAAAAAAGCTTTACAAGTCTCTCTTAGGTCAAATCCCAGTCTACTGCATTCTATGTCCATCCTGTGGGGAGCCTCCTCTGAAAAGGGAAAGACTACTGTTGTTGTTATTACTTCTATTCCCTTAACACTATGGACCAGGACCCCTTTATTTTAGGCACTGTACAAACAAATTACTCAAGCAGTCCTTCCCTCGGGTGCTCCCCAAATAGGAGTCCCTAAAATCTTTCATTTGTCTTGACCTCCCACTTTCTACAAGAACATGTAGTTATATCAGGGTTTCTGAATGTGAGAAAATAGCTGAAGTTCATCTTCTGTGAGCAGAGCACTGCCAGGGTTAGAAAGAAGCTTTCCCTGGGTTCATACATCATGCAGTGGTGGGGTTGCTTCTCTGGAGCATGTGGTTCCTGGTTCTAATCTCAGCTGTGGTGACGACCAGTGTGTTCAGCTACTGCATGAGAAAGTTTGCTAATTGCCAGTGTCTGTGCTAGCATCTGACAGATACAGCAGATGTCATGGCCAATTTTCAATTATGTGCAGAAATAAACTGCATACCCTGGGAGAAATCAGAACTTTCAGGACTTTTGCATCCCCCAGATCTTAGGTGTTTCATCTGTGCGCCAATAAAAAGAAGCCAGAGTGAATAACAGATTAATAAAAAGCTCTTCCAGCCTAAAGCTTTACTAGGGAACTTGAAACACCCTTCCCTCTCCTTCACACGGACTGTGCTGTCTCTTGCAGTCCAAGATGCAGGCAGGAACTCAAGGCCTTAAAGAATAGCGCTCTCTTGGACTGTTCTCTTCTTCTCTAAGAAGAGCTACGTTTGAACTGCTGTCCATTGCCACTGTGCATTTTACAGCTTTATTGCCAGTTCGATAGACAAACACCCACTGTCCTTGCACCACTCCCAGACCCAAACCAAAGCCATGCAGCCCACCTTCGGACATGCAAGCTGCACTTCGGTAGCTTGGTTCCAAGGAACTTACACTAGGCAACTGTGGGTCTCTCCCTTGGCCAACCTTAAAGTTATAACAACCCTCTTCTAGCCAGTTTCACTTTATCACCACACCAGCAGTTAGCTGAACAGCCTCCCTGGATTTCTGCATTATCCTCTTGTTTTCTAAATCAAATTTAATAATGTTTCCAGGAGTTGAAAAATATCCTAGAACAAGCTACAATTGCTTTTTGTCTTTGATGCCTACCAGAAGCAAGTCTTGACTAATAGGGCTCCTAGCAATTCAATTCCACATTTTTGTCTGCTTCCTTTCCTGGTGAGATGCTACAAATGAAGGTTCAGTTTCCCTGGCAAATTCCACAGCTGTGTGAAGTGTTCTTAGCCTCCTTTCACATCTTGGTCTGTAAATCTAAGTCCAGCTGAACATCTACAAATTGGCCTGCTGTTAATTTATCTTGGAAAGTCTCATGTGGATATGCCTGGAACCTAAGTTTTCTTAGGTCCTTAGTTCAGATGGGGCCCCTTTTTTTGCTCTTCTAAGTCTCATGTCAAGAGTTTGAGCCAAATATGGATATATCTTATCCTACATCCGGATCTAAATAAAAACTGTGCCACAAATCATATTTCCAAGATTTTTTTTCTTCAAGCAACTTGTCTTTTTTTCCTGAGGAGCACATTCTACTATACTATTAGAGCTAGTTGCTATCAGGCTTGTTTATGGAAGGAGGAAAAAATTAATGACAACATCAGAGACATTCTTTGGTGAGACTCTATTTACAAAGTATGCCCACAAAGTCCTGTTTCCCAGAAAAAACAGTAGAAACAAATGACAGCAGAACATTTTCTTGCTCACAGTTACTAAGTCTCCCCCTTCTGTCACTTCTGCTTTTTTTTCATGATGACATACATAACTGTTTCTTTATGTTGCCTTGCTTTTTCTCACGTACAGTGATTGCCAGTGACTGGTAGACCCTCCATTTTGCAATTAGAGAATATCTCAGTCCCTGTTTCTTAGCATCTGACTAGGCTTCATATATTTTTTCCTCCCATTTCACTGTGCAAGGAGCTTACTATAGAGCAAAGATTTTGCCTCAAGGCAACTAGTAACACCTTGCTATAAACAGCTCAGTATCACATGCTATATTCTACTCTGCATCTTCTGAGGCCATAGTTCATTCCTCAGTCATACGAAAGCTCCGTGCTGCCAGGTCACGTAGCAATTGAAGGCATGGTCATGTGGGCAGACTGTGAACGGTCACTGCTGTTAGCTAGATCACACAGCAGTGATTTTGTTCCATAGACACACTGCCAGGAGTGTCCCAGAGTCCCTCATGCTCAGCTCCCCACTTGTTTTTCCCCAAGAACAGTAGGATGCCAGCAGAGGGAGAGTGAGACTGGGGGCTTGACTCTGGATACCCTGTAATGCCACAGCTATTACAAATCATGACAGCTTCTCCAAAACTGCTTTTCTGCTATTTCCTCAGCCCTTCCATCCCTAAGTACGTTTTTACTCCCCCATCCCTAAAACATTTCTTGTGATTTATCTTCTTGGGCTATGTCAAGGGCCCTTATCGTTATCCAGTATCTCACTGTGCATAACCTGCATATGTACTTCAAAGAAGCTGGATTCAGACCTTTCTCAATCACAGCAATATGTTTTTGTTGTCCTTTTTAAACAACTGCTTCAGATCATGCCTACATAGACATGTACAGACAGACCTGAGGTCTTCTGTGTGCTCCATGATGGCTTCATGGCCAAGTGGGCTAAGACAGCTATTTGACTTCTGGGTAGAAGCTAGCCTGTACCTGTCCATGAAGATATGCCCTCTGACAGGTTTTCTGATACTCCCAAGTACAAGCCTGGAAAATGAGTTTTATCTTGCACAGTTCTCCCTAGTGTCATTTCCGGATGCCCCAGCTCCAGAAAAGCAAAAGCATCCTAGGAAAAAAAGAGCTACTGCATTTCCCAGAGGTGCAATCCCCTTCATCTTGCTGTGAAAGGTAAAAGGAAACAATTGTTTTCCTTCACAATATTCATCAGCTTCTTGTTGTGCATAAAACCTTCCAAGTCAGGATTAATCCACCCCAAAAGTAGGCTTCCCCCAGTGCAGTCACCAACCACTGAGCTAGTCTTCCTTTGTAGTCAGCCAACGGAGGTGCTTTGCAGGGCATGATTCATCCCAATCTCAAGCAGGTATCTAAATTAGGGAAACAAAGACCTTAGGGAAGCAGCTCTGATGCAGACATCTACCCCTAGACATCTAAAGTTCAGTAACATGAATTCTACCTCCAGACACTTTTCAGCTGATCCAGTTTATCAACAACTGTCATTTACCACAGAAAAAAGCAGACATTTTCATCTGTACTTTTATTTCTGGACTTTTAATGAAAACTCCAGGCTTGTACCACAGATGTCTGGGAAAGA
The DNA here is from genome assembly GCA_034782735.1 of Sagittarius serpentarius. NCBI lineage: Eukaryota > Metazoa > Chordata > Aves > Accipitriformes > Sagittariidae > Sagittarius > Sagittarius serpentarius. The sequence goes on along the minus strand of JAVKLA010000058.1, from coordinate 3,834,458 downwards.
CTAGCCCTTCAGACAGCACCAGGGGCTTAATAATAATGGAAACATCTTCACAACACAGCTGACTTCCAGTTTGAGAGCTCACCTGGACCTTTGTCATCTGATTTCACACATAGCTGCATTCCCAAATCAAATATATACTTAATCAAGCACCTTACAGGACTCCGAAGTATGTATTTTACAGCACTTCAGCCCGAATTACCTACTATTTACTTACTATTATTGTTCAAACAACTCCCAAGACATATATGGAGCTTTATAAACACATAAAGCAGATAGATCTCCATCCATAAAAGCGTTGAATCTAAACAAAACATAGCAGCAAATGAAGACAGACTGCTGTGTGGGGGCTGAGGAAATGGTTACAACCAGCAAGGATAATTTGGTATAGCCTTCATATTAAAAAAAGAAAAAGTTTTCACGTTTTTCAGTCGATATTTCTGGCCCTGGTATTTTATGCTTGAAAAGCTTCTTCCTGACCTGTCTGTTTTTATTTGCATTGAAGCACTTGCTTCATTGGAGTCTCCCAAGAGACTGCAGGATTGTCGTAAACTCCCTGCCACTCTATTTTAAGCAGACTATCAACGTACTTGAGCATTCAAACTCTTAGGAGCTGTTTCCACCCTTGCTAGCAGGCAGGGAGTGCTGATCACAGGCCCCTCTCAGGTTGTCTCCTAAGGCGCTTTGAACAGTGGCCTTCCTTGGAAGACCCCATTCTGTTTCCCCATAGCTGGCAGCCTGGCTAAGAAGGAAAGGCGATGGGAAGAGCTTCTCTGCCTGCTGCACTTTTGCACACAAGACACAGCAGTTTGGCACCTCGTTTACTGCTTCCGCCAGGCACGGAGGAAGTCCAGCGGTGCCTTGCCAGACACAGCTGAGCCTCGGCGGGGCGTGCAGAGGCATGACAGGGAGCATGGCAATGCTCCTCCCTGCACCTCTGCCTCTCTGCACCACCATGGCTCCTGGTGAAGGAGCACGAAGGAGCAGGGGAGACACTCCAGACCAAGACTGTGTCTCTCTCCCTGTAACCCTACAGGCTGATCCCAGCCCTCTGGGCAAAATTTCTCTGCCCTGCTGGGCAGGAGAGTAGAGGGAGCCAGGCTGGCAGGGACAGCAGAGCTCACTGCAGTGGGGACTGTCACCAGCGCTCGGGTCTCAGCCCTGTCCTTCCCTGCCCTCAGCCAGTCTCTGGCCGTGCCTGCTGGGCCTCACAGGCAGCTACACCACTCGCTGCAAAGGGGAAGAGAGGGACCATATGAGGAGGAGGGCACCTGCAGCACAGAGGGTGGGATTGCTTGTTGCCCCTGTGCAGCCCAAGGCAGCTCCACAAGCCTCCTGCCCCAGGCAGGCCGGGAGGTCAGAGCTGCCGTCCACGTGGTTTCCAACTCCCCTACTGCCCAGACAGCTGGCTCCCAGGCACAACCTTGGAAGCCGACACAGTTGACAAGATTAGTCTTTTGCAGTAACAGATAACAATAACTTTAATTAATTTTAATTACTAATGTAAAATATCTTAGCCTAGATGTGATAACTGGATGTAATCATATTATCTTGTCCTACTATAAAGAGGGTAAAAAATATGTTTATTGGCTACCTGACTAGCAGGGAATTTCTTCTGATATTTTGACCCAGCCCATTCGTCTCCTCTCCGCACCTCCGATATTTCCTGATCATGAAACTTCTGTTTAGCATACTTAATTCTATGCTGACACACACTGCCTGCAACAGCTATTCATCCATTCTAAATTACTACTCTTATCGTAATCTGTCTCTAATAGTAATTACACATTATTCCCTATATCACCTCATGCTAAATCCTGAATGTAGGCCTACCAAAACAGTTAAGATTAAATGATACCACACCTATTAGACAGCTGTTCATGTATATACATTGCTGCACACTATCACAGTAGGGTGACAACTCCCTCTGCTTTCCCTTTCCACCCCTCCCTGCCTGCATGCATGCCCTGAAGCTTTTGTCCAGCACATGGACTTGCAGCAGCAGGAGCGCCTCTGCTGTAGGGTTTAACAGGCAATGGAAGGAATTGGGGAATCTCTGACCACCAACTATGGGGCCAAAATACTCACCATGACCTCTGCTACCACCACGCTTCAAGCAGCACCAGCAAGAAAACATCCAACATGTCTTTTAAAAGAAGAGAGCACACACGCAAGAGGTTTTCTGTCCTACCTCCAGCCAGTATTGAGGTCGTGACACACATCCCCTTTTCTCATAGCTGCTGAGACCACTGTCATACCCTTCCATCAGGAACAGCCATTGACACAGGTCCTGCATGTGCTGATGACTTACCCATTGTCATTATAACTATAGGCACAGGGAGCCGTGCAAACGTGCGCAGCATGTCTATGCAGAGGTATTCTGATGAGACCTGAGATCCCCCAGCGTGGGGATGCTTCTCTGAGTTTCCTCCAAAATGCAGGCCAGGGTATCAGCACAACCTCCTCTGTCACTCTGGTACAGTCATCTTGCTGATTGTCCTAATGAGTCAAAGCCTAGTAGAGCCTGCCCATTACTACTATCCATAAAACACAGGGATGAAGCTCTCCAGTAGTCCAGGGACTACTGACCACTGTAATTCCCCTCAACCTTCCTTCAGAGAGCTTCCAGGGAAGCCTTCAACAGAGCATAAGCTTGTCCACTCACTGCAGAAGGGTGAATTTTATCTCTAGTTCTTGCATACTGTATAGTGGCACAAATTAAATCAAAGTGGAGCTCAGGAAATCAATCAGAATGAAGCCTCTGCAGGATTTGGATGGTTTGTAGTAAATAAGGCCTGGGGCCACACACTGAATGCTGAGAATGAACCAGTAATAACGAATTGCCACCCAGCCAATGAGCACCAGCCAGCCAGCATACTAAAGGGGCCATCGTGTCACAGAAAATAGAGCATGAGTGTATAATTGGAAACCACATCATGCTGCATACATGTGAGCAGCTGGGATGGACAACACACAAACAGTTTAATTCTTCCTTGTAACTTTTGAGCGCTTTACGTCCCAATCTTCACACTTTCTCATTTCTTAGATTGAAGGTACCTATACGCTGTAGGGCAGAGCCTTATTAACCATTGGTATTACCTTCATCAAACTCAGCTCTGAGAAACAACTCCTGAAACCGCATCCTGAAGCAATCAAGGAGTATTCAAAATAGGCACATGGGAAGTAGCTCATGGAAATATACTGGGCTGGAGCACACAAAGTGTGCCTGAATAACCCCTGGGAAAAGCATGGCTACATGCTGTTTTGCAAGAGAGGCTGCACTCTGCAGAGAGGTAGTTCAAAAATCAGCATGACTACAAATTCCTTTGTGTGCTGCCATAGTATCTTATTGTGAAAACATATATGGATCTGCAGAAACTTATTCCACCTGCCTTGAAGGGACTAAGATACACAGTGCAAGCTTGTAAGGGCTGACAGTTGTAGAACATCAATAATTCAAAACCTATGTATGACTCACACTGCCCAACCCATCCCCCTAAGGTTACTTTTACTTAAAATTCACAGAAGGCACATTGTTATTTCTTCTTCAGAAAAGTCATGAATAACTTACCATTCATTACCCAAGCACTTTTTTTTTTTACAATCAACTTCTAAAGAATAAGTGTAGAAAATGTTGATTTCCCAGCCTCTTAAAATCTTCTTAGTTCATTGTTGTTGAGCATAAAAATATTACTCAGAAACTCTTAGTTTGCAGACTACATTTTGGGGCTTTTGTTTAAAGGGCTTAACTTTGTTTTGTAAGCAGTATTCACCTCTGCTCCTAAAAAAGTAACCCAATGAAAAAAGAAGGCAAAAGCCAGGCTAGATGAACATTTCCATTTATCTACAAATTAATACATCAGAAGTCACACGTCAGACTACCAGAGAAACGTGGACTGCTAGAGTCCTGTTACACACTGCTTGGCAGAAGATGGTAAATTCTCAAGCACTCCACCCTGGATCATTTTAAATGTCTCAAACCAGAGTGGGTTCCTCTACCCATCACAGGAAGAAGCAACCTCTTCATTGCAGCCCTCTTCCATGGGATGAGGTGGACTCTGCCACCAGTCAGCTGCTGGGTTTCTGCTTGCGAATCACATGTGAACCCACTGGGAATGGCACCTCTCTGAAAGCAGCATGAGGCTTGTCATCAGTTACCACAAAAACAGTGACTTTTCACAGAACTGGCCCACCTGGTTGAGCTAGAACATACTTCTTAGAGATCTTATTTTGGTTTCAAGACAAGCGATGGAGTTGGTGTGGGATTAGGCCATTGTTTCACCATCACAGTCAGCCAACACAGAACCCCCAAAAGGTGTCTTGCCCTTAGCCCCCAACTGCTCAGTCTTATCCCGTGCTGCTCACTTCCTCCCATTACCCTATGCGTTCGAGATGCCATGGGGAATTAAATTGGGATGCTGATCCGGGTTAAAACAAACCTTTCTTTTTTGAAAGGGTGACTAACTTGGACTGGTTCCCAATCCAGTTTTCTCTGTGGCCTTGAAAACACTTATGCTAATGTGTCCAAGAGAGGGTTGGTGTGGGAATTGAGGTAAGTATTGAAGCAGTGGAAGGGCAAGGCTTTCACTCACTGGTGTCTGCTAGTATAAAATGATCTTGAAACAAAAGCACTAGTGTCACCGGATGAAACGAATATCTTACTTCTAGCCTGAATTTGCCTCTCATCTGGTTAAACTATAGGATCCTCTCTGTTCTCAGAATTTTTTTACTTATGTAAATACCTAAAACTGTGGTATCTCCAACATCTTAGCTTCTTGTTAATGAAGGCAAATCAATTGGCCTTCATGAGTGTTTAACATGCCTATTTCACGGCACAAGTATGGTCCCCCACATGACTTTCTTTTTAAGTCCTGCACAGAAGGGAAGGGATGATATTATCTTGTCTGTGGCACTTCAGCACCTGTTTGGTACAGCAGCTTCACATCATGCACGTGGTCAAATGCAAGTCCACGCCGCACACCTCTGCCAGTGCAAGCCCAAATGGGACTGCAGAACGTGCCTCTTCACATCTTGCAGGTAGGCTCTGCACGCCCACGCCCACACCACTTGCATTGCCAGCACCTCAGCCCCAGAGGAATCATAGGATCATAGAATAGTTTGGGTTGGGGGGGACCTTTAAAGGTCACCTAGTCCAACTCCCCTGCAATAAGCATGGACATCTTCAACTAGATCAGGTTGCTCAGGATCCCTGTGCCTGTAGATACTGGTCAGCCAAAGGGGCAGGAGGGGCCTGTTACAAAACGAAGGGCCTGTGTGAAGATTTTTCTCTCCATGTGCTCTTCTCCTCTCGGGGAGGGAGCCTGGTGTAGCTACTGTGACACTAGCAGTGACTTGAGCTGATCTGTCCCCTTAGCACAGAGCAGTGCCAGGAGGAGGTGTCAGCCTGGGTCTGGGCTGAACTCACCAGCCCTGCATCCTGGAGCCCTTTCCATGGGAGAGCCTGAAAATGAGAGGGACTTTCTGCTCTTCCTTGAGGTGGAGAAAAGGCCTAGAAAGTTTTCAGTTTGTCACTTGCGCCAAACACATATGCTTGTGCAGCGAGTGAATGGCTGCGCTTGTTCCCTCACTCTGCTCAAAACCTTCTTCCTCAACATTGCCCTGATCGTATTTTTCCCTCTTCAGCTCCTGCTGTGTCTTGTCAGTCCTACTGACACAACTCCTACATCAGCCCTTTGGCTCAGAGCAAGCAGAGCTTTCTGCTAGTCAAACAAGAGTTTAATGAGGACAGTGCTGAAGTAGTCCTTTACTCCTAATTGAGTTCAAAATGAAATCTCATCCTCTAGGACATAAACATTCTGCAAAACCCCCTTCTAGAACAGAATACAGAGCAAACAAAAAACCAGCAGACAGCACCAACACTGAACTTGGAGACCAACGGATCCAAAAAACTTTGTTAATGGCAAAATGCTAGTGAGCAGCTCAGGTTTTAGCTCTCCCATCAGCTGCCGAGAACCAAGCTAAGCTTGGGTTTTGCAGTGGTGCTCTGCAGTGACAAAGAGAGGTTGAGACAAGGAAAACACCTAGAGATCGGTGGTGCCCAAGCAACATAAATCAAGCAACATACCGTCAATATGTGCCCCAAAATGCTTGGAAATTATTTTTTAAGCAACTGTGGCTTTAATTTGACTCCTACCATCACTAAGACCTGAAAGTACATGTAACACTATCCCTATAAATATAGGGCAAATCTAGCTAGCAAGTGACTTCCAACTGTAATAGCCATGCCACTTTTAAGTTTATGTATGTGTATATATACACATATATATTATATCCATGTTGATATACACACACATATATATACACACATATATATAAAACCTTTTTTTCTATGTTGCTACCCTATGGGCCATATTTAAAAAAAACCACCTATCCCACAAGGCATAGCGAGCTTTTTGCAAAAATCAGCAGTTTAGTGTCATATCAGATGCTGCTGGATTATGAATTTTTTTTAAATCTTACTCCGTGTGGGCATACCAAGCACCAGTTTGCTCAATTTAGACATTCATGTTTAACTTCCATGAGGGAAAGTTAGAGCATGACACTTGAACTATTGGACTAAAACCTGGCCTCGTGTGCCGCTAGAAATTCAATAGAAGAAATTTAGCAATATGATCTAAATCCCAGCAGCACAAATCTTCTCTTTTCCCTGCAGAGTCTCAGTTTCCCAGCCTCTTCTGTCAGCACTAACAACGAAGCAGAGAGTTCAGGAACTGCCTGAACTCAGAACTGCATGTGATCTCATCTCTGGGTTAATTTTTCAGTCAGATCAACCCTTTTCAGTAGCTCACTGGTGGTCACATGTATGTGAGGGCTCCCTCAGGGTGGAAAGTGTCAGGCAGGGTGAGAAAAAGGGGAGCTTTGTCTCCTGTTGGGCAACATCTCGCTTGCTCTTGAAAGCTGTTCTGCTGTGCGTAACATTTCTCCTGAGCCAGGACTCAGTAGCACAGAAGTGGGTGGGAGACCTCAGCCTTGAGGCAGGACCACAGACCCACTTGGTATTTCAACACAGAGTGTAGAGCAGTCAGGACATCTGGGGTTATCACATAGACGAAAAGGTGGGACACCTGGTTCAAGTTGCTCATTAGCCAAGCAGAGGCAGCCCTTGGATTAGGTCTCCTACAGCCCTACAGTTAGAGAAACTAAGGGCTCACCTCTGCGCCCCAACCTGGCTTTATGAGTGATGCCATTGTCCCAGATACGGACACCACTTGTGCTCAGAGGAAGCCATTAATTACCAGCACTTTCCCAATGACTGAGACAGCATTTTCCAAATAATGTAAAGGAAGGAAGGAAGAGAGCCAGAGACTTCCTTTCAGGTGACAACTCTGCAAATAGCAGAGGTGAGCGACCCTGGTAGCGCTCTGCTGATGTACACACATGTGGAGGCCTACACAAATGCATGGCCAGTGCTCTGCTCTGCCTAACTGGTTTTCAAAGCTTCTGAGCACTACTTGTTACTACCTGCTATTGCCTGCTTTGAGCATGTGGACTCTGAAGGCCTAGCACAGGCACTGTGCAGTTCTCAGAGCAGCGTATTCGCCACATTTTAAAAATAACGCAATGCATGCCTCGCACCTTTGCTTGAAAGATATCTAAGTGCTTTATAAATATGCATGAACCAATCCCCAGTGATGTGCCAGAAATGTTCTATAGACTGTGCTGAGGCACGTTCCCAAGAGTGAGAATCTGCAGAGGCAATTCACAATAAAGAAGCATTATTATTGCCTGTTCTTCCCAGTTCACCTTGAGAAATGAGACGTAAATACTGTAATGGCAGCTCTGTCTGTATTGTTTGGGCAAAGCAGCCAGCCTCAGAACAGCACAGTAAGGAAAGAAGTACTTAGAGGCAGCTCCCAAGTTATATTTTCTCCTATGAAGACACAGCCCATTGCTTTTTCACATGTATAATGCCCTCTATTGCTCCTCAAAGTATGCTAAATCACATTGCTGCCTCTGCTGATTAGCAGAGATTTCATGAGAGCTTATATGCAACATGCTGTTGCACAAACCCAGAATTATAAACAAAATGAGTTACCAAATCATGGTATCAAGTAGTTTGGCACCTACCTATCCAGCCAGCTCTGTGGGTCTGCAGTTAGGTGTTGAATAGGGCAGAGCTCTGAATTTGGAGAGCCTAATGTGATCAAATACGGAGAAATGTGTTCTGTGACTATGCAGTCAAGTGTGTGATCCTGGCAGGAGGAGCTTAAACAAGATTGGGGTGTAAATTTACATTAGTTGGAAGTATAAATCAGGCCTTAGACACATTAAGTAGACACTAGGCCTATAAATAATGACACAAGCACAATAAACAGACTCTTGGCAGGAGGCTGCCCTCAGGACACAATGGTAGAGGCTCCTGAGATTTGATTAGGGGATAGAAAATAACCAAAAGGGGAAGGGAAATGCTATCAGTCCCCAGTGTGTATAAAACAGGAGACCAAACAAATCAGAATAACCTTGAGGCATGCAGGCCTCCCTGATCTTTCTCAGCTTCTCAGCTGCCCACATTCCACTTGCATAGCTGTAAATAACGAAAAGAAGGCTCTGAAGCACTTCAACAAAGCGGTTTCCAGGTATTCTATCAGCAAGAGCAGTTTCCAATGTTTATTGTGGAGTTAGAACAACAAAAACATTGTTTAGCCTTAATCTCATTGGCCACTATAAGATTGAAAACAAAACCAATCGCCTCTATCCGTCAACTTTTTTAAGTTAACTGATTTGCTTTACATTGGCACTTTCGAGTCCTCTTCTGAGATGGAGAGCTCCAGAACCTTCCCAGTTAGTCAAAACACTGCTATCTAGGACACTAGGACATGAATAAAGTGTTTAAATAAATAAGATGCTTTTTATGTTTTTTCCCCAGAGATTCATATGGGGGTTTTGTCCTCTCCAAACTCAAGATGATGACCACAGGATTTATTTGATCAGCACCATCAAGGAAGACTGGTTTGGGAATAGCTTCCAGGTCACTATTCAGCCACTGAGGGACAAATAGTGGGTGATCTTTCCATGTACTCACAAAGACTTCCAGTTCAGACCCATGCTCAGATTAGAAAGCGAACAGGAGTGAAAGGCCATCTATACAAGAAGGACACAGACAGGGAACAAACACTAGAAATATTTGTGCTTATCCAAACATGCGTACGACCTGGTGTCCCTATGGCTTGCTGCTTCTACAAGACCCAGTTTGCCCAGCATGGCCTAGAGTGTCAAATGGGTAACTGCAGAACGACTAAACTACAAACTCGGCTCTGAGTGTGTTTTGGTCAAGTCTGCCCAATGTGCCAAGACTTCCCTTCTGTAAGCACTCTGGTTCACTGTGTCTTTCCCTCCTCCTGCAGGCTGGAGAGGGGAGCCAAGCATAGCATGGGCCTCCTGTACGACACTGTGAGGCAGGAACAAGGGGAGGATGGTGCTGGCTTCTGTCACCAAGAGCATAAGCACCAGGGGGCTTTGACCCCAGGTAGCATAGAACTCCTTCAGTGCTACTTTTCTCCAGCCAAAAACTACATCACTTTGTCAATCTTGGCCAGTTCCTCCAGGAAGCAGGGAAAGAATCTGTACTGCCAATCCTATGTTCATCTGCTCAGACCCAGACTGGTTTTACTTTGCTTTGTACCCTCTGCATCACTGACAATGCATCTCCCCATTTCAACAACTCTCCAGGCAAAGCTGCAGCCAACACCAGTCTCAGTCTGTGCACGACTCCGGTTCATCCAGGAGGCTGAGTCTTAGAGGAGATGAGTATGCCCATGTAAGTACAGGTGGTAGCAGCAATGCTTACATAAAGCAACAGAGATTAAACTGAATTTGCCTCCTTATCTATAATTCTCACCATCTCCCATGCTGAGTCTGACAGTCATAGCAAGTTGTAGTCTGTACATGCTTTGCGAAAACAGATCTCCATTACTTGCTGGGCTCTACTGATCAAATCTTTGTCTCTTCCTTTTCAGCCACTTGTACTGCCCTTATATTCCCTTTGGAGTAATCCAGAAAAATTCCTCCATCTTGCTTTCTGGCATGCTCTCTGGAGCACTAAGAGCACACAGAACAGTCTTTCTGCTCTCAGCCTCTGTGTCTAGCACTACAGCATTCCCAAGCAGCCACCTATAAACTTCTGCTTAGCTTCTGAAGTTGTGGTTTGAAGCGTGCCTCAGTGCCAAGTTTTCTAAATCTCTCTACTGACTACATGTGCCTGTCAAATTTCAAGAGCTGCTAAGCAGGCCAAATAGAGGCAATTTATCTTGGAAGAATAGCAAAAGGCATGCCCCTGACACTATGGCATCCCATTGCGAAATCGCAAGCATGGAAACACCAAAGCTTCTCAGCAAAACCTCTGAAAGAATTTTTTTTTTTTTTAATGCAGTGTGGACAAAACAACAATTTTCAATATCCTTATTCTTGGAAATGACTGAACTAACCTAGACAAGTCTTCCCCAAAAACATCAATCTGAAGTGGCTACTTGACCCAGGAAATGCCTACTAAAATAGTTCAAGATTAGCAAAACCAAGCAAAAAAATGTGTAGGTCTAAATTTTGGACAATGCAGGAGACCTACCTATGCTATATATGTACATGCATATACTTGTGCATGTCACGAGAGAGAATAATTAATTTTTTAGTAACAAGCATCATCCTGCTCTGGCACCATTTGGGTTCTTCACCGGTTTGTCTGGCATCAAAACAGTCTCCTGGGGTAGCAAGACAGGTTGGAGCACATCCAGGTTTCACCCCCACTGGCTGTCAGGATGCTCACAAAGATGTGTACCCAGAGGTAAGATGTGCTGCCAATGCCAACAATTTAGCAGTAGCTGAAGTGCCCCAAAAGCTAGGAGGAAGGACTGTTTGGAAAAACAGGTAGGTTTAACACACTGATAGCTTTCTTTAAAGTCAGGCAAAATGCAACATTTTTCTCTAGGACAGTAAGTTTCTGGGGCAGGGGGAACACACTGCCTTATATCAAACATTTCCCAGGTGCTATAATGAACAACAGGCCTCTGAGAAGCTATATTAGCTGTATCCATCTGCACCCCGAATGTGAAACACTAGCACAAGTGTAAATTCAACTAAAGCCTCTTTTACTCACATCCAGAATCTACATGATGCCCCACAAACCCAGACATGCAGCCATCACAGCCACATGCCTATGCAATGCCCACTACACTCTTCTTTCCCATTTACCTTAAGGAATCTGGATGAGGAAAGGTTTATAACAGGAATGACTAGTGTGAATGGTTAAGACAGATTTTGAGTGGGGGAGAGACTCTCCCTGCTGTCCTCCTCCCACAGATTTCACATTTATCCTTTCTTCATACGAGGTGTTGCTCTCACTATACAGAGGATGACCTAACATGTAGAGGTGCAAGGTCTGCTGCACTCCTGGAGATGCCTCCTTCTCCCACTCAGGTGAGACCTCGCAGGGCCAAAAGAAAGGGGGAAGCACTGATGGATTGTGTATCTAACTGCATCCCCTTTAACTGGGAAATCACCCTTAGGAGATAATGGGCGGGCTGTCAGCAGGAGGCAGTGGAGCAATCCACGTGTGCATGTGTTTGAAAATACCGCCTGCACCAGAGTCGTCGTGCTTTTACTTGCTATCATAGTTCTCAGCAGATTTGGACTGGGAATTCTTCTCTTTAGCAGCCCTGTTGTGACAGCAGAACAGTATTTGTGAGGAAAGCTGGCATTCAGCTTTGATACTTGTTAAATGTCACAACGGGTAGTGGAAATAAGAAAGTAAACACCCCAGTCAGAGGAAGAGGGAAATTCAACTGGAGTTACACCCCTCAAACTCATACCTCTATGGAAGGAAGAACTTGCACACTTTCCAAAGACTCCCATGCATTCGCTCTCAAATCTCCCTCATCTCTTCTGTTGTCCACGACACAAATTTATAGGTCTGTTTTCCTCCTATTTATTTTGTTTAGCATCTCATTTCTAAGGAGCAGCCTCACCGTGCATAATGCGGCAGCTGCCAGTAAGTCACTAGGACAGACAGCCTTGTTTTCCACAGGGAAGTGTGTGTAGTCAGAAAGAAATGAAACATCTAAAAATAATGTCCTTAACACTCTACATGCAGCTGGTTTTCTCCAATTTTCCACTGGCCCGCTGCTGTATGCTGATGACAGTGTAAGAGGAGATCAGAGAGCCAGCTCAGTACTTTTCCATGGAAGGATGAAATCTCTAAGAATAACAATTTATCAGAGGAGCTGTGTCTGTTTGACCTGGCTCATTTTCAGAGATTAGAAACCAAATAACTCACAATGTATTGTGTTGACTTTGTGGGCTTTTTTTTATCTAAGAAGTGATTTTCATGTTTCATCAGTTCTCGGGGGGGGGGAGGGAAAGAATGCACATCTGTCTTCCAAAGTGGATCAGTGAAAGGATAATAACAAATAATGATAACTTACCCACGTGGAGTGCCTTTCATCTTGAAGGATCCCAGAAATGCTGTAGTTTCTAGTCCAGTCCCGAACTGCTGAAGACACTGCTGATTTCACTGAGAGCAGAAGGAAGCACAACTCAAGGCAGGGCAGCATCGCTGCAACCCTGCAGGTAGCTGGCTAGCCTGCAGAAAGCTCCATGTATATTGTTGAGGAAATAAGTGCTTTTGAACTGACAAGTCATATGCTAGTAGAATTGGCACACTCCTGTTTTCCTGGGGCAGAAAGAGATCTTTTACACAGAAGCAGCCACCAGCCCTGGTCTTCCACACCGCCAGATGAGCATGTCAGTTGAAGGGAGTGGTAGACAGCCCTGTAGTGATGGAAGACACAGTCATGAAAAGGGCTTAGAAAAAACCTCATCATGACAGTAACTGACAGGCTTACTATCACGATCTCACATACAGAAACAGGCCCTGCATCACTGGCTACACCTGTACTAGTAGACTGCACAGTGGCGTGGCCCATGCGCTGACCCTGAAATCAACTGGCACAGACTGGCCACATCTGTGCTATTGAACTCTCTTAGCCTACAAATCAGGGTAGATGCATTCAAACTGCCTGTTAGGAATGGTCCTTGCACTGAGGGAGCTGGCTGCTCCCTGCTACCACCGCCCCAGGAACTATTAAAATATTAATAATTAAATAGTAGGGAAAATCAAGTTGCAGTGCCTGGACTCAGGCCCTTGTAGTCTTTATTTTACTAATATAGAAATAACTAGTGGCTTCAATGAAGCAGTGTTCCATTTGCTGCTGGGTTGGCCTATACCCAAATATGTGGATGCACACAAAGTCAGGGACAAGCTGGAAAAGCCTTAAACTCCTTGCAGGTTTTACCAAGCAAAATCTGCTCCATGCAGAGCCAACAGAGTGGAAATGAAGCGGCCAAGGATGCTTGCAGGTTACACTACTGAAATGAAAAAGCAAAACCCATACACCAGCAAGGAGTCAGATTCCACTGTTGGTTACCTTTACACACTCAAAGGCATTTCCCTCTGCTGTCTCCTCCCTGTCCTCCATCACACCATACAAAAACCATTTGTGTTAAGCCAATGAGATGTACATTCCAACTCTTTCCCAACTTCAGCCCTGACTACACTGACGACTTAGAAATGCCAGGTGCAACTTCAAAGCAACAATTTCAGCAGGTTATTATGATAGGATCTCCAAATTAGATCTCAAGGACACACATATTAAAAAACATAACGGCAAACAATGAAGATAGAACACGTTGCTTAAGCCCCCGGACAAATTGCTCAAATTCTCATCAGCGAACTGAAATAAAACTACCTGGCTTCAGTGCTGGAGAATGATATCAGGAGTCCCATGGAGGAGGCTTGCTGAAGTCCCCAGCCATCTTAAGGGGCAGGGGAAAGTTCTTTCCCATCTCAGCGGACATCTGTCAAACAAAATGGGATACATTTTCAAGGACTCTGCCAAATTTAGATGTGTGCTCCTGCCTGGCTGTCATGACCACTCTGGAGGTCAAGCAAAAAGAAATAGTTCTCACAGCACAAAACCAAGTGAAGCGGATTGCATAGCAACCTACTTTTTCAAGTATAATACAAGCTTCTTCATTCCTTCCAGGAAAATCCTGTCTACGTGCTATGATGCCACATCCCATCTCAAGTGCTAAATTTGTCCAACGCACAACATCTGGGAGATATTCACATGCACACGAAGAGCCCTGTCCTGCGACACAGAGGGAGGAGCCACGTGGAACCACACTTGCTCTGAATGTTTGCCAGGCAAAATAATACTGGATACTATATATAAAAAGGTGCAATTTAGAGGCCCAAATCTGCTCCTGAAGGCAATGGCAAAATTACCATCTGCTGCAACTGCTGATCCTGCAGGAGACCCTCAGAAGAAGCAGCAGTGAGGCTCTGTCATTGCATTGGCAGCAGAAGCTCAACAACATGGTGGCAATACATGCAGCAGGTGGCCAACAGTCATACACACAGCTGTTGCAAATGCCTAGCGAGACAAACCCTAGTGAGAATTACAAATAAATTTAGCCCTTTGGAAAATACTTATGGCTCATATCATAGTCTGAAGTTATGAGCTGGGCAGCAGTAAAATCCATTGTCATTAGGGATGTGGCTCTTTTCTCATCTAGCAGTCTCTTTCCAGATGTTTCTGTGATATTTTTATGTGAATTTTCATTCCAATAATCTCATTTAAGAATCCCAATAAACTCAGAAAAACTCAACGTATGCTGCTGGGGTGCATGCCATATGCTGCTGCAGCATCCCCAAAAAACTCAACCAATCATGATGCTATGCCTGCACACAAGTCTTAGGCCCACTCTGAGTACAGCATTGTCAAGATGCACTCTGACATGAATCAAGGCTGCATTTAAGAACAGCAAAGCAGATCAAGATTGTTCAAGTCAGTCCCAATAATACTCCCTTCTTTCTCCAGAAACATCTCTCAGACAGCAGTTTCGTATCTTTTCTGCTAGCCTCTGTTCAGCCAATACATATCATGCTGCCAAGGTCATTCTCTTAGCATGGTATGAACCCTGATTGTCCCCATGAATTTGGAGTCTAGAAGTACCTGAAGGGTTAAGGTTAACTGTTCATTAAGGTAGTCTCTGACGCCTGTCACAGTGCTGGTGTTTTGCCACTTGTTTTGGCCTCCACAGCATCTGCTCCCTATATCCCTGCCCAAAGTCCAGTGAAACCAAAGGACAATTTCTGAATTCGAAGTCTTTGCTCCAGAACAGATATAAAGTGATCTAAACTGGATTAAGAGTGAGCAAGCTGGAGGGTTATATGCTTTGAAACAAGTACTTCTTAGAACATTTGGATCTGACTATTATTTTGTTCCATTTTAAAATTAGGCTAGGAAAAATAAATGTATTTTACAATCAAATAACATTTATTTTGTTCTTTCATGTTCTAGCATGTTATAATGAATGTGTACTGCCCTGAAGGCAACTCTGTTTCGAGGGAGTTTACTTCATAGATCATGGTTTCTGGAACAGAAGTAGAAAAAAGATTAACTTTGATGTCCTGTATCCCACAGCAGAATTGTTCATGAGGTACATTCTGCTACAAAGAAAGGAGCCTTCTGGGTGTCAGCAAACTATGTATGAAAATAAAACTTTTAGCATACAGTAAAACTGTTGTTGATTGTAGAAATATTCCCACAGTTTACAATGTCACTCTGATTATACAGGATGACCACAAGACATTGCATTATAAGGTCTCCATGGCCATGAGAGGAACTGCATTTACAGTATTATACATCTCTCCTGCTCATGTCTTTTCAGGAAGCTGAGTTCCCCAAGTATTAAACAGGCTACACTGAACTAGCTCAAAGGTGGGTGTACAAGAGGACGGGGGAAGAAGAAATTCTCTTGTTGCAGTGGTTTCTGCTCGCTGTGCTACTTTAAAGGCTGGTAGAGCAGGAACATTCCCACCCTTCACCACAGATAGCAGGCCCTCCTGAAACACAGAAAATGGCACTCTGTCCCCACCATTGCTATCAAACTGCAGAGCTGGGAAAACCATTACATCTCCCCACACCTCCATGTCCTGAGCAACACTCCATCAGCCTTGGCTATTTGGGCCGCGCGCTCATTCAGCCAGGGACTTTTTTCTCTGAAGTGTTTGACCAATGCCTGGCACACTAATATCTCTAGATGCTCTCACAACACAGAAACCGATAAGAATCATCATCGTGCCCAAAGCCTGCCAGGGCAGCTGCTGGGGCTGCACTGAGGAGGCACAGTTGTGTAATGCCTCCTCATTTAAGTGTTGTGACTTGAAATTTCCATTCAGAGTGCATTAGGCACTACTTGGGGGGGAACAAGAAGTACCAAGTTAGAGTACACTTGGAAGCGCCTAAGTAGGACACAGAGCTAAGTCTGAACTTTCACCCTCACTCTGAGCTCATGACTTATAAGCACTGGCCTTCTTACTCCAAAGTTTTCTTTCATCTTAGTTCTTACATGGAGCAGGGGTCATCTGGAGCCACAAGGTTCCTTTTTCACATCTGCAGTTGCCAAACTCTGCCTTCAGGTAGATAGAGTATATCTGCATGTTGCAATAGAGAATGCTGCCATTTGTCCACATTTCTGTCTTTTTCCCAGGTGGATCCATCCTCAATCCTCAGATTTCACACACCTGGGAAGGCGTCTCTTCACATCTCCCACAAAGAGAAAGTTGTGAAGCATCTAAAGTTTCCTGCCACTCTAGGAGCACCTCTGTGCCCCAAACCATCTTTCCCCTGGGCTGTAAAAGTGCTGTCAGCAAACCCCTTCCTCACTTCCCTGTTCCTTAGCCCTCATTCTTGTGCCAGTATTAGACAGTAGTTGTAGCTAATAGAAAAAGCATACAGTAAATGCAGCAAGCGTAATCCCAAGATGAGGGGTACTTTGCTTGAAATGTTTCTGAGGTGACTGTGAAGAGCAGGACTTAAATACAGCCTCAGTGCAGAACAGAAGGTAGTATATTCTCTCACCCTGACTCCAAGAATCTGGAAGACTGGGGAACAAATAGAAAGGGTGAAAAAGGAGTGAGATCCCTGAGCCCCCATAAATCTGCCCCAGAATTGGCACAATAAAAGTATATTAAAAAAACCAACATTGTTTACAAACAGTATATGACTGGAAAAGAGATCAAAAATCATCCCACAGAAAGAGAGATGTGACAAAACGGATACCCAGACATGGTCTGTAAGCATATCTTTGCTCTTGCTCTAATTGTTTAACAGAGAAATATACGTGAAAATCACCCGATTTCTTAATTAGGCAGTAGAAAGATTACTTGGCCCAAATCTACAACTGTGAGCAGGAGGTAGTTTCCGGTAAAAACAATCTAGTGAAGTAGCTGAGGTCCCTTTGCCTTTTTCAAGGCCTATGACATTCATTTGCAGGACTATTATCCTCAAATTAAATACTTCAGTGATTTTCCCTCCACCCTCACTATCCACAGCAGTGCCAGAGCCTAACAATCATGTGCAACTCTGCAATAAGAAACTGGCAAATTCACAATGGAAGTAAAACATTTCAGTTAGGAATCAGATTTCATTTTTAAGCATCCAAGAACTTACTTTACCAGAAGCAAAAGAAACCATTTTCCCCCAGATTAGGAATCTGGTTACTAAGTGAGAAGTACCATAGGGCTGGTATAAGATACCCTTTATTGCAGAAAATTTGGTGGAATAGTCCACTGTTATCCTTGTATTATTGTTGGTTACAAAACAAACAAAAAAAAAAAGAGAAAGAGAGAAAAGTTTTAGAGATTAATTTGTCCAAACATCAGTTTCAGCTGTGCTTGTGCAACTCCAGTGAGGCCAACAGATAGCTCAGGGACATGCTGTAGAGCAGGATTTAGTGTACACAGTGTACTGGTCAGCTCCTAAAGGCCTAACATGTACACACCTCACTGGTAGGACAGATTTCTGGACCAGAGCATCACTACAGGAAGGAAAGGCAGGAATAAACATGGAGGTTCATAAGTCCTCTAGCAGACAGATCTACGAGTCTCAAATAAGGGATAAGATGGCTTTGTTAAACATCAGGTTAAAAATAGAGATGAAAAAAATGGCACCAATATCACGTTAGAAAGTTACTAAAGACCACTTAAAAAGGGAGAGGGGGTCAAATGATTTTTTTCTTGAGCAAATATCAGCAGGACCCAAAGAGAGTATCTGATGGTACATGGGCATCTCTGGGACAAACTGTTCAGCAGGACAAGTGCCTGCAACTTGCTGAGTGCAGCTTTTTATTTTACGTGGAGGAAGATGCGAAGGCTTGACTATGCCTTTTGTCCCATTCCAATTGATTGGCAAGTGACAAATTGAGAGATAATTCAAATGAAGTGACAGAGTTCAGTATCCTAAGAAAAAGGAAACATGAAAGGAGCAGAAAAGAAATAATAGATCTCAGGAGATCAGAATTCACCAGCTAAGCAAGTGGCTGGTAGAGTCTTCTAGGAAGATAATTGTGAATAGCTGTGAGTTAGTAAAAGATACTATATTGAATATGCAGTGGCAAACCACAAGATTCAGAAGAAAGGTATTGATGCAACCTCTGAGTCTGCAATGCTGAGTTCCTTGGTGACCAGAATATCAAAAAGGGCTTGTGCAAATAATGAAAGCAGAAGCACGTAACTAAGGATGAGTGAAGTGGAACAGATAAAGCACATAGGAATAAAAACAAATGTCAAGTGACAAGGGATATAAAGGCAATAAGAAATAAATTAGAAGAGTGAAAGTGGTGCTTGTCCAAGCAGGAATGGAGAAGAGCCCACAGAGGTGTAAAGTATTCACAAAAAAAAGTTAACTATGACTTAGTATTAAAAAGGAAATAGCAAGGTAGGCCACAGTGTAGAAAACACAGGTTAAAAATATTTCAATAAATTGAGAACATTGAAACCATCAGGGTCTGAGGAAATCCTCCCTTGCATGATAAGGAGCTAGCTACAGTAATCTGAGAGCCTTGAGTGATCACCTTGAATGGCTGGTAGACAGAGAACACAGTACTTCTCTTTTAAAAGGATGGGGGAATTACAGACCTGTAAGCAGAACAGGGATCCCTGAAAAGCAGAAACTCTTATTAAATAAAACTACCATTTTTCAAGTACCTAGAAGATGATAACAAACAGATACACTGAGCTTGTCAAGAACAAATTGTGCCAAACTAATACAATTCTCTCTTTAGAAAAGACAACAGACCTAGTGGATTCAGGGACATTATGGTACAAAATACTGTTTGGGCACTGGATGCTGACTTACATTCTCTTCAACAAGCAAAGATGGTATGGTCTAGGTCTAACTCTGGGTCTGTCTGGTGGGGCTTCTCAAATAGGAGAGAATGAAGCACCAGGTCCCTTGCAAACCGTGCCATGGCATGGGCATGAGGGGACTGTCTGCTGCGTGACATGATGCTGAGGCCAAACTTGCTGAGAGGTGATGTTTGAGTCTACAGTTCTCCTACTCTGACCTCATGGAAACACTCAGGTTTTAACTGAAAACACAGCAGGGGTAATACTAAAGGAGGGCTCCTCAGGACCCAGGTGCTAGCCCTGCATACTACAGGGAATGGGATTTCCTGCCCTAGACCTAACCACGGCCCAGCAGACTTGGGCTGAACAATTCCTCTACTTAGTGAAGGAGAGCAGAAAGCGAAGTAAAGCTAATTAGAATATAATGATTTATACATTCCCTGTTGTAGGACAGTGTCCTGGTTTTAGCTGTGATAGAGTTAATTGTCTTCACAGTAGCTGGTACAGGGCTGTGTTTTGGGTTTAGTATGAGAAGAATGTTGATAACACCCTGATGTTTTCAGTTGTTGCTCAGTCGTGTTTAGA